>CM054154.1:40875663-40897382 GCA_028751875.1 Rapana venosa
CATGTTTAAATATAAAGATTAAAAATAACACACCATCACATAACATGAAGGTAAATAATTCGGGAGAATGGGCCTGGAAACGTCAACTTTGTCCATTTTAATAACTTGTCATTATCAGTTTGAAAACAGTATGCTGGGGGAAATAACAAAACTCACCATACAATGCACAATAAAACATAAGGATACATATAAATGTTCAGTAGACAAAGTGTCTTCCTCATCTGGTTTCATTTACCATTCATAGTTTCTCCTTTGGGCATGACCAGGGATCAGGGAAATCCAGACAAGTGAAAACTGGCTCTCTTGATTTTTATCCTGTTATTGTTTCAAAATGGACGTCATATATGTTGTGTACAAGGTTTTCATGTGATGTAATGTGAACTGATTTCTAGGTGCGTTCTTCAGCTGTGTATAACTGGGGTTACCTCTGTCCAGTGTAGTTTTGAATGTATCTGACTGAACTGAAGGTTCCAATCTACACTATGGCCACTGTCTGCTTGGACTAGCCTGTGTCTGATTCATGGGATCTGGGGGCAGATCCTTGTCCATAGAGTGGGCATCATTGCGGTCAGTGTTTTGTGTGAAGTAGTGTGTGTGCTCTTAAATTTCCTTTTTGGGTGAACGTCTTTCCACAGAAGGTACAAGTGTGTGGCTTTTCTCCTGTGTGGGTTCTGATGTGGACAGTTAAATTACTTTTCTGGGTAAAAGTCATATCACAATATGTGCACTTGTGTGGCTTTTCTCCTGTGTAGGTTCTAATGTGACAAGTTAAACTAATTTTATGGGTAAAAGTCATATCACAATGCTTGCACTTGTATGGCTTTTCTCCTGTATGGGTTCTGATGTGACCAGTTAAACTACCTTTCCGGGTAAAATTTTTATCACAATATGTGCACTTGTGTGGCTTTTCGCCTGTGTGAGTTTTAATGTGATATGTTAAGATATATTTCATTGTAAACGTTTTATTACAGTATGTGCATTTGTATGGTCTTTCCCCTGTATGTGCTTGCGAGTGTCTTTTTAAATGTGCGTTTTGCTTGTATGTCTTTCCACACTGTGAACATTTGTACGGTCTTTCTCCTGTGTGGGTTCGAAGGTGGCTATTTAATATGCATATCTGGGCAAATGTCATATGACAGTATGTGCATTTGTATGGTTTTTCTCCTGTGTGGATTCGAAGGTGGCTTTTCAAGCTACATTTCTGGGTAAACCTCATGTCACAGTATGTGCATTTGTGTGGTCTTTCTCCTGTGTGGATTTGCATATGCGCTCTTAAGCTTGCATTGCATTTGTATGTCTTGTCACATTGTGAACACGTGTATGGTCTTTCTCCGTGTGTATGGATGGTTTTCCAGCTCGCTTTTTTATAAAATAGTTTTCCAGTTTTCCCAGGTGAGTTTTTTTGCTTTGTACTAACATCCTGTCCCCTTCTGAACATCTGTTTACTCGAGTGTGACACAGTCAGCATCTTTAATCCCAAATCATCATCAAAATTTATTATTGTCTACAGGAGACAGAGTTTTTTGTTCTGCCCTCTCCACTATGGATCGTTTCAGGTTTACCTGCCTTGTACTGTTTGTATGACTGGTGTTGAACACTTTTCACAGGGTAGGGCTTAAATTCTTGGCTAAAGTTGCTTTTTTTAAAAAAAAAGGTACGATTAATCCTCACCACATTTTTGATGGTTTTTTTTTGTTTTGGGTTTAGTGCATTTTCTACAAATTTTCTTTCATGTGGTCACAGTATCTTTTGTGGTTTGACATAAGCGGGTTTTGTTACATGGGGTATGTTTCCCTTTATACTTGTTTGTGTAAACTTCACGATATTATGCTTTAACCTTTTTCAATGCCAAGCTTCTAAAAACCACCTTAAAAAAACTGTGAGTGTGAACCCCTACAGTGAATTCATAGTGCCCTTGTTATTTTTGACCTCACCTTTGGGAAGAAAACTGTAAAAAGTATCCCATATTTTAGCAGTGATTCGGACATTTTTGTTTTGGGTATATCGAGTGCCCTTTCATTTTACGTCAAGGTCAACATTTCCACTTTGTCTGCTGTATTGTTCCAGACCAGTGTTTCCTGCTTGCACTAATTTTTCTGTAGTTTCCCCTGTTGTCTGTTCTGGGAATCCTTTTTTTTTTGCGGCCTTGGGCTATTCATTTTCAGTCACAGATCTGTGTTGCCCCTGTGTTGTCGTGCTAAAAGAGTCCTCTGTCTTTTTTGGTTTCTGGGTTTCCCCTGGGTCTTTGGGGAGAATGAATCATCTGTAACTAAACAAAGTTTTTTAACCCCCCCCTACTTTTTTACGGAACGGAGGGCCCTTGGTTAGAAAGTTGTTTGGGAAATCTGATAAACCCGGGTTCGATTCCCAGTCAAGGGGAAAATTTTCCCCCTGATTTAAACATAGTGCAACCCACTCTCCCCCCAAAATCTTTGAGAGAAAAAAAAACCCAAAGGCCTTGTAATGCGCAGGTATTTGCGCACACTTTAAATTCCTTTCCCGCTTTTCGTAAGAGTGGTCTTTGTGTGCGGGGGGAAAAAAGTTTCCCCGATTTGCAAAAACGATCCACGGGACGGGATGTAAAAAGCAATAGTCTTATTCCATTATCCTCGTTTAAAAAGAATAAAAAAAATAAATTAATGAAAAAAAAACTTTTGGGGTTTTAAGTTTTGTTTGTTTTTTTCTTGTCATGATTTTTTAAGTGTTTTGTGTTGTCTGGAATTGGTAATTTTCAAAGAGTTGGGTCTTTTTTTTTTGCCTGCATACTTTTTTTAAAATAAGAGCAAAAGCACTTACGGAAATAAAGGGAAAAATGTGTACTTTTTTTTTAGTTTTGTGCCCACGTGGTTTGTTTCCTTTGTCTCTGAAATTAAATCCTTAATAGAGGTTTAAAAAACAAGCAAGGGTTTTTAAAAACCCACCTCTAGCAAAAAGTGTTTCTTTTTTTTCGGGAAAAATAACCCAAAAGAGGTGGATATTGAACCCCCCCCCCTTTCCCCTATGTGTTTGTAATGTTTTCATGCATCAAAAATTGAAAACAATGAAAAATGTAAAAAATTCACTAACTCTTCCTGCCCAAACCTCTACGCCAATTTCATGTTATTTATTTTTTTTCAACAACCCCCAAATTCCCTCTATAAATGAAAAAATCCTTTAAAGATTGTAAAATTTAAAAAAAAGGGACAGAAACTTTGGTACATAAATATTGACAACATTTTGATTTTGTAATGTTTTAAAGACCTATACCGTAGAGAATAAGCGTTTTAGAGGGGAGTTTAGATACTATTTTAACATTTGTTTGAAAAATAGCAACCAATATACCATGCATTCTTTTTATTCAGTCCACACAAAAAACACACAACACACACTACACACACCACCCCCAAAACCCACACACACACAACACACAAAAAACACCACACCAAGTCCTTGGAAAAAAGCGGGACTTGTCTTGAAAAAAAAGGGAGGCTTTTTTTTAATTAAAAAATTTCATAAATAAGGTTTTTCTTTGAAGGTCTGCTTACAAAAATAACTATTTTAGATAAAAAAAATAGATGGATTTTGTATATTTCTTTTTATTTTCTTGCTTCCCACTTCCAAAACACACAACACACACACACACAACACAAAAACCAAAACACACAACACACAACAACACACACACACCCACACCACAAAACACAAAATTTTACGCCAAAACAATTCACAACAAATTACACAACATCCTTTGGGATACTCTCACATAAAACAAAAAAACAATTGCACAACTACCACCAACACACAAACACACACACACCTATGGATCAACACTAAAACACAACACCACACTAAAAACACAACACACACAAACACAAAAACACAACAACAACACACACCACCACACACCTAAAAAAGACAGAGGTTAGTTCAGGGGCTCAAAAAAGACTACAAATTTAAGGAGTGAAAAAAAGTACTTGTAAAAATCAAGACAAAGACAGAGAAACAAAGGTGGAAAAAGAATTCTTTTCCTTTCTGCTGCAAGACATCAATCCACAAAATGCAGGGGACCATCCCCCAGTTCAAAGTACCCTGAACTGTGCTATATATTGTGACCATGGGTGTGCTCAGTGTTTAGGCAATGAAAAATGCATGTGTGCACAATTTTTTTTTTTATTGTAAAAGTGGTAGGGTTGGGGTAAAAGGAATGGGGAAAAAATTGAAATAATGTGTTTTTCTTTTTAATTCCTTTTTTCATTTTTTGGAGAGCTGTAAAACTGTGTTTTTTCCCCATTGTTTTTTTATTTTTGCTGTATACCCAGTTTTTAAAAGGGGATATGTTTTTTTTTGTTTTGGTTTTGGGTTTGGTTTATTTTTTTTTTCATTATTCCTGCCCTCTAGGTTCCCCAAAAGGGGGTAAGATTCAGGTTTTGAAAGTTTTTTTTTTACCTGAAGGTAGCCGCAGCCAGCCTATAAAATCAGAATATTTATGGATCGAAATGTGTATATTTAACCTTCTTTATCGTTTTCAATTGACCTGGGAGATAAAAAAAAATCCCACCTTAAATTAAAGCAAAAAAAGGGTTAACCCCATGACTTAATGGTGCTTTAATTAAAGTTGAATGATCTTAACCACTGAGCTTATTGTCTGTCATCTGTCTGCATTTTTCCTCTGTGTTTGTGTGTTTGTGTGTCTAGTTTTGCTTGTGTGTGCGTGTGTGCGGTGTCGTGTGGCACTGTAGGCCTTTGTCCCCAAAAATGGGGTCGCACTTGGCTAACTGTGTGTGTGTTTGATGTTGTGTGTGAGATATGGTGACATGCACACACTGTGTAGTGTTTCCCCATGTGTTTTGTGAAGTAAAGATTATTTAGAGAGGGTTTACTAATAAGAAAAACACTTGCCCTTTTCTTAGCATTGTGAAAAGATAGGCGTAAAAATAAATAAATAATAATAACTAGAAAAAAAAAGAAAAAGAATGATGATGTGAGATGTGTGTCGTGCTGCTGATGATATAAAAGAATAATCATAAGACCATGATTAAAAATACAATGATAAGATTTTAATGCGAAAAATTTAGAAAACAAACCTCCACACAACCCCACAAAACAAACACAAACACACACAACAAAACACACACACCATTACAACACACACCCACTAACACACACCATCCACACAAACCACACACAACACACCACACCACACACACAAAACCAAAAAGTATATCTCCACGCATTCAATTAAAACATCCGTATAATTACATCCACTAAAGGAATACGTTACTACGGCAACATGGACACCCGAACACAGGGGCACAAGAATTACCCAGAACTGAAAATTTACGCCTGGCCTAGTGGCCCTGTGAAGTCGATAAAAGAATTTCGGTGAAATCTCACCGACAAAGGAATTTTCTCTACTACGGGGTGGGGTCGAAAAGGACCCAAAGGGTTTGGTTTCCTTTTAAACCGAAACCCCAAACAATCAGTGCTCTTGTGTGCCCGTAACCACCCGATTTTAAACCAAGCACCCCCTTTAACACCGGTGGTAAAAGCTTACCACCAACAAAGGTCGGGTGAGAAGTAGTAGATGAATTTTCATGGACCTAGGGCATAAATCCAAAAATTTAAAAAAAATCCTGTCTTCAGGGAGATGGAATGCAAAGGTGGGCGCTGCAAAAAAAGTTTGAGAAAAGTATGTGGACCCTCCTGAATGCAATACCAAGAGAGGGGAACCCCGATATGGAATTTCCCAGATATTTTATTGTATTTTTTTATTTTTTTCTTTTATATAGGATAAGGAAAAAAGCCTTATGTGTTTTTAAACCTAGCCCCGTTTTATGCAATTTTGTAAATTTTTCATTTTTCCCCACTGGCACTCAATCCCTCTTTCCAAACAGCAAAACAGGTTTAGTGGGGCCAAGCTGTTCTGCGTGCGTTCCCACGGGGCTGGTTTATATAATGAAAAGGAGGAAGGATACAATGGCTGCTGTTTAAAAACAGCCATGGGGAGCACAAGGTCCGAGTGGAGTGGCGTGCCCCCGGGAAAACCCACAAGAGTCAACATGTACGGGTTCAACACGGTTGATCTGGCATAAACCCGAGACAAGTCGGGGAACTTTTCCCAGGTGCGACGGGGAGTGACCAGACCTGATGCTCCTAACTTCAGAATTGACTAAAAAAGCAGAAAGCCAAAGAACCAGGCCAATTCAACCAGAAAGTTTAAAGGCCCCTACATCGCAGAACCTTCCGAGCAAAATGGTAAAACTTTTCATGAAAGGTTCCACCAATAAAGATGCGAGACAAAAACCAACAGCTTCAGTGGTCTTGAAATTGACCGGGAGATAGAAAACACCCCTCCTTAATTAACCAAAACCAAAAAGGTTTCCCACCCCATGACTTAATGGAACAAAGGTGAATGTCCTTAACCAAAGCTTTGTGTCTGTCATTGTCTATATGTTTGCCCCGTGTGTGTTTTATTTTATCTTTGTATTTATTTTTTTTTCTTTAGAATCAAGGGTAAAGGAATAAGCACTTTTTTGTTTTTTACATCCGTGCCCGGTGTGTATACAGTTTGGGACTTTGTCTCTGTTCCTGATGTTCTGTGTGTGGTGTGGTTTGTGGGGGGTTGGGTGGGTGGTCTGTGGTCTGTGTGTGTGTGTGTGTGTGTGGTTTTGTGGTGGGTGTTGTGGGTTTTTATGTGTGTCGGTGTTGTGAATAGGAGGTGTGGGTGTGGGGGGGTGGGGTTAAAAACTTATAAGGGATGCATGCATATGGGGAAAAACGCTTTTTTTATATTGTGTGTGTGTGTGGTGGGGTGTGTGTGTGTGTGTGTGTGTGTGTGTGGGTGTTGGTTGTTTGTGTGGTTTTTTGGTTTGTGTGTGTGTTCGTACTGGGGTTTGTTTGTGTTTTTTGAGTGCTCATAGTCACATAAAAAACACATGTGCTATGAGTTTACGTTGTGTGGTGAGTTACCATTTAAACTTTTGATGAAGAAAAAACACAAATGATAACAAATTGCGGGTGTTTTAATTGTTTGTGGTGTGTTGTGCGTTTGTGCGTGCGTGTGTGCGTGTGTTTGTGTTGTGGGTGTGTTTTATGTAAACCCGACACTCCTTCCGACTTGTGTAGTGTGTGTGTGTACCCTTTTATAAACATTTGCTATTGAAATTTTTATTTCATGGATTTCGTTGCGCGCAACATGTTTGTAAATCCCGTTTGTTTTAAATATTGGTTATTATAATTTTGCTGACGTGTAAATTGGGGGGGAAAGCTGATTTGATTTTCAGCCCCATATAAATTCCCTTTATATTATTATGGGAGGCACCCGGGTGAGTGGTTTAGGCTGGGGCAACTCGTAATCCAGGTCGCGGGTTCGATCCCCCCCTCGGCCCGGTGTTGGTTTCCCTTGGGAAAAATACTTTACTCCAATTTTCCCATCCACCAGGTGTACAATTGGACCCTCGTGGGAAGTTTTGGCGCAGATAGGTCCGTCACAGGGGGGGGTGAAAAACCTCGTTTGCTAAAGTACAAAAAGGGATAAGTCCGGGTCATGGGGCCCTTTGGGTCGAAAGAAAAAACTTTTACTTTTCTTATTTTATTATTATTAAAATTATTATTATTATTATTTTATTAAAATTTTATTATTATTATTATTATTTTTATTTTTTTATTTTTTATTATTTTATTTTTATTATTATTATTTTATTATTATTTTTATTTTTTATCATTATACTATATAGTATGTAGTAGGTAGTAGTATATAGTAGGTAGAGTGTAGTATTGAGTAGTTAGTTTTGTTTCGTTTTTTCTTCTTTTTTCCTTTCCCTTTTCTTCTTTTCTTCTTCTTCTTCTTTTCTTCTTCTTCTTCTTCTTTTCTCTTTTCTTCTTCTTCTTTTTTCTTCTTCTTTTTTTCTTTTCTTTTTTTCTTTTTTTTTTGTATTGTAGAGTAGTGTAGAGTAGTAGTTTAGTATAGTAATAGTAAATAAGTTTGAGTAGTAGTAGTAGTAGTAGTGTTGTTTCTTTTTTCTTCTTTTTTTTTTCTTCTTCTTTTCTTCCTTTTTTTTTTTCTTCTTCTTCTTTCCTTTTCCTTCTCTTCTTCTTCTTTTCTTCTTTTTTCTTCTTTTCTTCTTTTCTTCTTCTTCGTATGTAGTAGTAGTTTAGTAGTGTAGTAGTAGAGTAGTAGTAGTTGTAGTAGTAGTAGTAGTATTTATTATATTATTTTTTATTATTATTTTTATTTTTTATTATTATTATTTTTATTTTTATTTTTATTTTTATTATTTTTTTATTTTTATTTTTACACACATTTGTACACCACCTCAATGATGATAAAATTCTCTGTGTGGAATTTATGCTCTCCCCCAGAAAACCTGTGTCCCAAGAGAGACACCAATTATTTTTCCTGTCTGCATGTTATTTATTTCGCTATTAGGTGCCTTTTTCCAATTTTTTTTTAATGTGCTAAACGCGTTTTGCTACAGGTCTGGTTTTTTAATCTCCCCCAAAAACCTAAAAAGTCAGACAACCACCATAGTAACAGTTTCAAACACAAAGGGGATCTAACCCTGCACACTTTGTCCCAACTTTTACTTTTTTGGTAGGTGGGTTACCCGTAGACCATCAGCTTGGTTTTATAAAGGGGTGAGTCTGTGCACCCGTGTGTGTATGACGTGCGCGCAATTTAGGATGTGTGATGATTTTTTTTAGCATTTGAACCACTCATCGAGTGGGGGTTTTTCTACTGGTTCTTATTTCCCAAGGCTGCAAACACACCTAGGGGTAATCAATCTTACACCCTTCAAATTATACATTGCCGTACATAAAAACAAACTGCATTTTTGAAAAATTTTCTTTTTTTTTTGAAAAACAGAAATAAAAAAGTCAGTATTAAAAGTGGGAACCCTCAAGAATTCCAAAAAAAAAGGAAATTTACATTTAGATTTTTGCAAACAAAGTTTTAAAACTAACCTCAATTTTTAAAACTTCCAAATGTAATCAAAAGTTTAAAAGCAAAAAAATGACAGACATTTAATATTTCTCGGTGTATAAGAAATCAGAAAACTTTTAAAAAAAATCCCCAAAGCAATTGACATTTTGGGAAAATTATCCAATCTTCAATGTCCTTTTATTGCTAAGAGAATAAGTTGGGGAGAAACTTTTTTTAAAATTAAATACTGTTAGCATGGAAAATTTTTAAAAATTTAAACCCGGGGTCTCGATGTTTTTATCTGTTTTAGGTCGTATGCAAAAACAAAATCAGAGAAAATAAATTATGAACGGTTCACTTGAAGATTGCTGTCCAGAACATCATTTTAAAAAAAGGAATGAACATATTTTAAGTTTTTTTAATTATAGACATAAGATTTGTGCATGATTTGGACTAGTACTTCACTGCCCTGATAAAGGTATAACATTTTTAATTTTTCTTCTAATCATTCTGAGCGCTTTAAAAAACGTTTGGGTTTTTTCCTAATAAATGTTTGACAAAGAAAAGAAATTTTTACAGTCGGAGGCTCCGTCTGTTAAAAAAGAAGATTCAAAATAATACCCAACATATCATCAGATAAAAAATTTGGAAAAAGGTCCCGGGGGAAAATTTAACTTTTTCCATTTTAATAATGTTTTATTTTATTGAGAAAGTTGTTGGGGAAGTAACAAAATCACCATACAATTTCACAATTTAAACTAAGGACCATAAAAAAGTTCGTAGCAAAGGTCTTTTTATCGGTTTCCCCTTCCATTCAGATTTTTCCCGTGGGCATGACCAGGGATCCATAAATCCTACAGGTTAAAACTGGCTTCTTGATTTATTAAAGTGTCCCCGTTCAAGAGGGTGTTACAGTGTTGTTTCAAGGGTTGTATGTGTTGGACTGTGAGAGTTATAGGTGCGTTCTTTGGGTGTGTCTAAGAGGATCTTGCCTGTTGGTTGGAAGATCTGACTTTAAATGAGGGTTCCACTCTACACTTGCCCTTTTTTCTTGGAAAACTTTTTCTCTCATGGGTTTAGGGGCAAACCCTTTCCCCTTTGTGGAGCATTTCTTGGTCTGTTTTGGTGGGGTAGTGTAGTGCTATCAAATGTTGTTTTTGGGGGAAGAACTTTTTTGAGAAAGTCAAGTATGTGGCCTTTCCCTGTGTGGGTTCTAATGTGAACTTTAAACTACTTTTGTGGTTGAATTATTTCACAATTTTTACACTTGTTGGCTTTTCTCCGTGTGGGGGTTTTAATTGAAAATTAAACTCTTTTACAGGTAAATGTCATTCCCAAAATATGCACTTGTATGGTTTTTTTTTCCCCGTGTGGGTTTTGTGAACAGGGAAATTATTTTTCTCGGGAAAATACAATCAAATTTTCCTTTTGGTTTTTCCCGTTGGGTTTGATTACCACTTAAAGTACTTTTTGGTAAAGTTTTACACAAAAATTTTGACTTGTAAGGTTTTTCCTGGTGAGTTAATGTGCGTTAAATTTTGTTTAAATGTAAATGTGTTATGACGTTGGGGGATTGAATGTCGTTCTCCCTTTTGTGTCGCAAGTGTCTTTTTTTGACCTGTGTTTTGCTTGTTGCTTTCCCCCACTGTGAAATTTATATGGGCTTTTTCCCGTGTGGGGCGAAGGTGGGTTTTAGTAAATTTTGGGGGAAAAGTCTATACAGTATGTGCTTTTTGGACCTTTTCCTGTGTGTATTCGGATAGTGTTTTAAACCCGTTTTGTAATTGTATGTCTTTTCAACTGTAACCTTGTAGGCCTTTCTCCTGTGTGGACAGTGGCTTTTCTAGGTTGCTTTTATATAAAATAGTTTTCCACATTTTCACAAAAGGTGACATTTTTCCCCTTTAACAAAAATTCAGCTCCTTCTGAAGGTTTGTTTTATAGAGTTGTGTCACAGTCAGTGTTATCCCACCCAAATCACCAGGCTAATTTATCAGGGGCCACCCGGGTTTACAGCAGTATTTTTTTTGTGCCCTTCTCCACTTGAAGTATATTTCCGTTTTACCTGCCTTTCACTGTCTGATGTCTGACTGGCGATGCAAACCCTTTTTCCCGGGTATGGCTTTCTTCTTTGGAGCTAAGATTGGTTTAATAAAAATTTAAGATAGCCCTCACACACTTTAGCTTGTTATTTTTTTTCTGATATATTGCTAATCACTGTTTTTCTTTCAATTTATCACAGTAATTTTTGTGATTGAATAAACAGGTTTGTTGCCTCTGGATATGTTTCATCAAAATTTTTTTTTGCATTTGTTAAAATGCCCCTAATTATCTTTAGCTCTTAACTCAGCGTCTATAACACCCCCTTTAAAAAAAGGGGTTTTTTAAAAATACAGTGAAATTTAACGTGTCCCTTTATCAGTTTTACTTCACCTGGGAAAGAAAACCCTGTACAAAGGTTCCTTTTTGCATGACAGTCACGCCTTCTTTTGCATCATGGGTTTTGCAGTATCCTTAAGTACAATACAGCCCAAACTCAACATTTCCCAATATTGTCGCTGTAGTGTTTTCCCTACCCGTGATTTCCTGCTTGTACTGAAATCCTATAGTTTCCCCATGACTGTTCTGTGAAACCATTGTTGATGTTCAGTCACAGCATCTGTGTTTACAGCTGCATTTGGGTTTTTTGAGAGTCCTCTTTTTGAGGGCTTTTGGGTTGCCTGGGTCATGTTGGAGAAAGAAGTATCTGCAACTCAACAAAGGTCGATAGTTTCAATTTAAAAAGTGATGGTTGTTCGTTTTTATTCCTGTTTTGGTTTTTTCAAGTGTCATGGAATGTCTGAGAGGTGGTATATAAAAAGTTTAGATTTGGTTTCCTTTTTTGTTTTAAAAAGATGCTAAGGAATTTTTGAGGTGCTGAAAAAAAGTTATTTGTTTAGTTTACTATCGATGTGTCTTTGTTCTCTTTGTACAAAAGTAAATTATGATGAAGATACAGAAACAAAACAATGAATCTTAGCAACACCCCCGGCAATAGTGTATTTTTTTGCTGTCTTTGTAAAAAAAATAGAAAAGGTGTTACATTTTGCCCCCTTTTCCCCGGGGTTTTTTCTGTACCCAAAACAAAAAACCGCAACAATGTAAAATTCAAAAATCAAACCCCTCCATCAACCCGGCTCCACCATTTAAAACATTTTCAAAAAAACCCTTCCCCCTCAAAAAAAATCTTTAAAACCAAAAGTTTCAAACCCCTTAAACAACACAAATTTAATCCATTTTTAAAATTTTGAACCAAAATTAAAACCCAAAAAAAAAATTTTCTTTTTTCAAAAAAACCCCTTTCCCCCCACCAACCAAACCCCTAAATTCTTTTTAAACCAAAAAACCCAAAACTTTAAACAAACCCCTCCCCAAAAACACACAAACACACAAACAATTCCCCCCCCATGGACCCCACACGACATACCCCACCCCCCAAAACCCCCCAGCCCCTTTATTCGGGGGTTTTTTTTAACAAAGAATAACAGAAGGAAAAAACTTCTTGTACAATCTAGAAAGTCGCAAAAAAAAAAAAACAAAAACCCCTTCAACCCCCCCAAAAAATTTTCATGGCCCACCCCCCCTTCAAACCCCCCTTAAACTGTGCTCAGACATCTGTAGACCCAAGGTTGCCCGGTTCAGGAATTAACTTTTCCTGCTGCAGGTTTTCTTTTTTTTGTGAAAGGGTTATTGGGTGAGTGAGGAATTAAGAAAAGGGAAATAAATTGTTTTTTTTTTTATACTCTTGACCATTTTAAAGCGTTTTTCATTGGTTTGTTTGCCCCAGAACATCGGATTACCTTTGATAAAAAAATTTCACAAATACAACTTTACACGTTCTTTTACTCGTAGACCCCTTTTCCTTTTTTTTTTTTTTCTTATTTTGCATAATTGGGGTTTCCCCCAAGGGTCTGGTCAACAAGCAACGTTTTTTCCCCAATAAAAGGACCCTTTCCCAAAACTTCTAAACTGTATGGTGCATCGCTTGGTTTTCCCCATAGTATCAAAGCGAAATTTATGGGCAAAACGTGAAAAAATTTTTGTATTCGAGACTGCTTTTAAATTCCCCTGAAGATGAACAAACCCTCCCCCTTAATTAACCAAACCCCAAATGGGTTTCAGTTCCATGATTTAAAAAGGCCCAGTGGTTTAAATTTAAAATGGCTTAAACTTAGCCTAGTGCCTGTATTTTTTGTTTTTTCCCTGGTTTGGTTTGTGGGTTTTTGGTTGTTTTTTTGCATGTATCCGTGCGGGCGGGAGTTGTGGGGGTGGGTGGGCTGGGGCGTGGGCGTGGTGTGACACTCAATTTGGGCTGCAGGGACAGGGAAATAGCTTTTGCCAGGGTGGGTGGTGTTTTTGTTTTTGTTTTGGGTTTGTGGGGGTGTAAAAGGAGGAGAGAGAATTTAAAGGGGGGGGTGAGGTTTGGGGGCCCGGGGGTTTTTGGGTTGTGAGGCACTCCATGGACGTAAAACAGGGGTTTTCCTTGACGAAGTGGTTCCATTAGAAACTTTTAGGGTCTAAGGTGTTTTTTATGTTTGGGATTTTGATGAGACGAGCAAGAACTAACAACTTAGGAACCCCCCTAGAAAAATCAACAAAAAAGGAAATTTTGAAAACCTTAAAAACGCAACCCACATCAAATCCAATCAAAACCGAAACAAAAATTTCCCTGAAAAATTTTTGGGTTTTCGGACCTTAAAAACCCAAAAATTAGTCCTTCCCCCGCGAAAAGCCCCAGCCAAACACTCGGGAGAACAGATAAATCGCAACAGTTCCAAAACGACTGAGCGCTCTTGATTTTCAATTTTCTTACTGCGTGTAAAATCATAAACCTCACACGGACTTAAGAGAAAAATATGAGCGTAAAAAATGAGGTCTTCCGAAGACCTTGGGGATCTCATACAAACCACACCGAATGGAGAAGTCAAGGACGCCCCGAAATAAAACACCCAACGCCTTTAAACAGCCAAAAAAAATTTTTGTAAAACAACCCCCCTTGGTTAAAAAAACAATCCCCCAAGGAAATTTGAAAAAAAAAGGCAACGGGGGAAAAAAAGGGGGGAAAATTCTAGGTGGCAGACATAAGGGGGAACACCCATTAGATTCCACGGGAAATTTAAAAACCCCTTCAAGGGCCCCCCGGATTCGGAACTGGGAATGGTGAAGGAAGATTGGAGTTAAAAAAAATAAAAAAAAAATAAAAAAAAACGCTGAACTTTTAAAAAACCAAAAAAAAAACCGCACTCAAAATTTACGCTGGAACTCTCCAAACATAATGGCAACAGATTTAAAACCCATGCGCCGCACTACGCCGCAATGACGCAAACCACCCCGCACACACACACCACACACACACCCACAAAACAACACTTAAAGGTGAAAGATGCTGTTAAAAAATTAGGGACAGATTGTGGGGGGAAAGTCTCAGGTGGGAAAAATAAGTGTGTTTTGAGGCTGGTTTTTGAAGGAATAAGTAAAGGTTTTGACGGTGAAAGAGGGGGTCATTCGGTGTGGACCAGAAACGGAAAAAGGAGCGACGGCCCCCAACAGTGGTTTGTTTAAAACGGGGTTTTCAAAAGCACAAAGACTGCGGCTGAACAAAGGGGAAACGGGATGGGGTGCCGGGTGAGCATTACAGAGATAAGAGGGGAAGATTTGTGGAGACTTTGAAAAAGGGTATTGATTTTTCCCCAGTTTTTGGGACAGGAAACCCATGAAGAGATCGCGGGTTGAGTGATGTGTTAGATTTTTTCTTTTTAGGACCAGTGGGCTGCAGTTTTTAAAGAGAGTGGATAGTGAGCGGGTAGGCCAGCCAAAAGGAATTACAGTAGTCTAAAGTGAAAGAATGAGAGATTTAAAGCCGGGAAATTTTGCACAGTGGACAGAACCGTGAAGATTATGCGCCGAAATTTGACAGCGCAAGACCGGCAGGTCTGGGCGATGAATTTTCATAGGGGTGTTTGTCAAGAAAAACCTAATCTTCCAGATTTTGGAAAAAGGAAAACTGAGTATTCCCGAACTTTTTGAAGCCCTTGTGATAGGGGGAAACCCCGCGGGCCCCCACAGCAGGCCTCGGTTCCTCGGCACCAACGAAACCCTGCTCCGAGTATCCAGCTCGAAGCCCTGAGGCAGTAGGAACACTTGTCAGGGGGGAAGGCAAGTCTTAAACGTATCGCGACCGAAGGATTGTCATCGCATAGAATGTGAAATAGGGGGGTTGTTTTTTAAATGTGGGGGAGGCACCGTGGTCGAGTGTTTAGGCGGTCGACTGTGTCCAGAATCGGGGTTTTCGATCCCCTGGCCGGGTTGTCCCCCTTGGAAAGACACTTTACCCCCTATTTTCCTCACCCCCCCCCGGGTGTACAAGTGGGTACCAGCTTTGGGGAAAATCGGCGACAGACTAGCGTCTGTACGGGGGTGGTGAAACCATCAGTTCGCTTAACGCTACAGAAACCGGGATAAGCCCGGTCTAGGGGCCTTCTGGTAAAAGAACATATTTTAAATTACATGTGAAGGGAGAGTGCGGAGCAAAGAAAACGGGCCCAGGACTGATCCCTGCGGGACTCCCACCCCACTTTGACGGTTTTGTTAAACCCTGTTTACAATAACTTTTCGGAAGGTCGTAGTACGAAGTAAACCGGGAGGTTGTGCCTTAATACAAACTTTTTGGGAGGCGAGAAAAAAAAATTGAGGATCATGGTACAAAGGCTGCAGATAAGTCAGAAGGTGAGGAGGGAGTTTTTTCCTGCCCCGACAAGTAGAAGTGTATCCAAGTAGGGAAGGGGGGTTTCGGTGTTTGGGTTTGGGGGCATGGGCAGACTGAAAAAGTGGGAAGAAGAATTGGGAATGAAGGTGACTGTTGACTGTTTGGAAAAATTTTTCTAGTATTTAAAGACAAAGGGTAAGTTTGAGACGGCCAAAATTTCTTAGAATTTGGGGATCAGGTCATGTTTTTTCAGTAGAGGTGTGACTATTTCTGTTTTAAGGCTGATGGAAAATTTCCCGATGAAGATAGTTTACTATTTTAGTGAAAGGACAAGTTGTGGAAGGGTTGGAAAAACAGGAGCAGGTTGGGGCAAGGCGCATGATTTTATAGTCATTTCCCTTTGAATTTTCTGATTTTTTTTCACTTGTGGGGTGGAAGGAAAGAGAGGAGTGCCCGTGAACTGGGGGGCGGGGGGCGGCTGGGAAAGAGTTTGATTTTAAATTTGGGGGTATGTTTCGAACTTTGCTAAAAGAAAGGAGAAAATGTGGATGGAAGTTCAGCAGGTGTGGGGGTTAGGGAGAGGGGTTTTTTTTGCAATCCAAGGAGATTTTTGGGTGAGGGAAAAAAAAAAAAATTTTATGGATGTGACAGGGAATTTTTGGAAAAGAGGCGTCTTTGCTGAATGGTAAAAAAGGTTTTACTTTTTTTATTTGTTTTCGGGAAAAAAGGGTTTTTTGATTTCGGTTTTTTACTTCCGCCACTGCCCTTTTAGTTGCAGGGGTTTGGCTTCGCTATCAAGATGCTTGGGTATACATGGCGCACAGGGTTGTCAGGGGGGGGATGACGTAGGGGTCGCTCATCAAGCAGTTGGGGGAGAATGTGTTATTTGTCAGAGAGGTCATGTGGCGAGGTTTGGAAAAAAGTTCGGAAGTTGGGAGAGAAGGGAAAATTAAGGGCCTTTAAAATTGCCAGTAACATATTTTTCTTTTTGAAGGTTTTGTGATGTTTAGATGGGAAAAAAATGGGGGATGATAGAATGCAGTTCGTCGTGAAAAGGGAAAAAGATGTGCAAGATTGAAAGAAGCATTATAATAGCCCGCTAAAAAATGACCAGTTGGCGTTGTTCGTTTTCCAGTTGAGGAGAAGTTTTGGGCAGAGAAAGAAAACTTGAATTGGAGAAGACTGGTTGTTTAAATGGAAATTGAAGTCCCAAGAAATTATAATTTATGGGAGAGAGCTGTAGTGGCGAGGGTGACTGGAATTCTTGGGAAAAGAGAAGATTTAGGTTGTTTTTACGGCTGGGAGGTGGACGGTAAAGGCACAGATAGTAATAGAGTGGCCAGGTAGGTTTAGATTGATTTTTGCAAACTTCAAAAAAATTGTGAGAATTGAAGGTTGTGAGAAAAAAAGAGATGGTTCCCAAAATGTTTTGGGAAAGATGGGAATTTCCACCTCCCCGAGGATTGGGGGGGAAAAAAATGGGTTTTTAAGGAGGGGTAGGTATTTTTGGCCCTGGCCCTGTTTTAAGCCCAAAATTGGGGGAAAATCAAATTTTTTTCGGTGAAACAAAGAAAAACCATAAAATCTAAAAACACAAATGTATATAAAAATAAAAGGATCAAAAATTCAAAATCCAAAAAGATTTCCACCAAACAAACCCCCACACTAAGGAGGGGGGGGGGACCAGTTTTGGGCCAAAAAAAGGGGGGCAACGACCTTGCAACCAAAAACTCGAAACAGGTTTGTTTGGAAGACAACTTCCTGGGGCGGCCCAAAACCGAGTGGGATTGGAAGGGCGAGGGTTTGTTTCTCTATGGGTTTTTTGGGTTTTTTGGTGGGGGTGGTTTTTTGGGTGTGTGTTTGTTTTGGCCGGCATTGGTTTTTAAGCAAATTTCCAGATAATTCAATGTTTTTTCCCCAAAATGAATCAATTTGTATCAAATTTTAACCCCCTTAAAAAAAACATTTGTAATCCCTAAAAAATTTCATTTTGAAAAAAAAACTTTTTTTTGGAAAAAAAATAAAAAGATGAAAAAAACTCTAAAATCAAGGGGGAAATCCAGGAAAAGGGAAAAATTAATCGCTTAAACTAAAATAAATTTTTAAAGTTGGAAAATGAAAAAATTGCAAAAAACAGCTAAATTTTTATTTTAGGGTTAAAATTTTCAAATTTTTTAAAAATGCGTACGTTTTGCTAAACCGTGTATGGTTTTTGCTAATAGAATAAAACTTCAAACTTTTAAAAAAAACTCTTTTGTGGGCCTTTAAAAGTGAAACCCAGGGTTTTATTTTCCTTTTTATAATGTTAGACAAAAAAACAGGGGTAAAAAGTTATGCAGAATATTGAAAAAGTTTTTGTCAAAAAATCAGAAAAAAAAATACAACAATCTGTACTTTTTTTTCCATCAAGTAAAAAAAGTAATCCATTTTTAGGCCATTTTAAAAACCTTTTCAAATTTTTTTAAGTCATTTGATTCGTTAAAATTATGGTTTCTTATTTTATAATCGAAAACTTTAAAAGTTAAGTAGGAGGCTGAAAATAAAAATAGGGTAAAAAAAAAACCCATCTCAAAAAATAATTTTTTGGGAAAATAAAGCCTGAAATTAATGATACAAAATTCAAGAACGTTTTCAGTTTTTACAGTTTTTGAAAATAAAAAACCCCAAAAAATGGAAAAAATGAAACAGAAAGAGTAACCCAAAAATTCTTTTTAAAGGGTTTGAAAATTGGTTTCCCTTTTAAATTCACAAATTTCTAATGTTTTGGGGGGTGCCAAAAAAAAGGAATATACATAAAAACTGGTTCTTGATTTTGTTCTTTTTAAATTAAGACATTTCTTGTCATTTGCAGTGTTTTTTTGAGTGATTTCAAAAGGTACATTCTTTAAAACTTGTATCTGGGGGGCCTTTTCCTGGTTTTGGGGAAAGGCCACGAACAGGTTCAAAATTAAATGGCCCTGTTGTTGGCTGCCCGTGATTTAATTCGGGTTTTGGGGGGGGAAAACCTTTCCAGTGTGGGCATTCTTGGTCCGGTTTTGTGTGAGGTGTGGTGTGTCTTATTTTTTTTGGTTTTAATTTTTTCCCAAAAAGTACCATGTGAGGCTTTTCTTGGTTTTTGGGTTTGAGGTGTTTTTTTAAATCCTTTTTTTGGTAAAAGTATATCACAATATGTACCTCGTGGGGCTTTTCTCCCGTTGGGTTTGATGTTCAGTTAAAAATTTCTTTTTTTTGGAAAAATCAATCACAATATTACACTCTGGGCTTTTTTTCCCCGTGGGGTTTTGATGTGAACAGTTTAAAAACTTTTTGAGTAAAAGTCATATCACAATATGTACATTTGGGGGCTTTTCTCCCGGTGGGTTTTGAGTGGCAGTTAAATATTTTATTGGGTGAAGGTCTATGGCAATATGTCACTTTTTGGCTTTTTCCCGTTGGGTTTGTGTGACGAGTTAAAGTAGTTTTTAGGGTAAAAGTCATATGACAATCTGCACTTTTTGGCTTTTCTCCGTGTGGGTTTGATGTGAGAATTAAACTATTTTTTGAGTAAAATTTTTTACAAAAATTTTGCACTTGTTGGCTTTTTCCTATGTGGGGGGCTAATGTGAATGTAAAATTATGTTCAGTTTTAAAATTTTTGCGTAGGCATTTGTATGGTTGTTTTCCGTATGTGCTCGCAAGTGTCTTTTTAAATGTCATTAGCTTGTATTTCTTTACAATGAAATATTTGGTCTTTTCCTGGTGAATCGACGTGGTTATTTTTAAACTAATTTTTTTGGTAAAGTCATATCACAGTATGTGCATTTGTGTGGTTGTTCCCCAGTGTGGATTTGCATATGTGCTCTGAAGCCTCCTTAAATTTGAACGTCTTTTCACATTGTGAACACTTGTATGGCCTTTCTCCTGTGTGTACTCGCATGTGCTTTTCCAGCGTGCTTTTCTTATAAAATAGTTTTCCACAGTTTTCACACAGGTGAGATTTTGTCTTTGTACAAACATGCACGTCTACTTCTGAAGCAGTCTGTTTACTCCTAGTTGTGTCACAGTCAGCATCATTATCATCACCCACATCATCAGGCATAAAGTTGTCATTGTCCACCAGGTTGACAGCAGTGTTTTGTTCAGTGCCTTTTCCACTGTCAGGAATCGTTTTCAGGTTTATCTGCCCCTCACTGTCTGATATGTGACTGGCTGTTGTACACTGTTCACAGAGGCATGGCTTAAAATCTTCAGCAGCTAAAATATGATTTTTAAAAGAAAAGGTACAGATAGAAACCTCACCACACTTAATGCATGTGTAGTTTTTATCTTGAGGTTGTACATATTCTGCTGCTTTTCTTTCAGGTGTGTCACAGTCTTGTTTTGTTATGTGACCATAATCAGGTTTGTTGCATCTGGATATGTCTTCATTTGAGCTGTGTAAAAAATTCACTATATTATTCTTTAACTCTTCAACGTCAAGCGTATCTATAGCAATCATTGAAAACATGGATTTATGAACACATACAGTGAATTCACATGTGTCCTTGATCAGTTTGATTTCATCAGGGAAATAAACACCTGCATCCAGGATCGCATGTTTAGCAACAACAGTCACACCTTCTTTTGTATCATAAATATCTGCAGTGTCGTTACAGTTACAAGTACAGGCAAGGTCAACATTTTCACTATTGTCAGCTGTAGTGTCACAGTACCCAGTGGTTTCCTGCTTGCACTGAATGTTCTGAACGTTTCCAGTTGTCTGTTGTGGGAATCCAATTGTCTGTCGTAGGTCTTGGGCATGTTCATGTTCTGTCACAGCATCTGTGTTGACAGCTGTGTTGGTCTGTGCTGAAGAGTTGTCTGTCTCTATGCTGGCTTTGCTGGGTTGCCCTGGGTCATGTTGGAGAACTGAAGTCATCTGCAACATCAAGAACAGGTTATGCAGCTTTCTACCTTTTACGGGAACATGATAGCTTAGTGGTTATAACATTAGCAATCTGACGACCCAGGTTCAATTCCCATTCAAGGGGATATTTTCCCTTTGACTTAACATCAGTGCAGACTCCACTCCTCTCAAAAGTCCTTCATATAAGACTATTAACCGAAGGGCCCGTGTGTGAACGCACGCAGGACATCTTGCACCCACGTCAATCCCTGTTACGCTTTTCGTAAATGTTCGCCATTGTGTGCCTGCAGGAACGGATGACAGAACTTGTAAAACTGCATACACACGGAGACTAGATGGAAAAATGCTTGTTGTGCTTTTTTCATTATCCTCGGTACAAAAGAATAAGATAAATGAATAAAAAAAAGCATATATATCAAGGTGATAGACTGTTTTTAGTTTTATTGTTGTCATGGTTCTTGTAGGTGTCATGTGTATGTCTGAGAGTTGGTTATATGCAAAGAGTTGAGGTTTTGTTTCTACTTCTCTGCAATACTGCTTAAACTAAATGCTAAAGCCCTTCGGCTTAAGGCAAGTAGATGAAACATGTGTACATGTTTTTTTTAAAGTTTTACTGCCAAAGTGTATTTGTCTCCCTTTGTCCAAGATAGTTAAATCATTGAATGAAGAGAAAGAAAGAAACAATGAATCTTAACATCACCCTTGGGAAAATGTGAATCTCTTATTGCATATCTTCACCAAAGAAATATCCTCAAGATGTGATACATTGTATCCCCCCCCCCCCCCCCTCTGTGTGTTTATAATGATACCAGCATCAACAACTGCAACAAATGTGAAGTGTCAATAACTCAACAGATCTCCCCATACCCTATGTTCTATCCCTACTTAATGTTATATTCATCATGTATCAACAACCACTTCCAATCATATATGAAAAAAAGTTTGAGGTCAGGTCAGAGACTCCCTCTGCAACTGGTAACCGTATAACCCAGTACCACCTGCCACATGTGGGGAGTAAACCCAATAAAAAAATCCGACCTGGAGAGGTATGGGCTTCGCCAGGTTTGATTTGCTCAAGACACATCCATGAAGAAGACAGCCAGAATCTCCATACAGGATCGGTCATCGCCCGGGTTACCAAGGACCGCGCCTTCTGTTGCTCATCAGGACAGAGGTCGAAAGTCGAA
>CM054154.1:40912882-40915382 GCA_028751875.1 Rapana venosa
AACGTGTCCAATCCAATGCAATGCAATCCAATACAAGCAGCCTGGCATTACTAGGTCTAGCTCTTTGCGGAAAGTCCATCCTAGCTCACTAATTAACTCACATCACTGATCACCCACCCATCACCACCAAAGCTTTCGGGAAAGATTGTGTTTGCGATGACTCCACGTCAAATGGCTGCGTACGTCATTTTGTGATTACGCTAGAGAGATTAAAAAGAACAGAAGGGGAGTGCACTCCATGGGGATTTGATTAAAACCTGTCCGGAACACGTAGAGGTTAAATCAAGGTTGTCTGGGTCGAAACTATACCGTTGATGAGAAGAGCTAAATAAAGAAAGGGGAAGATAAGATATTCCTTGAGAGAGAGAGAGAGAGAGAGAGAGAGAGAGAGAGAGAGAGAGAGAACTCTCTGAACTCTGAACTCTGAAATAGTTTAATAGTACATCGGCCTTAGGCCACAATACAACAAAAGGGAGGGGTGGGGGGGTGGGGAGGGGGGCGGGTATACAATGGAAGAGAACAATGATTTCACAATGCAAATACAATTTTGAATCAGTTGAAAAGCTTCACTTCTATGTATGTACACATATTCCCCTGTCAACAACTTAGGGTTTTAACTTGGTAACTATGTACGCTCACTCATCCAGATTGATCACAAAGCACCAGCATAACTTACGAGAGAGAGAGAGAGAGAGAGAGAGAGAGAGAGAGAGAGAGAGAGAGAGAGAGAGAGAGAATTACCAACTACTCTGTCTAAAAAAACACACATGGGTGCTTATTCATTATCCTCGAAATAAAAGAATTTGTCATTCTCTCTTCTGTGTGTGTGTGTGTGTGTGTGTGTGTGTGTGTGCGTGCGTGTGTGTGTGTGTGTACATGCACGCTGGGACGGATCTGTCTTTACTCGAACAACTAGAGACAAAATTGTTAGAAAAACGCCACTCTGGTAGGGAAACAATCGCAGTTACAGACAGGAAAAAGGGGGGGGGGGGGGGGGGAAGGGTGGCGCTGCTCTTGTGGCGACGCGCTCTCCCCGGGGAGAGCGGCCCGAATTTCACGCAGAGAAATCTGCCGTGACTTGAAGTGGTATGAAATGAAATATGAAATCGTAAATTCGGATCGCATGATGGATCTGCCCGAGTGACGAAGAACAGAACTATTGTAGTCCACAACACTCACCCAGACTCCCAGCTGCCTTAGACAGTTGTAAGGTAAGGTAAAGGTAAAGGAGTCCCATAACCTATAAGGTCGTAGGGGAGCGAGGCGTCAGAGACCTCACTTCTCTAGGGCCAGCATATTGAGGGCGGCGCCCATCTCCTCTCCACTGCTTTACCTTCCCTGACCCTAAAGAGGGCAGGTACCCATTTACAGCTGGGTGAACTGGGGGAACTGTACTGAAGCCAAGGCGCGGCTAACGGTCACCCATCCAACTGGTAACCACGCTCGACGCTGCTTAACTTGGCTGGGGGAAAGCGAGTGCTCCGACCACTGAGCTATCCCGTAAGACAGTTGTTGTGCTTACCACTTAAACCTAACCTGCCATCTCTTCTTCGTCGTCGTCGTCGTCGTCGCAAGCTAAGACAGCAACTACTGATGTCTGTTATGTGAACGAAAATGCGTCACGCTGCCGTTAAGCGCCTGACAAGTCAGTCCCAGCGCGTCCGACTTGGGCATAAGAGAGAATCGTTATCTTTTAAGTCTTTCAGAAAGGGAGGGGCAGGAGAATGAACCAAGAAGGCATAAACTGGACACGGAGTGACAGGAAGAAAAGGAACACGGGAGGAAGGAACAGCGAGTGATGGAAAAGGGCAATCTCATTAGATGAGATATCTTGCATGGTAAAAAAACAACAACAAAACCAAAAACAACCGATTCGCCGCGAATTGTTGGTGCGCAACAAACTTCCTATCGGCCTGTTTTTCACTTCTTTTTCTGTTTTTGGAGCACAACGAAGTCGGATGCGCTGAGAGTGACTTGTCATGCCCTTAGGGCTCAGGAGGGTTTTTTGGTGATTTTTTAAAAAATATCTCAATTGAGAAACTGGCGGCTTCCTGTGACAGACAATGGTTGCCGTTGACCGTTCGTGGAAGATGCGAGTACGAAGAATGAAAATGGTGGGCGGCTCTGCGGGTTATCACGAATGACCTCTTTCTGACGACAGGTCCTTTTGGTACTTATGCGCTCTTTACATCTTGTTTGTATCTGTATTTTAACTGTATTGAAATTAACGACTTCCGCTAATGTGCGTGACTTCTAGAACGGATCCCTTCATTTGGGTCAAGGGCTTAATCGTACAAGAAACTCTTTCTGACTGGCCTTTCTTTCCCCCCCCCCCCTTCCCCCCCCTCTACCCCCCCCCCCCTCCCCCCCCCCCCCCCCCCCCCCCCCCTCCCTTCCCCCCCCTCATCCCCCCCCCCCCCCCCCCCCCCCCCCCCCCCCCCCCACCACCCCCCCTCCCCCCCCCCCCCCCCCCCCCCCCCCCCCCCCCCCCCCCGATGAC
>CM054154.1:40920382-40922882 GCA_028751875.1 Rapana venosa
ACTGACTAACTACCAACACCAGAAGACCTCTCTCTCTTGACTGACTGACTGACTGACTACCAACACCAGAAGACCTCTCTCTTCACTGACTGACTGACTGACTGACTGACTACACCAGAACACCTCTCTCTTGACTGACTGACTGACTGACTACCAACACCAGAACACCTCTCTCTCTTGACTGACTGACTGACTGACTACCAACACCAGAAGACCTCTCTCTCTTGACTGACTGACTGACTACCAACACCAGAAGACCTCTCTCTTCACTGACTGACTGACTGACTACCAACACCAGAAGACCTCTCTCTTGACTGACTGACTGACTAACTACCAACACCAGAAGACCTCTCTCTCTTGACTGACTGACTGACTGACTGACTACCAACACCAGAAGACCTCTCTCTTCACTGACTGACTGACTAACTACCAACACCAGAAGACCTCTCTCTCTTGACTGACTGACTGACTGACTGACTACCAACACCAGAAGACCTCTCTCTTGACTGACTGACTGACTGACTGACTGACTGACTACCAACACCAGAACACCTCTCTCTTCACTGACTGACTGACTGACTACCAACACCAGAAGACCTCTCTCTCTTCACTGACTGACTGACTGACTACCAACACCAGAACACCTCTCTCTTGACTGACTGACTGACTGACTACCAACACCAGAACACCTCTCTCTTGACTGACTGACTGACTGACTACCAACACCAGAAGACCTCTCTCTATTGACTGACTGACTGACTGACTGACTACCAACACCAGAACACCTCTCTCTTGACTGACTGACTGACTGACTGACTACCAACACCAGAAGACCTCTCTCTTCACTGACTGACTGACTGACTGACTACCAACACCAGAAGACCTCTCTCTTCACTGACTGACTGACTGACTACCAACACCAAAAGACCTCTCTCTTCACTGACTGACTGACTGACTGACTACCAACACCAGAACACCTCTCTCTTGACTGACTGACTGACTGACTGACTACCAACACCAGAACACCTCTCTCTTGACTGACTGACTGACTGACTGACTAACTACCAACACCAGAAGACCTCTCTCTTGACTGACTGACTGACTGACTGACTGACTGACTACCAACACCAGAACACTTCTCTCTTGACTGACTGACTGACTGACTACCAACACCAGAACACCTCTCTCTTGACTGACTGACTGACTACCAACACAAGAAGACCTCTCTCTCTTGACTGACTGACTGACTAACTACCAACACCAGAAGACCTCTCTCTTGACTGACTGACTGACTGACTGACTGACTACCAACACCAGAAGACCTCTCTCTCTTGACTGACTGACTGACTAACTGACTGACTGACTGACTGACTGACTGACTACCAACACCAGAAGACCTCTCTCTTCACTGACTGACTGACTGACTACCAACACCAGCAGACCTCTCTCTTGACTGACTGACTGACTGACTACCAACACCAGAAGACCTCTCTCTTCACTGACTGACTGACTGACTACCAACACCAGAACACCTCTCTCTTGACTGACTGACTGACTGACTACCAACACCAGAAGACCTCTCTCTTGACTGACTGACTGACTGACTGACTACCAACACCAGAAGACCTCTCTCTCTTGACTGACTGACTGACTAACTACCAACACCAGAAGACCTCTCTCTTCACTGACTGACTGACTGACTGACTGACTGACTGACTGACTGACTGACTACCAACACCAGAAGACCTCTCTTGACTGACTGACTGACTACCAACACCAGAAGACCTCTCTCTTGACTGACTGACTGACCAACTACCAACACCAGAAGACCTCTCTGTTGACTGACTGACTGACTGACTGACTACCAACACCAGAACACCTCTCTCTCTTGACTGACTGACTGACTGACTGACTACCAACACCAGAAGACCTCTCTCTCTTGACTGACTGACTGACTGACTACCAACACCAGAAGACCTCTCTGTTGACTGACTGACTGACTGACTGACTACCAACACCAGAACACCTCTCTCTTGACTGACTGACTGACTGACTGACTAACTACCAACACCAGAACACCTCTCTCTTGACTGACTGACTGACTGACTACCAACACCAGAAGACCTCTCTCTTCACTGACTGACTGACTGACTACCAACACCAGAACACCTCTCTCTTGACTGACTGACTGACTGACTAACTACCAACACCAGAAGACCTCTCTCTCTTGACTGACTGACTGACTGACTACCAACACCAGAAGACCTCTCTTGACTGACTGACTGACTGACTGACTGACTGACTGACTGACTACCAACACCAGAAGACCTCTCTCTCTTGACTGACTGACTGACTGACTACCAACACCAGAACACCTCTCTCTTCACTGACTGACTGACTGACTGACTACCAACACCAGAAGACCTCTCCCTTGACTGACTGACTGACTGACTACCAACACCAGAAGACCTCTCTCTTGACTGACTGACTGACTGACTGA
>CM054154.1:40927882-40935382 GCA_028751875.1 Rapana venosa
TTGTGGCACAAATACGCCTTTTCCGTTATTGCTGGCATAATCTGAACACAAAACTGCTTCCCTAAACAGCCGGAATGGAGAACTAACACCAGAAAATAGCAACTCCCTCCCTCCCCCCCCCCCCCCCAAGAAAAAAAAGAAAAGAAATTCGGGTAGATCAATGAATGGTTTTAAATGCACGTTTTTTTAAAAAAAATCCCCACCAAATGCTGGCTAAATTGTTCCTCAATGGTCGCCACTCATCTGCATAATTATTGATAATCGCAGAACTGGCAACACTTGTAGACCCCCGTGTTTCGCCCCTCGACAACCTTTCGGTTAAAACAGACCCCTCCCATTAAAAAGATGCAGCATTTTTTGGGGAGACAGTTTTTCGAGGCTTGGACAAGGGCCTACTGGGATTATCTTTTTTCTTGTTTGACTTGAGCATGGAAACCATTGTCTGAACAAACGAGCGTGGATAGGCAGGCGCCACAGTAGCAGCGCAGACGACACTCTGGTCAGTCAATAAGGAGGGCTGTTGAAGCTGCTAGCATTGCCATCGATTTTTGACCAAATCCTGCCAGAATAGCTCCGACCGGCAGACGACACACTGCAATTGCAATCAGTTTGGCGACTTGTCAGTAAACAAGCACAGAAACAAACCAGTACTTACCCAACGATCCGAGCACAAAGAAAAAGCCGTTCATCTTCATCGTGTAGCTTAGGGGAAAACGTACAAACTGCGATATGCCAGTCGCTCTTAACAAGCGCTTCTCTCGTTCCTCTTCTCTCTCAGCCGGCAACAGCAGCAGAAGACAACGCACTTCTTTCGAAAGAGAGATGCGCCTCGTGTTGGCGCCGCGCGCGCGCACCCTGCTGCCGCATGACTCACCACGGCTGCCTCCGCGCGCGAGAAAAAATAGTGCAGCGTGTTATACCCACCAGCTCGTTTCCTACCCCGGGGATCGGCTCAAATCAAAACCGGGTGGACATTTTCTGGTCAACGTTAAGCTACTGAGTCGCAAAACTTACGGGTAGATTCGCGCGGTTTAAGTTGCACTCCGAAGCGAGGGCGGTAATTCCCACGCATGAATAATGTGCACACATTGATTTCATAATGAGTGTCTGTCTTCCCGGGGAGGCGCGCGCTGGCTTGCTGTGGGTCTGGGAAAGTTCCAGAGAGGGGTGGGTAGCTGGATGGTGGGTGCCTTGGCCAAATCTCACCCTGGCTTTCTGTTCTACCCCCCCTTGCATCGCATAATTATGCGAAACATATACACCCTCCGAGGGCCAACAGTCATCGATTTGTGCACAGAGAGACAGACAGTGCTGGTCGGGTATTTCTTCAGTAGTTCTTTTTTTTTGTTTTTGTTCTTTCTCTCCAACTGCTGCTGTGGCTGGTGTGTGTGTGTGTGTGGGGGGGGGGGGGGGGGGGGTCGACGATGGTGGTAGTGGCGGTAGTGGTGATGGTGGTGGTGGAGGTGGTGGTGGTGGTGATGGTGGTGGTAGTGGTGATGGTGGTTGTGGTGATGGTTGTGGTGATGGTGGTGGTGATGATGGTGGTAGTGGTGATGATGGTGGTAGTGGTGGTGGTGATGATGGTGATGGTGGTGGTGGTGGGGGTAGTGGTGGTGGTAGTGGTGATGGTGGTGGTGGTGATGATGATTGTGGTGGAGGTGGTGGTGGTGATGATGATGGTTGTGGTGGAGGTGGTGGTGGTGATGATGTAGTGTGGTGGTGGTGGTGATGATGGTAGTGGTGGTGGTGGTGTGATGTATGGTGTGGTGGTGGTGGTGATGATGGTGGTGGTGGTGGTGGTGGTGATGATGTGGTGGTGGTGGTGGTGGTAGTGGTGGTGGTGTGATGATGGTAGTGGTGGTGGTGTGATGATGGTAGTGGTGGTGGTAGTGATGATGGTAGTGGTGGTGGTGGTGGTGATGATGGTTGTGGTGGTGGTAGTGGTGATGATGGTGGTGGTGGTGGTGGTGGTGATGATGGTAGTGGTGGTGGTGTGGTGATGATGGTGGTGGTTGGTGGTGGTAGTGGTGATGATGGTGGTGGTGGTAGTGGTGGTGATGGTAGTGGTGGTGGTAGTGGTGATGTGTGGGGGTAGTGGTGGTGGTAGTGGTGATGATTGGTGGCGGCGGTGGTTGGTGGTGGTGATGATGATTGTGGTGGAGGTTGGTGGGTGGTGATGATGGTGGAGGTGGTTGTGGTGGTGGTGGTGGTGGTGATGTGGTTGGTGGTGGTGGTGATGGTGGCGTGGTATGTGGTGGTGTAGTGGTGATGGTAGTGGTGTACCACAGTGGTGATGGTTGGTGAGTGTGGTGGTGGTGGTGGTGGTGGTAGTGGTGATGGTGGTGATGATGTTGGTGGTGGTGGTGGTGGTGGTAGTGTGTGGTGGTGGTAGTGGTGATGGTGGTGATGATGGTGGTGGTGTGTGGTGGTGGTGGTAGTGGTGGTGTGGTTGTGGTGATGGTGGTGATGATGGTGGTGGTGGTGGTGGTGTGGTGGTGGTGGTATAGTGGTGATGGTGGTTGTGTAGTTGTGGTTGGAGGTGTTTTGCAGAGACTGTAAAACTACAACAGGCTGTCTTTAGGTCTCACAAGTTGTTTTTTCAATCTTTACAGGTTGTTATTGTTTTTTTCCCAATCTTTAAAGGTTGTTGTTGGTGGCGTGTTTTTAAAAAATATCTTTACAGGTTTTGGTGTTGTTGTTTTTTTAATCTTTACAGGTTGTTGATGGGTTTTTTTTATCTTTACAAGTTTTGGTGTTATTTTTTTTACAATCTTTACAGGTTGTTGCTTTTTTTCATATTTACAGGTTGTTTTTATCTTTACAGGTTGTTGTTGTGTTGTTTTTTTATCTTACAGGTATTTTCCCCCCACCATTACAGGTTGTTTTTCGTCTTTACATGTTGTATTCTATATCTACAGGTTGTATTTTATTTTTAAGTTGTAATCTATTTCTACAGGTTGTATTCTATTTCTACAGATTGTATTCTATTTCTACATGTATTTCATTTGTACAGGTTGTATTCTATTTCTACAGGCTGTATTCTATTTCTACAGGTTGTATTCTATTTCTGTTGTATGTTATTTCTACAGGTTGTATTCTATTTCTGTTGTATTTCATTTTTACATGTTGTATTCTACTTCTATAGGTTGTGCTCTATTTCTACAGGGTGTCTTTCATCTTTACATGTTGTATTCTATATCTACAGGCTGTATTCTATATCTATACGTTGTATTCTATATCTACAGGTTGTATTTCATCTTTACATATCGTATTCTAAATGTACAGACTGTATTCTATATCTACAGGTTATTTTCTACTTCTATAGGTTGTATTCTATTTCTACAGGTTGTATTTCATCTTTACATATCGTATTCTATATCTACAGGTTGTATTCTATATCTACAGGTTGTATTCTATTTCTACAGGTTGTATTTCATCTTTACATATCGTATTCTATATCTACAGGTTGTGTTCTATATCTACAGGTTGTATTCTATTTCTACAGGTTGTATTTCATCTTTACATATCGTATTCTATATCTACAGGCTGTATTCTATATCTACAGGTTATATTCTATATCTACAGGTTGTATTCTATTTCTACAGGCTGTATTTCATCTTTACATATCTATTCTATATCTACAGGTGTATTTTATATCTACGGTTGTATTCTATTTCTAAAGGTTGTATTTCTCTTTACATATGTATTCTATATCTACAGGCGGGATTTTATATCTACAGGTTGTATTTCTATATCTACAGGTTGTATTTCATCTTTACATATCGTATTCTATATCTATAGGTTATATTCTATGTCTACAGGTTGTATTCTATTTCTACAGGTTGTATTTCATCTTTACATATCGTATTCTATATCTACAGGCTGTATTCTATATCTACAGGTTGCATTTCATCTTTACATGTTGTTTTCTAGTTCTACAGGTTGTATTCTATTTCTACAAGTTGTATTCTATATCTAAAGGTTCTATTTCATGTTTACATGATGTATTCTATTTCTACAGGTTGTATTCTATATCTACAAGTTGTATTTCATATTTACATGATGTATTCTATTTCGACAGGTTGTATTCTATACCTACAGGTTGTATTTCATATTTACATGATGTATTCTATTTCGACAGGTTGTATTCTATACCTACAGATTGTATTCTATTTCTACAAGTTGTATTATATATCTACAGGTTGTAGTTCATCTGTACATGTTGTATTCTATGTCTACAGCTTGTATTTCATCTTTACATGTTGTATTCTATGTCTACAGGTTGTATTCTATTTCTACATGTTGTATTCTATATTTTGCGGTGTATTCTTATTTTCAGGTTGTATTCTTTTTTCAAAAAGGTGTATTTTAATTTCTACATTTTTGTATTCTATTTCTGTTGTATTTTATTTTTTACAGGTTGTATTCTATTTCACAGTTGTATTCTATTTCTGTTGTATTTTTATTTTTACAGGTTGTTTTTACTTCTACAGGTTGTATTTCATTTTTTTCATGTTGTATTCTATATTCTACAGGCTGGGATTCTATATTTTACAGGTTATTTTTCTATATCTACAGGTTGTATTTCTCTTTACATATCGTATTCTAAATGTACAGGGCTGTATTCTATATCTAAGGTTATTTTCTACTTCTATAGGTTGTATTCATTTTTACAGGGTTTTATTTCATCTTTACATATGTATTCTATATCTACAGGCTGTATTCTATATCTACAGGTTGTATTCTATATCTACAGGTTGTAATCTATGTCTACAGGTTGTATTCTATATCTACAGGTTGTATTCTATATCTACAGGTTGTATTTCATCTTCACATGTATTCTATATCTACAGGTTGTATTTCATCTCCACATGTTGTATTCTATTTCTACACGTTGTATTTCATCTTCACATGTATTCTATATCTACAGGTTGTATTTCATCTCCACATGTTGTAGTCTATTTCTACACGTTGTATTTCATCTTCACATGGATTCTATATCTACAGGTTGTATTCTATATCTACAGGTTGTATTCTATATCTACAGGTTGTATTCTATATCTACAGGTTGTATTCTATATCTACAGGTTGTATTTCATCTTTACATGTTGTATTCTATATCTTCAGTTTGTATTCTATTTCTTCAAGTTGTATTCTATTTCTACAGGTTGTATTTCATATTTACATGTTGTATCTATATCTACAGGTTGTATTTCATGTTTCCACGATATATTCTACGTCTACAGGTGATATTTCATGTTTACGTGATGTAATCTATTTCTACAGGTTGTATTTTATATCTACAAGTTGTATTCTATATCTACATGTCGTATTCTATTTGGGTTGTATTCTATATCTACAGGTTGTAGTTCATCTGTACATGTTGTATTCTATATCTACAGGTTGTATTTCATTTTTACATGTTGTATTCTATATCTACAGGTTGTATTTCATATTTACAAGTTGTATTGTATATCTACAGGTTGTATTTCATCTTTACAAGTTGTATTGTATATCTACAGGTTGTATTCTATGTCTACAAGTTGTATTCTATATCTACAGGTTGGCTGCTAGGTGCGTTGACTTTGTACTTTGTGCGTAGCGTGTGTGTGTATGGTGTGTGTCTGTGCGTGTGTGTGTTAGTGTGTGCGTTGTGTGTGTTGTGGTGTGTGTGTGTGTGTGTGTGTGTATGTGTTGTGTGTGTGAGTGCGTGTGTGTGTGCGTGCGTGTGTGCGTCTGCATGAGTGTGTGTGCGCGATGAGCGCGTGTGTGTGCGTGTGTGTGTGCTTGCGTGAGTGGTGTGAGTGTGGGTAGTGTTGTGCGTGTGGCGTGAGTTTGTGTGCGTGCGTCCGTGCGGGCGCACGCGCTGTGCGTGAATCTGTGTGTGTGCAATTGTGTGTGGTATGTTGCGCTGCGCGCGTGCGCGTGCGCGTTGTGTGTGTATGTGTGTCTGTATTTTCTGTGTGTGCCTCTGTGTGTGAGTCTGTGTGTATATCTGTCTGTCACTCTGTCTCTGTCTGTCTCTCTCTCTCGCTTGCGCTGTCTGTCTCTCTGTCACCGACCCTCTCTCTGTCTGTCTCTGTTCTCTCTCTCTACCGTCCTCTGTCTGTCTCTCTCTGTCTACCTCTGTCTCTCTCTCTGTTCCTCTCTCTTGTTTCTGCCTCTGTCTCTTTCTTACAGTCCTCTGTTCTGTCTTTCTCTCTCTCTCTCTCTCTCTCTCTCTCTCTCTTCTCTCTCTCTCTCTCTCTCTCTCTCTCTCTCTCTCTCTCTTCTGTCACCGTCCTTCTCTCTCTGTCTCTCTCAGTTTCTTTCTCTGTCTCTGTCTGTCTGTCTTTCTCTCGTAGAACTGAAATAGCCTGGCTGACATTTCATCTGTAGGATGGTTTCTGGAAATAGAACCAGGCCGTTTTAATGCCTGCCAGCATGAACTCCAGCCAGATAAATATTGATAGCAACGACCCAGTCTTCCTCTGTCTTCGACTCCATTCACAGTGATCACATGTTAAAGTACGCATTAACCTTTCAATGCACACACGCGTGCACACACACACACACACACACACGCGCGCCGCGCGCGCGCAACACACACACACACTCTTCACACACACCACACACACACAAACACAAACACACACACTCACACCCCCACCCCCACCCCCCAAACACACATATGCACACACCACACACGCACACACACATATACACACACCACACACACACACAACACACACACACATCACACCCCCACCCCACACCCCCAAACACACATATACACACACACACACCACACACACACATTACACACACCCACACACACACACCACACACACTCACACACACACTCACTCTCACACACACACTCACACACACACATACTCACACCACACTCACACACACACACCTCACACCACACACACACCACACAACACACACACACACACACACACAACACACACACACACACACACACACACACACACACACACATAATTTATACACACCACACACACACACACACCACACACATACACTCACACACACACACTCACTCTCACACACACACTCACACACCAACACACACACATACTCACACTCACACACACACACTCACACCACACACACACACACACACACACACACACACACACACAACACACACACACACACACACACACACACCACACCACACACACACACCACACACACACCATCCGGATGAGACTATAAACCGAGCTCCGTGTGCAAACGCACGCAAAACATCTCGCGCACACGTTAAATCCTGTTCCGCTTTTAGGAAGAGTAGGCCATCGTGTGTCGGTAGGAACGGATGACAAAATTGACAAAAACTGCATACACACGGGAACTGGACGAAAAGAAAATGCGTATGAGTGCTTATTGCATAACCCTCGAAATAAAAAAAAAAAATTAAAAAAAACCACACACACACACACACACACACACATATATACACACACCACACACACACATACATACACACAC
>CM054154.1:40942882-40950382 GCA_028751875.1 Rapana venosa
CCTCACAAGATCTCTCTATCATCATTCGCATTTCACCTGATAAAAAAACATTAAAGAAAGAAATCAAAACTCACAGCTAATGCTCAAGAAATTGGCTAAAATGAAAACCTCACAAGATCTCTCTATCATCATTCACATTTCACCTGATAAAAAAACATTAAAGATAGAAATCAAAACTCACAGGGTTTTTTTTCCAGATACGTTCAGCCTACACGAAACGTTTGATATGTTTAACATGTAAAAACTTAGGTTTGTCACACACACACACACACACACACACAAAACACAACACACACACACCACACACACACACACACACACACACACACACACCACACACACACACAACACACGCACCACACACACACACACACACACACACGCACGCACACATAATGCCACCCGTGATGACGATGATGTCAGCAGCGATGACGTCGACGATGACGATAGCCACGATTGTCACAATGACAATAATGATGATGACGACAGCAATGACACTGACAGCAATGATGGCGATGTTAACACTGCATTTTCAACAAGGACAACGCTCAGAGGGACAACACACTTTTCCACATTCGCCCTGACCTGAAAGAAGTTCTCCCTCTGTGTGTCCAAACCAAAGGGAAGCAACTGTGCTCACCAAGCTACTACACACGGGGCATTCTCATATCACCCACGTTCGTTTGCTTAAAGGAGAGGGAACCCCATGGTGTGTGCCTTGTGATGTGGATCGGTGGTCTAGAGGTAACGCGCCTGTCTAGAAAGCGAAAAGTCCGGGTCTGAAGTGTGCGGCGGTTCGTACCCCGTTTGGACCGGAAATTTTCCCCCCATCCATTAGACCATGAGTGGTGGTCTGGGCGCTAGTCTTTCGGATGAGACGATAAACCGAGGTCCCGTGTGTTACACGTAATTATTTAGCGCACGTAAAAAAACCCACGGCAACAAGAGAGTTGTCCCTGGCAAATTCTTAGAAAAAAGCCACTCTGATAGGGAAACAAATACAGTTGCAGACATGAAAAAAAATAATAAAAAAAGGGTGGCGCAGCGCTTGTAGCGACGCGCTCTCCCGCTCTCCCCGGGGAGAGCAGCCCGAATTTCACGGAGAGAGAAATCTGCCGTGACTTAAAGTGGTATGAAATAAAATCTGAGCGCTTTGATTTGTTGCTTTACAAGATTCAGCGCTATATAAATTCCATACATTATTATTATTATTATTATTATTATTATTATTATTATTATTATTATGTGCGGGTAACCAACAAGCATCTGCTTCTGGAGTGTCGACATGTCCAGGATATTAGCCACTACAAGCATTTTATTGCAGACTCCTTTTTTCGGGATGTTCCACCTGACAATAATTTCAGCTTCCCGAGAGAATCTGGCTTTTTCTGCCTGATATCAGTGACAGTGTTATAGCTAGCCACTAAGAACAAGGTTGTTTCAAGGAATCTGGTTAGGTTTTATCTCATTTTATGTGTGGTTGATGTGGTTTTTCCCACAACGCGGTGCCCGTCCTGGGTTGACCCTTACGGTTGGCCAGGGCGTTGCTACAAGGAACGACAGTAAAGGAGGAGGTAAAGGAGTCCCATAACCTATAAGGTCGTAGGGGAGCGAGGCGTCAGAGACCTCACTTCTCTAGGGCCAGCATATTGAGGGCGGCGCCCATCTCCTCTCCCTCGCTGCTTTACCTTCCCTGACCCTAAAGAGGGCAGGTACCCATTTACAGCTGGGTGAACTGGGGGAACTGTACTGAAGCCAAGGCATGGCGCAAACGGTCACCCATCCAACTGGTAACCACGCTCGACGCTGCTTAACTTGGCTGGGGGAAAGCGAGTGCTCCGACCACTGAGCTATCCCGTCCCCAAACGACAGTAGAGTTGGTGTTATACCCTGTTTTAACCTGTCTATAGTTGCACAGTTTTAATCTGGGATTTAAAAAAAAAAAGACATAGCAGGTGACAGACCCGACATATGACCTCTGTGGTCGGCGGGGCTTTAAAACATCGAGGTTGGATTGGACCTGTGACAGTGAGATTATGACGAGTTGTTGTTGTTGTTGTTGTTGTTGTTGTTGTTGTTGTTGAAGTTATATAACTGTCCCAGTGGATATTTCCGATTCAGAGACCAACAAGAAACGTTCCGTCTCTCTTCAGCAGCAAACCAGCGTCACCAGGAGACCAGCTGGCAAAAAATCTGAATTAATATCCAGAATGACGCCATCACGACGACGATCATTATGACGCAACAACGATGACATAAAATATGACGTCAGCGATGACGCACATGGGGACCGAGGGATATCCAGTAAGCAAGATCCCCATGTTGTGGGCTGTGACAGACAACTCCCCCCCCCCCCCCCCCCCCCACCCCCCCCCCCCCCCCCCCGGAGAGGGAGGAGGAGGGATCAGCAGTGAACTGAAGTTGTGTGCTCCTGGTTGGCTGTGTTGGCACTTTTCACACAGACATGGCGGAGAAGGAAGGGGAGGGGAGTGGGGGGGGGGGGGGTGGGGGGGGCTTTCTGGAGGTGGGGTAGGAGGAGGGGAGGTTGAAAGAGAGGAAGGAAGAGTATGGTCAACTGTTGTTATCTAAAGTCTTTTTTTTTGGTTTCTTTTTCGTTCCTCGGCTAGAGCTCCGAGGTTCACTAACAGTGAGATTTTTGCGTATTCGGCCGTTTTTTGTCCTCCACCACGAAGGTAGCTGCATTCCGACTTCGGAGATATATGCTGGGCATGTTCGTATTTCCGTAAACCGCAACACGCCAACATGGAATCTTTAACGTGCATATTTGATCTTCTGCATGGGGACGCGATAGCTCAGTGGTCGGAGCACCTGCTTACCCCCAGCCAAGTTAAGCAGCGTCGAGCGTGGTTACCAGTTGGATGGGTGACCGTTTGCGCCACGCCTTGGCTTCAGTACAGTTCCCCCAGTTCACCCAGCTGTAAATGGGTACCTGCCCTCTTTAGGGTCAGGGAAGGTAAAGCAGCGAGGGAGAGGAGATGGGCGCCGCTGCCCTCAATATGCTGGCCCTAGAGAAGTGAGGTCTCTGACGCCTCGCTCCCCTACGACCTTATAGGTTATGAGACTCCTTTACCTTTTTACCTTTTATGTGTACATACACGAAGGGAATAAAGGCAATGGCAGGTCTGCACTGGAAGTTGACCTTGGAAGATTGTGAAAAACCGCACACCCTTAATTCACCAGACGGTAATGGCGAGATTCGAACCACGACGTCACGAACCCTGGGAATGAAGGCAAGCAGTCTTACCCACTGGGCCATGACGGCCGTCGTTTATAGGTTTCTGTTTCTTCTGTGGAGTCAAACCCTCAGACAACTAGTGCTGTATGTCATGTCAGCCAACAGGTGGCTCGGTGGTCTAGAGATAACGCGCCTGTCTAGAATGCGACAAGTCCGGGTCGGAAGTGTACGGTGGTTCGAATCCCGTTTGGGCCCGAAGCTTTCCCCCCCCCCCCCCCCCCCCATCTATTTGACCACGAGTGGTGGTCTGGGCGCTAGTCTTTCGGATGAGACGATAATAAACCGAGGTCCCGTGTGTGACACACAATTATTCAGCGCACGTAAAAGAACTCACGGCAACAAGAGAGCTGTCCCAGGCAAAATTATGTAGAAAAAAGCCACCCTGATAGGAAAGCAAATACAGTTTGCAGACCAAAAAAAAAAAAGGTGGCGCTGCTCTTGTGGCCACGCGCTCTCCCCAGGGGAGATCAGCCCGAATTTCACGCAGAGAAATCTCGTGACTGAAAGTGGTAAAATGAAATGAAAAATGAAAGGAAAATGTGTTGCGCTGCCGTTAAGCGCCTGACAAGTCAGGCCCAGCGCGTCCGAATTCGTTGTGGGAGAGAATTGTTATCTTTTAATATATTTTTTTCTGGTAAAAAAAAAAAAAAAGGGCAGGAGAATGGAGCAAGTAGGCAGAAAATAGACGAGAAGAAGGAAGGAGGTGACAGGAAGAAAAGGAACAAGGCAGAAACAAAGAGAGGGATAGAAAAGAGGGAATTCCTAGCACAGAATTTCCAAAAGGTGGAGATGCTATTTATACTGATAGCCTCCTCCTCCACCCCCCCCCCCCCCCCGCATCCCCCCACTCCCGGAGGAGGAGGGGACAGTTGGGGGTGGGGGGGGGGTGGGTGATTTTATTTTGATCTCAAAAGAATTTTTACGACACAATTTTTGTTGGACTATACCTATTCGAATGTTTAAGGTAGGAAAGTATATCATGTAAAGTAGATGAGATGATGGTGATGAGGTGATGAATGATGATGATGATGATGGTGGTGGTGGTGGTGGTGGTGGTGGTGAGAATGATGTGATGATGATGTGATGATGGTGGTGATGGGTGTGGTGATGATAATGATGATGATGATGGTGGTGGTGGTGGATGTGGGTGGTGATGATAATGATGAGATGAGATGATAGGTGGTGTGGTGGCGATGTGATATGATGATGACGAACGACGACGATGATAATCGTTATGAAGATGATGATAATGATGACGACGACGACGACGATGGTACTATGGTGATGGTGATGATGATCTAAATACTGTTACAGACAGGAAAAAAAAAAGGGTGGCGCTGCTCTTGTGGCGACGTGCTCTCCCCGGGGAGAGCAGCCCGAATTTCACGCAGAGAAATCCGCGTGACTTAAAGTGGTATAAATAAATAAATAAATAAATAAATGAATGAATAAATAAATACTTGGATTGTACACAAATATAAGCACTGACCGCTATTTTATATATTTTATATATATATTGTATAGTAACTATTATATATATATATATATATATATATATATAAATAATATGTATATATATATATAATATATATATATATATATATATATATATATCATTGTAAATCAAATAAAAGTAGGCCTGTACTGCAGGTGTTTAGCAACAAGTTGAAAAGAAGATATTCGATAGAGGAGTACATAGCACGTAACATTTGTACTCATTACACTTTTGTTCTTGAATGGACTCCATATAAGGCCTTGTTTAATGATGAAGTATTTGAATATCTGCTGAATACCTTCATTGTGCTATGAACATGTTTTATGTTGCATGCCAGTCATTATAACTATATAATTGAGAACCTTCCTGGAAAAATGTATACTAACCCATGTAAAACATACTATCTCTGTCTTGACCTCTGTCTGTCTGTCTGTCTGTCTGTCTGTCTGTCTCACTCTTCTTTTCTTTCTATCCCTCACTTATGTGTGTGTGTGTGTGTGTGTGTGTGTGTGTGTGTGTGTGTGTGTGTGTGTGTGTGTGTGTGTGTGTGTGTGTGTGTGTGTTTGGTTTTATTTTCTTTCTGTTTTTCCTCGTGTTTCTTATTTTATCATTTTCTTTCTTTTTTGTGAATATTTCTCATTGTTTTTTCCCCCCTATAAAACAAAAAAACCCTGTATTTCATGATATAACAATATACAACATTATAAACTGAATAAAAATGGTTAAAGAAAAGAAGACGAATTGCGAAGAAGGAAGAATTGCGAAGAAGAAGAAGAAGAATCGCAAAGAATTGCGAGGAAGATGAAGAAGAAGCAGAATTGCGAAGAAGAAGAGTAAAAAAAAAAAAAGAAAAAAAAAGAAGAAGGATTAAGAAGAAGAAGTAGAAGAAGAAGTAGTAGAAGAAGAAGAAGAAGACGAAGAAGAAGAAGAAGAAGAAGAAGAAGAAGAAGAAGAAGAAGAAGAAGAAGAAGAAGAAGAAGAAGAAGAAGAAGAAGAAGAAGAAGAATTGCGAAGAAGAAGAAGAAGAAGAAGAAGAAGAAGAAGAAGAAGAATTGCGAAGAAGAAGAAGAAGAATTGCGAAGAAGAAGAATTGCAAAGAAGAAGAATTGCGAAGAAGAAGAAGAAGAAGAAGAAGAAGAAGAAGAAGAAGAAGAAGAAGAAGAAGAAGAAGAAGAAGAAGAAGAAGAATTGCGAAGAAGAATTGCGAAGAAGAAGAAGAATTGCGAAGAAGAATTGCGAAGAAGAAGAAGAAGAAGAAGAAGAAGAAGAAGAAGAAGAAGAAGAAGAAGAAGAAGAAGAAGAAGAAGAAGAAGAAGAAGAAGAAGAAGAAGAAGGAACACAACCAGAACCACAAGAACAACACTAACAAGAAGAAGAAGAACAACACTAACAACAAGAAGAAGAAGAACAAGAACAACAACAACAAGAACAACAACCAGACATACCCAGTCTGAAAATCAGATCCTAACAGAAAGCTGGACGGTAAAAACCAGCACATCACAACAGTATACACCCCCCCCCCCCCTCACACACACACACACTCATTAAAAAAAAAATCAAACAACCCAAAACAACCCAACAATATAACCTTCCTCCCCCTCCTTCCCCCAACCCCTAACAGCCCCTCACGACTCCAGAGCAACAAGGTCACAAGGTGAAGGTCAGGCCTGGGTTTTTTCTGAAGTAATGGCGTCAGCACCTCGTCCGTGATCCCAAAACAAAGGAAAAACGCCAGAAAATAAGTTAACACAGAACACACACACACGCGCGCGCGCACACAGCGCGCGCGTGCATACATGCACGCACACACGCACATACACACACATGCAGATACACCCACGCACACACGTACATATGCACACACACTAGCACACACACATAATTATATGTATGCACGCACACACACCCACACCCACGCGCGCGCACACACACACATATACGCATGTATGCACGCACATACACGCACGCAGAGCCTCAGACCTGTCTAATAATAATGAATGTGTTGTCTCTCTATCTCGCTCACCACACACACACACGTACACACACACATACACACACACATACACACACACGCACACACACACACACACCGCACACACACACACACACACACACACACACACACACACACACACACACACGCACACACACACACACACACACACACACACACACACGCGCGCGCGCGCACACACACACACGCACACAAACACATACACTCACACACACACACACACACACACACACACATGATCTTAAAGTGGTCTGGAAAAAATTTAATGAAATGAAAAAAGGTGTCAATCTACCAAGTTGCCTAGTAAATTTGGGGAATAAAGAATTTCCATCTAATGAAGAAAAGGCTGAAGCCTTTGCAGACATATTTTCAAAGTCAATGCGAATTAAAGGGTTTATCGTGTGAACATAGAAAACAAAGAATAGAAGAGGAAAACAATCTAGAGTTGCATGCTAAACCAATCTCTGATAATAATGAATATGTCAACGCTCCAATCATGTTGAACGAAGTCAGAGAAGCATTACTTTCACTTTCCAACAAGAAAACATCTGTCGGATTGGACGCAGTATCTAATGAAATGCTAAAACATTTACCGGAAAACTTTTTATTTCTGCTGCACAAACTTTGTAATAAATGTTGGATTGATGGTGTCATGCCCATGAAGTGGAAGCAGTCTATAGTTGTTCCTGTACATAAGCAGGGAAAGCCAAAAACAGATATAAGTAATTACAGACC
>CM054154.1:40955382-40975382 GCA_028751875.1 Rapana venosa
GAAAATATCCCCTTGAACGGGAATCGAACCCGGGTCGTCAGATTGCGAGCGCAATGTTCTAACCACTAGGCTATCCCGTCCAGCTCTCTCTATTTATTATGTCTGTCTGTCTGTCTGTCTGCCTGTCTGTATGTCTCTGTCTCTCTGTATGCCTCTCTGTCTGTCTGCCCGTCTCTCTGTCTCTCTATCTGTCTGTCTCTATGTCTCTCTGTCTGTCTGTCTATCTGTCTGTTTCTCTGTCTGTCAGTCAGTCTGTCTGCCTGTATGTCTGTGTGTCTCTCTCTGTATGCATGTCTGACTCTATCTATCTGCCTGTCTGTCTGTCTGTCTGTATGCCTGTCTGCCTGTCTATATGCCTGTCTGTCTGTATATGTCTGTCTCTCTGTCTCTATCTTTCTCATTCTCTCGCTCTCTCTATATTTATTATGTCTGTCTGCCTCTCTCCGTCTCTCTGTCTGCGTCTCTGTCTCTCGCTCTCTTTATATTTGTTATGTTTGCCTTTCTCTCTTCATCTGTGCCTCTTTCTGTCTCAGTCTCTTGCTCTCTCTCTATTCAATATGTCTGTCTCTTGCTCTCTCTGTATTTATTATGTCTGTCTGTCTTTCTCTATTTCTACATGATTACATTTTGTCTTCAATCAACTATTGCTCTGCCCTTTTTGACACAGCCAGTGCCAATATTCTGAAACCTCTCAAGAGCACTTACAAACAATCACTCAAAGCAGTTCTCTTAAAATCTTCTACTTAAACTGTAGCAGTCTATGGAAAAGATTAAGATTCGGCACTCCTCTCCTTCACTGTGACGTGCCGAAGCTTAAGATTCGGCAGAATTACGAATTTTTTAAAATACACTAAAGGATGTTCAACTAAAAGAAAAAGAACTCTGGCCTGTAGGGCAATCATTTTTCTAAACACAGTTGCTTTCCTTGACCATAAGCTTGCCTAGTTTCCATGTGTTGGCTACTTTTCTTTGACATGTTGACAAGCGTATTCTTTGGGATTTCAGGCTCTCCAGTGTTATGATTTTGAAAATAAAAATTGTTTAGTGCAAAAAGTGTCATCAGATGGATTCAGCCAACTTCAGGGAACTTTACTTTGGTGAAAAATCATCACATTGTTTCAAGGGAACTAGTTGATGGACAGTTCAAGCCATGTAAGATAAGCAGCCCTAATTTTCAAAACGTTTTATTTTTCAGCATTCAGTGACATACTTTGAAAATTTGTAAACAAAATTACAGTCATCTATTGTAAAAATGTAACCATCTCAAAAGTAGACACAATAAACTTTGTGTTTACTTGTGTTTTGTGTGTGTGTGTGTGTGTGTGTGTGTGTGTGTGTGTGTGTGTGTGTGTGTGTGTGTGCGCGCGTGTGAGTGTGCGTGCACGCACCAGAGCTCAGGCGCATGCATGTCTTTGTGTCTGTGTGTGTGCGAGCGTCTCTGAGTCTGAATGAGTGGTGTGTGCATTGGACTGAACTTGGCTAAGCAGTCCTCCCTAGAACAGTGTGTAGTTCAGACAAGTCCAACCTGACAGAGTGGAGCGGAGCCCATCTTTCTCCAATTCAGATATGGCATGCTGGGTCGATTCTTGTTGTCCATTTCTACGTCGGGTCAAGTGAAGTCAAAATGATCTTAATTGAGGGTAAGAGATGAAGTTTACACAACTTGTTTTTCATCCTGCCCTCTCTCTCTCTCTCACACACACACACACACACACACACACCACACACACACACACACACACGCACGCACGCACGCACGCACCGCACGCACGCACGCACGCACGCACACATACAAAACTGACATATAAAAGCATTCAAGAGACAATGTTAACCTACGTCGAAAAGAACAAAAGTATATGAGTATTTTTTTTTTTTTTTACAAATTAAATCCAGACCTCACAAAACATGATAAAACAAAACCAAGACAGTATAGCATAAGCTCAAGTCATACAACAAATGAAGAAAATACAAAATAACAAAGGAATAACAACAAAGCAGTCAGATGTAAGGTAACCTCCAGTATAAAAGTGGACTTACAATTTGTCCATCAGATGTTTGTTTAAGCGTTTCTTAAACGTTCGTTTGGAAGGAGCTGATTTTAAGGAGAGAAAGGTAGATTATTCCACACTGTTCTTCCTGAAAAAGCCAGGCTGGACTCTTCTAGAGATTATGATGAACACGTGTTGAATGTGCACGCAAACATGTTGTTACGTCGTCAGCAGCTTGTGCGCAAAGCCACTGCCATCTTGGCTGATCCTTCCCATGCTATGTCTTCGGAATTTCAATTGTTGCCTTCAGGACGCCGTTTTCGGTGCTCCAACAGTAAAACAAATAGAAAAAGAAATTCTTTTGTTCCAGTAGTCATTCGGATTCTAAATTTCCAACAGCACTGAGCAACCAGTTTTACATTCTGTGATACACCCCCCCCCTGATTGTCAAGTGGTGTGTCTGTGTGTGAGTGAGTGAGTGTATGCTCATGAAAATAATTACTCCAGCATCTTAGTTTTGGATTACATGATTTTTGAATTGTGTGTGTGTGTGTGTGTGTGTGTGTGTGGAAGTTTATGTCTTTACTAGTTAGGGGTCATTATGGTGTTCGCGCGCGCGGGCGCGCGCGCGTGTGTGTGCTTGCTTACTAGTCAATAGTCTTTATAAAATTGTGTTTATATATTGCGGTGTGTGTATGGATGTGCATGCGTGTGTGAATGCACGCCTGCGTGCACGCGTAAATAATAAGTTTATATGTCTTTTCCAAACAATGAGTTTTTACAACATTGTATTCCTACATTGGTGTTTGTGGGTATGTGTGTGTATGTGTGAGAGTGAGTGTGTGCCTACGCCGTGTGTATGTGCGTGCGCGCGTGCGTGTGTCTCTGTGTGTGATTTTTTTGGAAGCTGTCTTGGAATGTTCGTACCAATCTGAAATAATGTATTTTTCTTTGTGTCTTTGGAGATGATGCTAAGTATCAACAGCGTGCCTGTCAGTATGGTAATTGCCCTTCTCGGAATGATGAAAGTGTTTGTGACTTTGACCTTTGATCTTTGATCTTTGCACGCGCCATCTTAAGTCACGTGGGTGTGTGTGTGTTCCTTTCTCCGCTACAGCTCGAAGGCTTGCTAATGGTGAGAGCTTTGTGCAGACAACTGGTTGCCCCCCCCCCCCCCCCCAACACACACACAACACGACACATACACACAAACACACACCACACCACATCACAACACATCACAGCACAACACCCCCACAAACACACACACAATCAACATTTCCCCTCTCACACACACATACAGAAACATACACACACATACGCGCGCGCACGCGCGCGCGCACACACACACACACACACACACACAACACACTGACACACACACACAAACAACACAACACAACAGACACACACGTATAACACAACACATACACACACAGCACAACACACCACAACACACACACCACCACAACACACACCACAACACACACCACACACAACGCACACAACACCACACACAACACAACACAACACACACACATAACACAACACATACACACAAACATCACAGGAACACACACAACTCAACACATCTCTCTCACACACACCGAGACACACACACACACACACACACACACACACACACACACACAACACACACACACACACACACACACACACCACACCACACCCACACAAAACACCACAACACACACACACACACACACACACCACAACACACACACACACCCCACACCACACCACACCACACACACACACACACACACACACACACACACACCGAGACACACACACACACACACACACCACACACCACAACACACACACACACACACCACACCACTCCTTCCCCCACACTCCCACACAACCTCCTCTCCCCCCCACGCCCCCCCCCCTCCCCCACCCACCCACACACACACACACAGATCGATAAAACGCTATCATCCTATTTCTCCTTCCCAAAAGAGCAATGGAGAAGAAGAAGAAGAAGAAGAAGAAGAAGAAGAAACAAAACCCCACCCAGCTCACAATATTTTCTTCCGCCTGCTTTGCCTTCAGATGCCCAGCACATATTATTGATTTTTGGCCCAGACAGCCCGCTACCGGTGTCGTGCACATAAACGCCCCCTCCCTACGGAATTCTGCCTCCCCAGTACTAGTGTTCTGTAGCACAAACGGAATATTCATTTTGTGCAGCAGGTTAGAATTCAAAGCTTTTTTTTCTTTCTTCGTAGCATAACCCCAGTTTATGCAAGGTTAAAATTCAAAGTTTGCGTTACACACACACACACACACACACACACACACACACACACACACACACACACACACACACACACACACACACACACACACACACACACACACCACACACACACACACACCACAACACACACACACACTCTCTCTCTCTCTCTCTCTCTCTCTCTCTCTCTCTCTCCCTGCTCTCTCTGTTCTGCTGCTGTCTTCTTCTCTGTCTCTGCAATTCTTGCGCACATGTTAAAAACTGTTCCGCTTTTCGTAAGAGTAGGCCATTGTGTGCCGGTGGGAATAGATGACAGAATTTACAAAACGGCATGCACACGGGGACTGGATGTTAACAAGCACATAAGTCCATTATCCTTGATATAAAAGAACTTTAAAAATGTGTCTCTGTCTCTCTCTGTTTCTCTGTCTGTCTGTCTGTTTAATGTGGTCCATGTATGAAATGCCAAGGAGTCTTCTGAGGCATCTCATCTCCAAAGCCTGGATCCTCCTTTGTAGATCTACATTCAGTGTCCAGGATTCGCATGCATACAGATAACTATGTGGAGATGGCCAGTGCATGAGTAGCTTGACCGTGATTGTTGTAGTTCTTCAAGTTTACTTCCTTTAACTAAATATTGATATCAGACGGGGAAAGTATGTGTGTGTGTGTATGTTTGTGTGCATGTGTGTGTGTGTGTGAGTGTGTAGTGGGAGGGGTATGCACATAACTAGTCAGTCGCAATAAACAACTTCTATGAAAAAAGCATAAACAAGAGTTCTGAAAAGAAAACAATGAACAGCTAAAATATTAACTTTGCAATTCATATAACCAGAAGCTGATGATGATGGAGTCTCCCGTCGGATCGACGGATGAGTAGGCAGGCAGGCTTATCTGACAGAATGTATCCTCATATGGGAGAAGAGGCCGATTCTGGATGCACAGCACTTCCCACAGGTGTTGCAAGGGAAAACGTCTCCAGAAGTTGAGCCCTGCTTCTTCGCTCACGCTTCTCCTTAATGGCCAGCGCTCTCTTGTTTTCAAACGTCTTTATGCCACTGGAGCAGAGCATCTTCCAGCGAGAACGATCAAGGGCATCAGTTTCCCAGGTAGCGATGTCTATGTCACAGGCTTTAAGGTTTGTCTTCAAGGTGTCCTTGAAGTGCTTGTAGGGTCTTCCAAGTTTTCGGAGGCCTTCCTTCAGCTGGCCATACATAGTATCCTTGGGATCCTGCTGTCTGTCATTCGGACAACGTGTCCTGTCCAGCGTAGCTGGTACTTGATCAGTAGGCTTTCGATGCTGGGCAGGCTGCTCTTCTCTAGGATGTGAAGGTTGGAGACCCTGTCTTGCCATTTTATTCCGAGGATCTTTCGTAGGCATCTCTGGTGAAACTGCTCAAGCTGTTGAATGTGACGCAGTACGTCGTCCATGTTTAACAGCAGTACAACAAGGTGGTCAGCACGACAGCTCTGTAAGTTTTGATTTTGGTGCTGAGCCTGATGCCTTTGTTGCTCCACAGCCTGTTGTTGAGTCTGCCGAAGGCAGAACTGGCCTTGGCAATGTGCACTGTAACTTCTGCATCAAGGGTTCCATTGCTGCAGAGGGAGCTACCCAGGTAGCAAAACTTGTCGACCGACCTGATCTTTGTGTCTTCGATCTTAACTGCAGGTGGGGGGAAGGCACTGGCGTTCTGTGAAAAAGCTGGTTGGTACATGGACTCGGTCTTGCTGAGGCTGATGGTGAGTCCAAAGCGCCTGCAGGAGGTAGAGAACCGGTCCATAATGAACTGTATGTCCTCATGTGTGTGTGCGGCAAGTGCGCAATCATCAGCGAAGAGGAACTCTCTCAACAGTGCCTCAGACACCCTGGATCTAGCATGGAGTCGTCGCAAGTTGAAAAGTTTGCCATCAGTGCGAAACTGAATGTAGATGCCCCTGTCACAGTCTTGGAAAGCGTCAATCAGCAAGGCAGAGAAGAAAATAGAGAACAGTGTGGGTGCCAGGACGCAGCCCTGCTTCACTCCATTTACCACAGGAAATGGATCCGACATGTCAGTATTTTCCTGTACTCTCGCCTGCATGCCATCGTGGAGTGACGCAATCAGCTGTTTAGGTTCTTTGGGTAACCAAACTTTAGGAGGATCTTCCACAGCCCACGGCGGTTCACCGTGTCGAAGGCCTTGGTTAGGTCTACAAAGACCATGTGGAGCTCCATGTTCTGCTCACGGCACTTTTCTTGCAACTGGCGTACTGCAAACACCATGTCACATGTTCCCCTGCCTGAGCGGAAACCGCACTGTGCTTCAAGGATGACTGTGTTGGAGGCATGGTCAATCATTCTGTTCAGTATAATGCGGGTGAAGATTTTGCCGGCGATGCTAAGAAGAGAGATTCCACGTGACTAGGAACTGCCAGCAGCATCCTCTGCCTGTACCCGTTACCACTTCTCCATCGCTGCAGGGCTTGGGAAAGCTGGGTGTTGATGGGCTAGCCTCATTGTTCCGGCATTAGCCTGGTTGCCTGACCAGCACAGGTGACTTTTTAAGTGAAGAGGAGTTGTGCAGTCCCTTCTCCACTCTCTCGCCTACCGACGCTCAGAGTCCCACAGGTGCAGGTACTGCCACGTGTAGAACGGCCTCGGTAAGTGCATGTTTTTTTCTTCGGAGTTCCAACTCCTAGGTGGACTTCCAGCCAAGGATAAGAGCTCCCCCTGCCCTTTGGTCATCCTCTTCCGCCTTCACAGCCGTTGGGAAAGGTTTCCTCCTCCGCCTGATCCGCCGTTGGGACTTCACATGCGGCAGGTAGTACTGGGTTACATGGTACCAGTAGCAAGGGCTAAGCCCGTGACCTGACTATGACAGACACTATAGCTCAGTGGTTAAGACAATTCGCCCTCAATCCTTTGGGTCCATTGAGACATGGGATTGAACCTTATTGGTGTCTGGTTAATTAAGGGTAGGGATTTTGTATATCTCCCATGTCAACTTCAAGAGCAGATATACAGGAGATTAGAATATGCATGCTAAAGATCCCATAAATCATGTCTGCATTTGATGGGTTACGGAAACACCAAGGGTGTTCAGCATACATTTTCTGAAGTTGGAATGTGGCTACCTTCATGGTGGGCAAAATGATTACATGCGCTGAATCTCACCAACATTGGTAAACCCTAGAGTTCTAGCAAAATAATGGAAAGCAGACAAACAGACAGATAGTCAGTTAACTCGCTGGCTAGACAGACAGATAGATGAATGTAATACACATATTGATGACAGTAATACACAGATAGATGAAAGTAATGCACAGATAGAGAAAAGTAAAACAATGGGCAAACAAACACAATGACTTTTTCTTTTTTTAGTCTCTTATTCTTTTATATCGAGGATAATGGAATAAGCAGTAATATGCTTATTTAAACCAGTCCCCGTGTGTATGCAGTTTTGTAAAATTCTTTCATCTGTTCCCACCCGCACACAATGGCCTACTCTTACGAAAAGCGGAACATGATTTAACGTATGCGCAAGATGTTCTGCGTTCGTTCGCACATGGGGCCTGGGTTTATAGTATCATCTGAAGGACTTTTGGGGAGAGCGGAGTCTGCACTGATGTTAACTCCAGGGAAAATATCCCCTTGAACGGGAATCGAACTCAGATCATCAGATTGCAAGCGCAATGTTCTAACCACTAGGCTATCCCGTCCCCCATTCAACTTAAATCCTTAGGGTCCATGAAGTCATGGGATTGAACCTCGTTGGTGTCTGGTTAATTAAGGGTGGGGATTTTTTTCTATCTCCCAGGTCAACTTCAAGAGCAGACATGCACAGGATTAAAATAAGTATGTTAAAAATCCCATAAATCATGTCTGTATTTGAAGGGTTATGGAAACAGCAAGTGTATGCAGCATACATTTTTCGAAGTTTGAATGTGGCTACCTTCATGGTGGGAAAAAACAACTGCATACGCTGAATCTCACCACCATTGGTGAACCCTAGAGTTCTAGCACAATCAGCAAAAACAAACAGACAGACAGTCTGCTAACAAGCTGGCTAGACAGAGAGATGGATGAAAGTATTACATATATTGATGAATGTAATACACAGGTAGATTAAAGTAATACACAGATAGATTAAACTAAAACAATGGGCATACAAACACAATGACAAATACAGCTATCAATAACAATGCTGTCAAGAGCTATAAAAGAAGGAACACATTATTTCAACTTTTTCTCAAGTTCCTTCACTACAACCTCCACCATAGCCACAGTTCACAATAAAAGAAAATCGTGCAGCACGTGCATTGTGTTCAATGTCCTAGAACACTGAGCACACCCATGGCTCTACAGATGTCTGAGCACAGTTCAGGATACTTTGAGAGCTGGGTGTGTGGTCCACTGTCAGTTTGTGGATGAATTTCATTGGGAAGATATGGAAAAGGTAATTCTTTCTTTCCCTGTGTTTCTCTGTCATGTGTGCAATATTTTATTCATGCCTCTGTTTTTAGTCATTTATAATGCTGTGAACTTTAGAGTCTATTTATCTATGTATTTATACCACTTTAAGTCACTGCAGATTTCTATGTGTGAAATTTGGTCGCCACAAGAGCAGCATCACCCTGTTTTTTTTTCATTTCTGCAACTGTATTTGTTTCCCGAACAGTGTGGATATTTTTCTACACAACTCTCTTGATGCTGTGGGTTCTTTTATGCGCGCTAAATACCTTTGTGTAACACACCGGACCTCAGTTAAACATTTCATCCAAAAGACTAGCGCCCAGACCACCACTCATAGTCTAATGGATTGGGGGAAAAGTTTCAGGCCCAAACGGGATTCAAAGTATGGCACATTCAACCCAGCCTGTTCCCTTTCTAGGCAGGTGCATTAGCTTTATACCACGGATTTCGTATGTGTGCGTGTGTGTTTGTGTGTGTTTGTGTGTGTGAGTGAGTGTGTGCGTGCATGTGTGTGTGTGTGAGTGTTGGGGTTTGTGTGCATGTTTGGGTATGTGGGTGTATGTTTGGGTGTGTGGGTATATGTGTGTGAGTGTAAGTGGTAGGGGAAAGAAGATGAAAAAGGAATACTTAACATCCCCCTATTTTTTCTGTATGTAAAATATGTCAAGCTTTGTAGGCAAACCATCAATAAAAATCATCTACCATTACGTTTTATGAATTAGTTAACAGAACCTCTCTCTCTCTCTCTCTCTCTCTCTCCTCTCTCTCTCTCTCCTCTCTCTCTCTCTCTCTCTCTCTCTCTCTCTCTCTCTCTCTCTCTCTCTCTCTCTCTCTCTCTCTCTCTCTCTCTCTCTCTCTCTCTCCTCTCTCTCTCTCTCTCTCTCCCACTCATGCATCCTGAATAGAATTTTTGTACATCTCTGTAGCTTGCCAGGTTGCTAGGTTAGATACTAAATTTTTGTTGTTGGGTTTTTTTTAACCTGACAAGATACATCCTTCTGAAATTGTGATGATGGTAAAGTGACTTTCAACGTTAATTGTCTGCAAACGTGTTTTTATCAAGCTAGAGGAAGAAATACATTTAAAATTACCTTTCGATGTACATATTTGATGATATGTTTCACTTTCATATGGTCTACACAGGATTCTTACTTAAAGTGTCAGTCATTGTTGTTTTCTTACAATACATGACCACAATTGGCTTGGGGGTGAATGAATGAGATGAGTTTATTCTGCTGCGCTTTTAATGACTAGCTTTTGTGTCAAAAAACTGAAGGAGTCTCGGGTGATGAAAAGCATACTGTTCTTTTTCCTGTTGTCTTGTATTGTTGCCCAATAGACAATGTACATTGAACAAGATGCCAGTTCTCTCCCTCTCTGTGTTTATGGTGGATCGGTGGTCTAGAGGTAACGCGCCTGTCTAGAAAGCGAAAAAAAGTCCGGGTCTGAAGTGTGCGGCGTCGTACCCCGTTTGTACGCTAATGATTTTCCCCCCATCCATTAGACCAAGAGTGGTGGTCTGGCGCTAGTCTTTCGGATGAGACGATAATGAACGGTGTGTGTGTTACACGTAATTTTTGTGCACGTAAAAAACCCACGGCAACAAGAGAGTTGTCCTGGCAAATTCTTAGAAAAAAGCCTCTGATAGGGAAACAAATACAGCTGCAGAAAAAAAAAAAAAAAGTTGAAAGGGTGGCGCAGCGCTAATGCGACGCGTTCTCACGCTCTTCCGGTGAGAGATCCAAATTTTCACGGAGAAAAATCTGCGTGACTTAAAGTGTCTGAAATAAAATTGAGCGCTTTGATTTTGCTTTAAAAAGATTCAGTGAGCTGTAATATAAAATTCCATACATATTATTATTTTAAATTATAAGATATTTTTTTAAATTTATTTTATGTTTGTTTTTTTTTATTTCGAGTAAATGAAAAAGCACTCGTAGTGCTTTTTTCACATCCAGTCCTGTGTATGCATTTTCTTTAATACTGTATCCTTCCTCACCTTGCACAATGACCCACTCTAGAAAAGCAGAAACAGGACTTAACATGTGCGCAAATTGTTCTGCCTGCTTTTCAACATGATATGTGATGTGTCTGTATGTGTGTGTGTGTGTCAGTTTGTAGTGTGTCGTGGACTGAAAAACATAAATACATGGATTTAGGGGCATGCATTTGCACGAACAAATAAAGTTGTATGCAATCTCCCAACAAAACATAGGCTACATTCAATACATGTGTATAAGAACTGAAACATATGATATATGAAAACAGTTATTGTACTTGTAAACCGAAAGCTGTTACATATTTTAGAATATTCTAAATCATTTTATGGATTTAAACAAAATGATCAGGAATGTGGTTGTTAATACAGTGATACATAAAGTGAAGTTAGGGGTAAGGTGGGGAGGGGGATTGGTGAGTTATTGACATTTAACATCTTCTGCAGGTGTTGATGCTGGTATCAGTATAAACACACAGGAGGGAGGGGGTTCCATTTATCACCTCTTGGGCATACTTCTTTGCTGAAGACAGGCTATAAGAAGGACATATTTCGTTAGAGAGTGATGCGAAGATTCATTGTTTCTTTCTGTATCTTCTGATCATAATTTATTTATCAGTTACAAAGGAGGACAAAGACATATCGATAGTAAAGCTAAACAAAAAAAATTGTTCAGCTACCTGCAATAAGTTCCTTAGCATCTAGTTTTAAAACTATGAAAGGGAGGTAAACACAAAATCTCAACTCTTTGCATACTACCAGCTCTCAGACATTCACATGACACTTAGAAGAACCAATACAGGAATAAAAACTTGAACAACCTATCACTTTTAAACTTGAAACTATCATGACCTGTTCTTCATGTTGCAGATGACTTCACTTTTCCAACATGACTCAGGGCAACCCAGCAAAGCCAACATCAAGACAGAGGATTCTTCAGCACAGACCAACGCAACTGAAAACACTGATGCTGTGACTGAACATGAACATGCCCAAGTCCTGCCTCAGACAAGTGGATTCCCAGAACAGACAACTGGAAACATCAGGACGTTCAGTGCAGGCAGGAAACCACTGGGTACTGGAACACTATATCTGACAATAGTGGAAATGCTGACCTTGCCTGTACTTGTAACTGTAACGACACTGCAGATATCCCTGATACAAATGATGGCGTGACTGCACTGCTAAATATGGATTCTTGGTACAGGTGTTTCTTTCCCATGTGAAGTGAAAATGATCAAGGACTCGTGTGAATTCACTGTATGTGTTCATAGCTCCTTGTTTTCAAGGGGTATTATAGGTAGGCTTGGCATTGCAGAGTTAAATAATAATATAGTGAGACTTTTACTTAGCTCAAATGAAGACATATCTAGATGCAACAAACCTGATTTTGGTCAGATGACAAAAGATGACTGTGACACACCTGAAAGAAAAGCAGCAGATTTTTTACAACCTCAAGACAAAAATGTCACATGCATGAAGTGTGTGAGGTCATATGTGTTTCTTTTCTCCTAAAAAGCATATCTTAGCTCTTGAGGAATTTAAGCCATACCTCTGTGAAAAGTGTACAATAACCAGTCAGACGTCAGAGCAGTACAAGGCAGGAAAACCTGGAAACAATTCCTGACAGTGGAGAACGTCTCTGACAAAACACTGCGTCAAACCTGGTGGACAATGATAACTTTTGCCTGATGATTTGGGTGAGGATAATACTGACTGTGACACAATCAGGGTAAACGAACTGCTTCAGAAGAAGATGTGAATGTTCGTACAAAGAAAAAAGAGTTGCCTTTGTGAAAACTGGGAAACTATTTTATAATAAAAGCACTTGGAAACCACATGCGGTATACACAGGAGGAAGCCATACAAGTGTTCACAATGTGAGAAGACATTCAATACAACACAGGCTTAAGAGCACATATGCATTCCCACAGCAAAAGACCACACAAATGCACATACTGTGATATGAGCGTTTACCCAAAAATGTAACTTGAATAGCCACCTTCGAACCCACACAGAAGACCATACATATGTTCACAGTGTGGGAAAACATACAAGTATCAAAGAAACTTAGAATTACACTTGCGAGCGCATTCGAAGAAGTCTATACAAATGCACATACTGTCATAAAACGTTTACTACTAAACAGTTCTTAACAGAGCACATTAGAACCCACACAGGAAAAAAGCTACACAGCTGTGCATATTGCAATAAAACTTTTAACCATAAAAGAAACTTAACTGACCACATTCGAACCCACACAGGAGAAAAGCCTCACAAGTGCATGTATTGTGATATGACTTTCACCTTGAAAAATATTTTAACAAACCACATTCGAACCCACACAGGAGAAAAGCCTTACAAATGCCCTATGTGATACGGCTATTACCAGAAATGAGTCAAACTGCCCACATTAGAACCCACACAGGAGAAAGGCCACACAATGCACGTATTGTGATAAGACTTTACTCAGAAATGTAGTTAACTGCTCACATCAGAACCCACACAGGAGAAAAGCCACACATGTGCAAATATTGTGATATGAACTTTACTGATAAAAGTACTTTAATGTCACATTAGAACCCACACAGGAGAAAAGCCACACAAGTGCACATATTGTCATATACTTTTACACATAAAACTAGTTTAACTATTCACATCAGAACCCACACAGGAGAAAAGCCACACAAGTGCACATATTGTGATAAGACTTTTACAGATAAAAGTAATTTAACTGTTCACATTAGAACCCACACAGGAGAAAAGCCACACAAGTGCACATAAATATTTACTGACTATTAACCAAGAAAAGTAATTCTATCTGTCCACAGTTAACCCACACAGGAGAAAAACCCACATTGTAACATCTGGAAAGAAGTCAGCCGAAAATCAAATTTAAAGACCCATACACTACTTCATACAAAACACTGACCACAGTAAACACCACACATGTGATAGGACTGCCCCAAATATACCCATGAAACGACACAGGAGTCCAAGCAGACAGTGACCAATAGTGCAGCAGTGAACCCTTCAGTTCAGTCAGACACAGACGAAAGTCTACACAGGATCAATACTCATACACCTTGTATATATGTGGTTTTTTTCTTCTCGTCTAATATCACTGAGAGTGAACAACCGTAAAATGAAGACAAAACAACAGACGAAGTAACCCAAGTTATACACAACTTAATGAAGAAGCACATAGAAAATCAGCTTACAGTACAAACATGACAATCTTGTACACAACACATGGACGATCCATCTTGAAAAACAAGTAACAGGATATAAATCAAGGATCTGATTTTCACCTGTATTGGTTCTGTGATCCTGTCATAGCCACAGAGAAAACTAATGTGAATGTAATGAAACCAATAGAGCATGACACTTTGTCTATGAACATTTATATGTGTCACTTCTGTTTCATGTAACATGTATATGTGATTTTTGTAATTTACATCAACATACTATTTTCGACTGATATTGGGATGTATCCAAATGATAAAGTTGAAGATTAGGACACATTTCCATGATTAATTACCTAGTGTTATGTGTTGTGTATGTTTGATTTTTATTCTATATATTTGACATGAATTGAGCGTGTTATTGTATAAATCACAAATGTATGATATAATCTTTTCACTGATTTTGTTATGTGTACTATGTTTTCTCTTTATTATGAATTTCTGATTTTCAAATCAAAGAATTTTATCGAACGCGATTGTTGTGATGTGACTGAACGAATGTATAATTTTATATGATTAGATTCAATAAGACTATTACTCGCAAGAACGAGATACCTATGTAGAGATGAACGAATGAATTTATAATGCAGAAAGATCTAAGATGCTCACCAAACAGACGTACACGCTGAGACGAACACACACACACAACAATGATCACACACAAACCACACACAACACATCATACACCCACCACACACACACACACACACACACACACACACCACACACACACACACACGTAACAACACACATATACACACAGACACAACACCACACACACACACACACACACACACACACACACACACACACAACACACACACACACACAAGCAAGCAGGCACCTACGCACGCGCAAGGTGGTCTAGAGGTAACCCACATGTCTAGAAAGAAATATGTTTAGGTTCATAGCATGAGGTGGTGTGTTCCCCGTTTGTGCCTGAAACTGGTACCCCATCCTCTAGACTATAAGTGGTGGTCTGTTTACAAGGTTTTTTTGAAGATGCATATGAAGACTGGAAAGGCACTTGTGGGAAATACTGTAACAACAGTACCAACGACAGAGGCTTAAGACTATTAGAATTTGCCAGGTGCAATGATCTTAAACTCACAAACACCTTTGGAGCACACACAGCGTCTAGGAGATGGACATGGCACATCCCAGGGGGAGAATACCACAACCAGATAGATTGTATCTTGGTACAACGCCGTTTTCAGACCAGCGTAAACATTGCCCAAACCAGAAGCTTTCCAGGTGCAGACATCGGCAGCGACCATGACCTAGTAGTGATGACATTCGCAATACGCTTAAAGAAGAACAGAAAACAGGGAAGCTTCCGAATGAAGTTCAATCTAGATAAGTTGAATGACTCAAACATATTAGAATCATTCCAAGCAAACATTGGCGGGAAATTTGCACCCCTCTTGGCACTGGAAGAAGACATCGAAACGGAAAGCATGATTGGCACATTCAATGACCCCTTCACTGAAGCAGGAAAAGAGCTCCTTGGAAGAAAGAGGATAATAAAGAAACCATGGGTTTCCGAGGAAGTCCTAGAGCTTTGTGACAAGCGCAGAGAACTGAAGAGGCAGAAGCAGTGTGAAGAAGGGGCAAGAAAGTATAAAGAAGCAACCAAAAAGGTGAAGAAAGGAATGAAAGATGCTATGGAAAAAATAGATAGAGGAGAGATGTGAGTAGATAGAAACCAGCATGGAAAAAATTGAGAGTAAGAATGCCTATCAACTTGAAAAAAGACCTAAATACAACACAAAATCATCAAGAACCTCCACCATACAAGATAAAGCGGAAAGTGCTTGACAGAAGAGGAAGACATAATGAACAGATGGATATAATTTTGTGAGGAGTTATACTCGCATAGAGCAACTGGAGATTATGAAGTGCTAAATGTCCCACTGTCATCTGAAACAACCTCATGTAGTTTACTGAGTGAGAAAGTTGTAAAAGCAGTCTCATCTCTAAAACCGGGAAAATCTGCAGATGTTGATAACGTCCTAGGTGAAATTGTGCAAGAAGGAGGTGATTCATGCATAGACTACTCCATCGAATCTGCAATAAGATCTGGCAGACTGGAGTATGGCCTAAAGCGTGGACACAATCCCTTATAATAACACTTCCTAAAAAAGCAACCCCCAACAATGCCAGAACTACCGCACCATCAGTCTCATCAGTCACCCAAGCAAAGTGATGCTGAAGATCTTACTGAACAGGCTTAAACCACAGGCTGAAAGAATCATCGCAGAAGAACAAGCTGGTTTCAGACCTGGACGAAGTACAACAGAGCAGATCTTCAACATAAGACCCATAATGATAAAATATATCCAGCATCAACAGGACCTCTACCATGTCTTTATCGATTTTTAAAAAAGCATTCGACAGAGTTTGGCACGCTGCACTGTGGGCCACTATGAACCTCTACAACATCAATGCCAACCTAATCAAAGTTGTACAGAGCCTCCATGAGAATGCAACAAGTGCAGTGTTTCACAACAACAACATAACAGGTGATTGGTTTCGGACGTCGGTCGGTGTGCGCCAGGGCGGCCTGCTCTTCCCTACTCTCTTCAATCTATTTCTTGAGAGAATTATGGAAGAAGTACTAGAAGAACATGAAGGAACAGTGAGTATTGGAGGGCGAGCAATCACAAACTTGCGCTTTGCTGATGATATTGACGGATTAGCTGGACACGGGCAATAATGAACAGACTTAATGAACCACATCAAAGAAAAATCATCAAAATTTGGTATGGAAATTAGCGGGGAAAAAACAAAAGCCATGAAAAACAGCAACTTTACATCAGAAATCAAAATCAAAGACCAGAAACTTGAAAATGTTCACAGATTCAAATATCTGGGATCTATTGTGACAGACGAGGGATCAAAACCAGAAACACTGTCAAGACTGCCCAGACCACAGCAGCAATGACCAAGCTCAAACCCATCTGGAGCAACAGAAAAATTGCCAACAGTTTCAAAATCAGATTGATGGCTCTCTGGCCATATCAATCTTCTTATATGCATGTGAATCATGGACCCTCTCAGCGGACTTAGAAGGATAAAAGCTGTAGAAACTATGTCTTTCCGGAGACACTTAGGCATCTCGTACAAATACCACATCACGAATGAAGAAGTCAAGAGACGCATACGCAATGAAATCAAGCCCTATACTTACCTTCAAACACTCGTCAGACAACGAAAACTGAAGTAGTTTGGTCATGTCACACGCTCCTCTGTTCTTGATAAAACAATCCCACAAGGCACAGTAAGGGGAGGAAGAAGAAGAAGAGGCAGACAGAGGAAGAGACGGGAGGACAACATTCGAGAGTGAACAGACATGGAGCTGAGAGACACCCTGAGGGTGGCTGAGAGACGAGAGGATTGGAGAAAGGTGGTTGACAAAGCTTCGAAGGCGACCCAAAGGATTCGGAATCTGAAGGATCAGTGACCGTTAAGGTGACCGTGAAGTGGTATGCATTATGTGTGTTATAAAATATACAACCCACTCCCACACACTCACACTCACACACACACACACACACACACACACACACACACACACACACACACACACACACACACACACACATGAAAACACAGCTCTTAGTTATACACATACATCACCCTTGATCCTATATGTATTTCTTTATCAGTAGTTGCTAATAGGTAACACACACTTATGCACACAAGTGCATATGCTATGTGCGTGCATGTGCACATTGAGTACTTCTTCCTCGTCCATCGGGATCGATGATGACCATCTATTCATCCTGGGATTGGGAGGGTCCATTTCTGTGGGTGCAAAGATGACTTATTTGGCCATTCCGCGCTTGAACAGTTCTTGAGCAGTATGGACAGGGTATAGTGGCTGCTTTTGGGGACTTGGAGGCTCTATCTTTCCTGTCTTGCCTGCGTTGCTCAGCTGTGGCAATTCTGTTTGCTTCATGGGCCTTGGCGCCACTGCGTACAGCTGCTCGCCACTGTGGCCTCTCCATTGCTGCCTGCTCCCATTAGTTTATCTCAAAGTTGAAGGCTTTCAGTGAGGCTTTCAGAGTGTCCTTGAAGCGTTTCTTCTGGCCTCCCTGGGAGCACTTTCCATGCTTAAGCAAACAGAAGTTTCTTGGGGAGCCGATGGTCTGGCATGCGAACTACATGGCCTGCCCAGCGAAGCTGGGTCTGCATCAGGACGGTGTGGATGCTGGGAAGGTTTGCTCTAGTGAGCACCTCAGTATCTGGGATCTTGTCCTGCCACTTGATGCCAAACAGTTTTCTCCAACAGGTGGTGTGGAAGTGGTTCAGCTTTTTAGCATGGCCTTGGTAGACTGTACATGACTCTGAGCCATAGAGCAGGGTGGTGAGCACTACCGCTTTGTAGACCTTGATCTTGGTTTCTGTTGAGATGCCTCTCCTGTCCCACACATTCTTTCAGAGTCTTCCAAAGGCAGCGCTTGCTTTGGCAAGTCTGGTGTTGACATCATCATCAATGGCTACTGTGCAAGAGAAGGTACTGCCAAGATAAGTAAATTTGTCGACTGCTTTGAGTCTATGTCTATTTACGGAGATGTTTGGTTCAACGTAGGTCTTCCCTGGGGCTGTTTGGTGCATTACCTCAGTCTTCTTGGTACTGATTGTCAACCCAAAGTTGTTGCAAGCATCAGAGAACTTGTCAACAATGTATTGCATGTCGGCTTCAGAAGCAGCATTGAGGGCGCAATAATCAGCAATTTCGGATGTTGGTGTCAGCATCAGGTACAGGTATGATGGATCACTCTTCAATCTCAGGAGGCTTCAAGCAAAAACCAAGGTCTCAACAGATATCATCAACGACTTCCTGTTTGCTGATTGCGCCCTCAACAAAGAGTACTCAAACACACACGCACGCACACAAGCACACACACACACACACACACACACAAACACACACACACGAACACACATGTGCATGGACACACACAATGTGCACATGCGCATATCCCCATGTCCATGCATACGCAAATATAAATGCTCACACACAAATGCACATTCACACTCAGGGGAAGGGATAGCCTAGTGGATAGAACATTTCGCTGACAATCTGACAACCCGGGTTCGATTCCCATTCAAGGGGATATTTTCCCCTGGAGTTAACATCAGTGCAGACTACACTCTACCTAAAAGTACTTCGGATGAGACTATAAACCGAGGCCCCGTGTGCAAAGGCGCACAGAACATCTTGCGCACACGTTAAATCCTGTTCCGTTTTTCTTAAGAGTAGGCCATTGTGTGCCGTTGGGAACATATGACAAAATTTACAAAGCGCATAAACACGGGGACTTGAGGTAAAAAAGCACATAAGTGCTTTTTCCATGCTCCTCGATATTTAAAACAGGCACACACACATACACACGCACACACTTAGAGGCAAACATACAAACAGATGACAGACATTATACCTCAGTGGTTAAGACCATTCAACCTCAATCTTTTGGGTCCATTGATGTTATGGGATTGAACCTCTTTGGTGTATGGTTAATTAAGGATGGGGATATTTTCTATCTCCCAGGTCAACTAAAGAGCAGCCATACAGAAGATTGAAATATGCACGTTAAAGAAACAATAACTCATGTTAGCATTTGATGGGTTATGGACACACCAAGGCTATGCAGCATGCATTTTCTGAAGTTGGAATGCGGCTACCTTCACGGTAAGCAAAAACGATTGCATACGCTGAATCTCATCACCATTGGTGAACCCTAGAGTTCTAGCAAAATAATGAAAAACAAAAACCTAGACAAAAAGATAGTCAGTTTTCAAGCAGGCTAGACAGACTGATAATACAAAATACACCGGGCAAAAAACACAATGACAAATACGGCTAACCATAAAAATGCTATCAAGAGCCATAAAAGAAGGAAAACAGTATTTCAACTTTTCTCAAGTTCTTCACTACCAACTCGACCATAGCCACAGTTACAATAAAGAGAAAATCGTGCAGCACGTGCATTATGTTCATTGTCCTAGAACACTGGGTACACCAATGGCTCACAGATGTCTGAGC
>CM054154.1:40977882-41010478 GCA_028751875.1 Rapana venosa
TAACCCAAAATGGCTTGGGGGATTGAATGGATGATTTTATTCTGCGGGGCTTTGATGACTGCTTTTGGTATGAAAAACTAAAGGGTCGGGGAGAAAAATATACTGTTTTTTTCCCCTGCTGTATCATGTAGGGCCCCCGAATTATTAAAAAAAGTTCAGAATCTCTCTCTTCTCCCCCCTTTCTCTCTCCCCTCTCTCTTTTCCCGCTCTTGCCTTCGCCTCTCTCCCCCCTAAAAAAAACAAAATGCAGGCTAGGGGCCGAGCTTTTTGTAACAAAAAAACAAAAGGGGTAGCGCCCCCGTTAACATTGCACATGCTAAAAGGGTTTAAACATTAACATATGAGAAATTACTGTAATTGTACACCAAAAAGCTGTCTTATTATGTAGTAATTTTTCCCAAAATAATTTAAGGTTTAATAAAAACCCCCAGGAAGTGGTTGGGGAAACAGTATACAATAAAATGAATGGGGGGAGAGGGTGGGGAGGGGAGTTGGTATTTATTGACAATTTTTCTCTTCTGCAGTTGTTTTTCTGGTACTTAAAAACACAGGGGAAGGGGGAAGGGGGTTAAAAGAACCACCCTTGGGATATTTTTGTGAAAAGAAGCGTAGGAACACATTTTGTCTAGAAGGGGCGCAAGATTTAAAAGGTGTTTCTTCTTCTCTATCAAAGGATTATCTCTCTGAGAAAAAGGAAGACAAAAACCACGTTGACTGAAACCCACCAAAAAATCCACATTTTTCAGCTTCTTGCTTTAAGTTCTTTATTATCTATTGCTAAAACTATGAAAGGGAGTTAGAAAGAAAACCTGAAAACTTTGCATATTATCAGCTCCCAAACATACACATGACACTTAGAAGAACCATAAGAGGGATAAAGCCAAACACAGCCTATCACCTTCATGATAGAAACTATTATGACCTCTTGTTGATGTTGCAGATGACTTCAGTTCTCCAACATGAACCAGGGCATCCCTGCAAAGCCAACATCAAGACAGAGGACTCTTCAGCACAGACCAACACAGCTGTCAACACATATGCTGTGACTGAACATGAATATGCCCAAGACCTGCCTGAAACATGTGAATTCCCAGAACAGACAACTGGAAACTTTCATAACTTTCAGTACAAGCAGGAAACCACTGGGTACTGGAACACTACAGCTGACAATAGCAGAAATGTTGACCTTGCCTGTACTTGTAACTGTAACGATACTGCAGATATTCATGATGCGAAGGACGGCGTGACTGTAGCTGTTAAAGCTGGGATCTTTGGTACAGGTGTTTCTTTCCCAGATGAAGTCAAACTGATCAAGGACACGTGTGAATTCACTGTAGGTGTTCACAAGTCCCTGTTTTCAAGGGGAGTTATAGATGGTCTTGGCATTGAAGTGTTAAAGAATAATATAGTCAGATTTGTACAGAACGCAAATAATAATGAGAAAAACATATCCAGAAAACACACACCAGATTATGGTCAGATCACAAAAGATGACTGTGACACACCTTGTGTTCTACCTCAAGACAAAAAATACACATGCGTAAAGTGTGGCGATGGTTATATCTGCACATTTTCTGTTAAGCAGCACATTTTAAGTCTGAAAGAATTTAAGCCATACCTCTGTGAAATGTGTACAACAGCAAGTCAGACATCAGACAGTACAAGGCAGGTAAACCTGGAAACGATTCCTGACAGTGGAGAAGGCACTGAACAAAACACTGCTGTCAAACTGGTGGACAATGATAACTTAATGCCTGATGATTTGGGTGAGGATAATGATGCTGACTGTGACACAACTCAGAGTAAACAGACTGCTTCAGAAGGTGGCGTGAATGTTAGTACAAAGAAAAAATATTACCTGTGTGAAAACTGTGGAAAAGTATTTCATAAGAAAAGCTCACTGGAAAACCACATGCGTGTCCACACAGGTGAAAGGCCATACAAGTGTTCACAATGTGAAAAGACATACACATACAATGCAAGCTTAAGAGCGCATATGCAAATCCACACAGGAGAAGGACAACACAAATGCACATCCTGTGACATGAGGTTTACCCAGAAAAGTAACTTGAATAACCACCTTCGAATCCACACCGGAAGAAGACCATACAAATGCACATACTGTGATATGAAATTTACCCAGAAATGTATCTTAAATAGGCACCTTCGAACCCACACCGGAGAAAGACCACACATGCACATACGTGAATAGTTACCGAAAATATCACTGATAGGCACCTTCGAACAAAGAAACCACACAAATGTTCACAATGTGGTAAGACATACAAGCAAAATGCACATTTAAAAAGACACTTGCGAGCACATACAGGAGAACGACCATATAAATGTACATACTGTCATAAAACCTTTACAACTAAACATATATTGACAAGGCACATTAGAACCCACACAGGAGAAAAGCCATACAATTGTACATATTGTGATATGACTTTTACCCAGAAAAGTAATTTAACTGTTCACATTAGAACCCACACAGGAGAAAAGCCATACGAGTGCACATATTGTGATATGACTTTTACCCATGAAAGTAAATTAACTGCTCATATCATAACCCACACAGGAGAAAAGCCACACAAGTGCACATATTGTGATGTGACTTTTACCCAGAAAAGTACTTTAACTTCCCACATCAGAACCCACACAGGAGAAAAGCCATACTCTTGTACATTATGTGGAAAGAATTTCACCAAAACAGGACATCTAAGAACACACACACTACTTCACACAAAACACTGACCACAGTAATGCCCACACTATGGACAAGGATCTGCCCCCAAATTCCATGAATCAGACACAGGCTAGTCCAAGCAGACAGTTGTCATAGTGCAGAGTGGAACCTTTAGTTCAGTCAGACACATCTAAAGAACGCACCTAGAAATCAGCTCACAGTACAACACATGACAACCTTGTACACAATACATGTGACGTCCATCTTGAAACAAGAACACAATATAAATCAAGAGAGCCAGTTTTCACCTGTATGGATTTCCGTGATCCCTGGTCATGCCCACAGGAGAAACTCAGTGACTCCTAAGTAAAACCAGATGAGCGAAACACTTTGTCTATTACAAATTTGTGTGTGTCCTTATGTTTCATTGTGCATTGTATGGTGGTGGGTTTTTCACGGAATATACTGTTTACAGACTGGTAAAGACATGTTATTAAAATGGATAAAGTTGAATTTTCCAGGCCCATTTCCCCTTATTATTTACCTTGATGTCATGTGATAGTGTATTAATTTTAATCTCCGTTTTTACTGGAGCTCCCCTGAGTGTAAATAATGTGCAGCTGACTTTGTCAAACCAGTATTAAGACAACTACTCAATTGTTAACAGGCAGCTCGGAATGTCTTAAGAGATATTTATGTAAGATGTTCCACCTTTAACACATGTCAGTGAAGTACCTGGTCTTAAAAACGTGCACATCACTTTATGTACTATATTCGGAAAGCTCTAGATAGGTTGGTATCTTTAGATTGAAACTGATATATCTGGACAGCAATGTTCAAATGCATATGTTCATAAACTAGCTCCTCTGATGTTTCATTGTGTCAAAGGAACACAACATAGAACAGATGCAAACATCAAAATCCAGGTTGGAATTTTAAGTTTGTACATGGTTTATTACGATGTTTGAGAAGTTAGTTGAATGCCTGTCGTAATTTGGTACTATAACTTTTGATAATACTTGGCCAAGCTTTAAAAAATAAGGTTAGACTTGAGAAGCTGTGTTTGTATAAATCCAAATGTACATATAATTCTCTTTTCGCTGGATTTTATTGATGTGTTCAACGTTTTCTCTTTGCTATTTTATTTATGTTTCTCAAATAAAAGGTATTTTATTAAAACGCAATTGGTTTGTGATGTGACAGTGCAAATGTATAATTGATAATGGTGTAAAGATCTGATCACCCAGAGGTGTGATTGCAGCCTCGGGCGATGAAAGAAACAGCAGAAAGAGATGATCAGCGCCCGAGAACACACACAATTACACACATCACACACATCCCACACACACACACATCACACACATACACACATCACACACACATCATACACTTCACACACACACATCACACACACACATCACACACACATCACACACACACACACACACACATACATCACACACACACATCACACACTTCACACACATCACACACATACACTCACACTCACACACATTAAAGCACGCACGCACGCATGAACGAATCATGATTCAAGATGTAATTCCTTTCACCCGTTTGGGGGTATGGGGGATTACAAACAATTTGAACAGGAGAATAAACCTAACAGCAATCCACCTAAAAATAATATGAATAGTAACAGGAACTGAAAATCAAGTGTTCATTGCAAAATGATAAGCAAACAATATTAAAGACACACAGGCAAGGTGGTATAAAGGTAACCCACCTGCCTAGAAAGAAAGAAGTTCAGATTCAATTGGTGAGGTGCTGTGATCCCCATTTGTGCCTGAAAATACCCCATCCTCTAGACTGTGAGTGGTGGTCTGAGTGCAAGTCTTTTGGATGAGAAGATAAACCATGGACCTGTATGCAATATGCATTTAGCACACGACAAAGAACCCACAGCATTAAGAGACTTTTTCCTCTGATTTTTTAAAAAGTCACTCTGATAGAGAAATAAATACACATGCAGACAGGAAACAATTAATGGGTGGTGTTGATCTTGTGGCCACGAGGTCTTCCCAGGAAGAGCAGCCAGAATTCCACACAGAGAAGTTTATCATGACAGGAAGTGGCATACATTATGTGTGGTATATAATATACAACACACACACATGCACGCACGCACACACACACACATTAACAAATATAATTCCTTATTATACTCATACATCAACTTTAATCCTATATGTATTTCTTCATCAATAGTTGCTAATATGTAACACACATATAATCATACACGTGCAGATGCTAATTAATGTGTGTGCATGCGCACATTGAGTACTCACACAAACAGACACAAACGCACGCACACACACACACACACACGCACGCATGCACCCACAAAATGTGCACATGCACATGTGTCCAAGTCCATGCTTAAACACATATAAATGCTCTCTCACATACACACACACACACACACACACACACACACACACACACACACACAACACACACACACACACAAACAACACACACACACACACAACACACACACAACAAACACACACACACAACACACAACACACACACACACACACACACATGCTCACTCACAGAGAGGCAAACATACAGACGGATGACAGACACTATAGCTCAGTGGTTAAGACCATTTAACTTCAATCTCTTGGGTCCATGAAGTCATGGGATTAAACCACATTGGTGTCTTTATTTCCGAAGTCAACTTGTAGAGCAGGCATGCACGATATTAAAATATGCACGTTAAAGATCCCATAAATCATGTCTGCAATTGATTGGTCGCAGAACATCACACGAAAACCTTGTACACAACACATGTGATGTCCATCTTGAAACAGGGACACAATATACATCAAGAGAGCCAGTTTTCACTGTTTGGATGTCCATGATCCTTGGTCATAGCCACATGAGAAACTCTGTGAATAGTAAGTGAAACCAGCTGAGCAAGACACTTTTTCTTTTGGACATTTGTAATTGCTTTATGTTTCACTATGCATTGTATGTTGGGTTTTGTTACTTCCCTCAACATACTGTACACAAACTGATAATGACATGTTATTAAAATGGATAAGGTTGATGTTTCCTGCAACATTTTCCCTAATTAACTACCTTAATGCTGTGTGATGGTCTGTTATTTTTAATCTTCATTTTTAACATGACTGGAGATTCCCTGACTGTAACTAGTGTGCAGTTGTCTTTGTCACAATCATTATTACAAAACTACTGAATTTTTAACAGGCAGCTCAGAATGTCTTAGGATATACTTATGAAAGACGTTTTACCTTTAACAGGTGTCAGTGAAGTACCTGGTCCTAAAACATACACATCACCTTTTGTACTATAATTGAAAAGCTATAGATATATTGGTATCCTTTCATTGAAACTGATATATCTGGAAAACAATGTTCAAATGTATCTGTTCATAAACTATTTCATCTTATCTTTCATTTTGTCTAAGTCATACAACCTGGAACAGGTGAAACATCAAAATCACTGTTTGAATTTTTACAATGCCATGCTAACAGTATTTCTTTGTTTTAAAACAAGTTTCTTCACAAGCTGGTTCTCTGTAGCAGTAGTAAGCCACATTCTTCATGACTTTGTATAGAACTTTCAAAACGTGTATAGCATTTAAAGTCATGTTTGTGAAACAATTTTTGCATGGATTGTATTGTTGGCTGTGAAATGAGTTAAATGGCTGTCATTATTTTGTACTTAGATTTTTTATTTCACTTTTCCGAGCTTTAAAATTGATGTTAGACTTAAGAATATATAATTGTATAAATCTAAACGTATACATTCATTTTAGACTGCATTTTCGTGATTTGTACCACGCTTTCTTTTTAGTACTTTAAGTCTGTGCTTTCAAATAAAAGGTATTTATCCAAAAAGCAGTTTGTTTGTGATGTGACTTTACAAATGTATAACTTGTAACGGGTGTAAAGGTCTGATCACCCACATGTGTGATTGCAGCCTTGGGGGAGAAATAAAAACACTAGAGAGAGATGATCTGGAATAAATGGTGGATGGTGCTAAAAATAATGATAACATGTGCCGCGCGCACACATACACACACACACACACACACCAACACTCACACACCCACACACAGACCAACACTCACACACCCACACACACACTCAAGCAAGCATGCAGGCACGCACGCACGCAAAGGGTTGTCTAGAGGTAGCCCATCTGCCTAGAAAGAAAGAAGTTCAGATTCAAAGCATGAGGTGTAGTGATCACCATGTGTGCCTGAAACTGGTACCCCGTCCTCTAGACTGTGAGTGGTGGCCTGAGTGCAAGTCTTTTGGATTAGATGATAAACCAAGAACCTGTATTCAACATGTATTTAGCACATGTAAAATAAACGACAGCATTAAGAGAATTTTCCCTCACAACATTTTATAAAAAGGTCACTGTGATAGAGAAATAATTACACATGCTGACAGGAAAAAATAATGTCTGGTGTCGCTCTTGTGGCCACGAGGTCTTCCCAGGGAGAGCAGCCAGAGTTCCACACAGAGAAGTTTATGGTGACTTGAAGTGGTATACATTATGTGTATTATACATACAACACATACACACACATTAAAAAATTATTTGAAAAGGCGTACACAAAAACAGTTTGTAAACAAATTTATACAGATACATCGTCTTTAATCTTTTTTTATTTCTTCACCAAAAGTGACTATTAGGTAACACACACATACACACACTAATGTATGTTTGTCCGTCGTGTCTGTCGATGACCTCCAAAACAGCAGACGAGGCAGCTGCTGTTTTGGAAACTGGGCAGAAATTTGATTATAGTGGAGGTGCCTTGCCCAAAGTACATCCACACTCTCTCGGGCCAAGTCGGCTTGAGGACAGTCAGCGTTGGAGATGTTCTCCAAAGGCCAACCAGCCTCCAGGGCTGCAGCACATAAGGACTGTGTGAGTCAAGCCTCCTAGTCAGAGAGTCATAGTCGATCACTAAACACTAAGCTGTAAAGTGGAATTCCATGAGTGGGAAAGCCACTTGTCATACAACCTCTCACTTTACTGTTGCCCCCAGCGTCAATGGTTTAATCAAGAACTGTGATAAAGCCCAGGCGCTGACGGCACACATTAATAAACACACACAAACACATGCGTGCAAGTGCATATGCACATGTATGTGCATGTGCATATATGAGTGCTCACACACACATGCACACACACACACACACACTTGTGCACAAGTGTATAACCCCGTGTGCATGGATAGGCACATATCAGTGCTTACACACACAAACACCACACACGCAATCGCACACGCACGCACACACACACACACACACACACACACACACAAACACACTGTGTTACGGTTGATAAGAATTCACACAATTCAGTTTTTGTAGCATGTTAAAGCTGGTTTTTATCCAGTACTGTTATCTGACAAATTTTAGTTATCATTTGCTTTTATTTGTTTAAAATCGTTTTTCCTCTAAAATCAATAAATGTGAATATACGTTAAACTGAATATATAAGATACACACACTCACACACACACACACACACACACACACACACACACACACACACACACACACACACACACACACACACAGGTCGTACATTTCAGCTGGGTGATGGAATTTTGGCTTTTAAAGGCAGGGACAGATATGAGATGAAATAAGAGGGGAAAATCATAGGTTTGAAATAAGTATCTTTTGAGGCTGGATTTAAAACTCTCGTAAGTAGACTTTTCACGAAGGGAGAGAGGGAGGTCATTCCACATTGATGGATCAGAAATAGAAAAAGAGCGACGGCCAACAGTGGATTGGTTGAATCTAGGTATTCGTAAGCCCAGGGTATCTGCAGCAGAGCAGAGGGAACGAGAAGGAGTGTACAGGTGAAGACATTCACAGAGATAAGAGGGTGCTGTTTTGTGGATACATTTGTAACAGAGGGTACTTATCTTGTACGTTACACCCATAGGTGTGATTGCAGCCTTGGGAGAGAAAGAAACCATAGAGGGAGAGACCAGCTGGAATAAGTGGTTGATGTACTAAAAATAACCATCACACATACACAAATGTGTGCGCACACACGCACGTGCACACACACATGCACACACATTTGTACACTCAAGGACGCACACCACGTGCAAGGAAGTCTAGAGGTAACCCACCAGCCGCCATGGCGCAGTGGTTAGCGCCTTGGGTTACGGACTGGAAGGTCGCGGGTTCGATTCCCATAAGAGTCATAGGGATTTTTCGGACTCCGGCCGGCTCCTACCCAGAGTAAGTGTGCTGTGGGCTCAGTGGGAAGACTGGGACCACACAGTCGAGCTTCATCCACTTAACGGATGCGAATTTGAGAGTGTTGCTCAAATTACCTGACCAACACTGCAGGTGTCTGTATCTCTCGGGCCTGGTTGACGCCGGGATATATTATGATAGTAAGCGTAGAGTACAGCCCTGTCAAGTAGTCTCAAAGCATATGCACTTCCACAGCAGCATAATTACGTCATCCTCATTGTCATTGATCATCATGCAATTAAAAAATTGCCTCTGATTCGGTGGTCCCAGTTGCTCTGGTCTCATGGTGACCTCAGATTCGGTTTGCCCATACACTTCTGTGCCTGTGGTGTATTTGTGTCAAAGCCTTTGGGGTTGGAGGTTTGCGGGGGACGGTCGTTGGAGGAACGTTGTGGTGGTTGCCACCCTGGTGGGCAACTCACTCAGTCTGGCTCCGCGACTGAGCTAATACTGTCGTTAGTAGGGGGCTTAGTAGGTGGTGTCCTGCGTATGTTAGCTCAGAACAGGCACCACTGAACACCACCAAAGTGACCCAGCAGCAGTGCAGGGCCCCTCTGGCTGGTGGCCCCACGGCGGCCTGATAGTGATTGGCTCCCTGTGGACCTCCGACTCTGAGGATAAGACATAACAAATCTGGGTATGGCTGTGGCGGGGAGATTGGAGTGAGCGGTGTGGGAACAGCAGAACGGGGGATGTCACAGAAGATGAGGCAGCAAAAAAAAATTTAAAAAAAAAAAAAAAAGTCTAGAGGTAACCCACCCGCCTAGAAAGTCTAGGTTCGAAGTGTATAGTGGGTAGATCCTCTTTTGTGCTTGAAACTGTCACTATGAGTGGTTGTCTGACAGTTAGGTTTCGGGTGACATGATAAATCCAGGACCTGTATTCAACATGCATTTAGCGCATGTAAAACAATCCACAGCATAAAGAGAAGTTTCCCTCACAAAATTTTGTAAAATAATGCCACAATGATAGAGAAATAAATACACACGCAGACAGGAAAAAAAATGGGTGGTGTTGCTCTTGTGGCCACGAGGTCTTTCCAGGGAGAGCAGCCATAATTCCACACAGAGAAGTTTATCATGGCTTGAAGTGGTATACAGTATGTGTATTATAGAATATAAACACACACATACATACGCACACAAAATCACACCTCTTAGTTATCCTTTGTGAATTTCTTCTTTAAAAGTTACTAAAAGATAACACACGCACACACATGTGTGCAAGCTCATATGCACATGTGGGTACATGGGCACATATGGTATGACACACACACACACAAACACACACACACACACCAGCACTCACACACACACAATGTGCTCAAGCATATACATCCGTGTCCATGCATACACAAATATGAGTGTTCACACACACACATACACATACACACACACACGCCCATACACCCACCAAAACACACACACTCCCAGACACACAAGCACATACACACATACACATACACATACACCTACCCACCCACTCACACACACAGACACACAGACACAAAAACACACACACAGACACACACAGACACACAGACACAGATGCAGACACACACACACACACACACACACACACACACACACACACACACAACGACACGAAAACAAGATGGCGGAAATGGTCAGTTGCTAGAATCCTGCCCACCAAGTTATTCATTGGCAAGTGTACTGGTGGTATGACCAAGACTACCAGATCTTCAAGTCAGGGCGCTCGCGCTTCCCTCCCAGCAGTGAAAAAACCCCACAAGCTGCGGGAAAGGTAGTGCAGGGGCTGAAGAACCAGGCCTCCCTGCCCTGACTGGATCTGCTGCCTCCACTGTTGATGACGGCCAACCCCAGGAACAGCCGGCACTTTCCGTTGTTGTTGATGCAGTAAGTGCCGTTAATGATTAAAAAAACAACAACAAACCTCTATGTGACTGTATCACTAACCAATAAAATAAAAGTCGAAGAACAAAAGCAAAAAATAAATGCTTTCCTAAAAAAAAAAATCATCGATTAGATCTGCTTGTGTTACGGACAGAGAAACACAGACAGGCAGCATGACTGAAATAGGGAGGCCTTGTCAGACTAGCACAAGCAGATCTAGTCTCACTTATGACGATGTATGCAAGTCAAAGTCCACCCAGGCAGTTGGGGAACAGTACCAAAGCCAGCTGCAAGGCCTGTGGTTGACAAGACCCCAAAACAAAAAGGGAATAGAGAAATACCTGAAGTTAATCAAGAAAGTGACGTCAAAATGTCAAATGAAGGGACACATCACCCTCCACTTCCAAATACAAAATTAAAATAGAAACCAGATTCAGATCTCCCTCATGTAGTCATGCTCCATGACTCTGTAGCAGAGTCAATGATAAGAAATCCTGCTGTTCCTATGACTTTGATAGGTTCTTCTAGAAAACATATATAACAGAAACAGCTAAAACTTTAAATCAGTGGTTTCTTCATCTGAGAAATCACCAGATGCTGTTGTGATCCACTGTGGGATCAATGATTTAAAGAAAAAAGACCCAGATGTTTGCAGTAACATGTTTATAAAATGTGTACAAGAAATTACAAATAAGCATCATAAATTGAAAATAAAAATCAGCATAATTGCTCTGGTAAAAACAAAGAACTGAACTTGACGGGCGATATCTTTAATGCTCTTGTCATGTCTGATCTGTTTGGTGTTGACAATGTGTCTTTTGTCAGCCATGCCGGTTTGGACTACAGTCACATCCTACATCCAGAGGGGCCAGCATGTTGGCAGGGAACCTCGGCAGGCATGTAAGGGACTGTTCTGGGAGACACCAAAGAAGCCCAGACGTGTCCTCCCACGCCTACCTGGACCCTACCCCTATGTGCCACAATATCCACACTACATGCAGGCTACATGGAACTCTTTGCAGTAACTGAAAATAGAGTATGCTTTAACTAGCCTATCTTACTGATAGTTCTACCATCACTTGCTCCTTGTATTTTGGTAAATCAGGTCAACTGTAGTTTGGGAGTTGTTTCTTACATTGTTTAGTCCTGTTGATCTAGTTGCTTGAGTGTTTTAAGCAGGGACTTTTTACAGTAAAGTTGTTTGGATCTTTTTTTTCCTTTTTTTTCTTTTTTTTGGGGGGGTCTGTAATTGCTTTATTTCTTCTCTCCTTTTTTATCTGCTTCTTTTCAGGAACTAAACGCAAACAGGTCTGACTGTTTGTTGCTATCTGTTGTTGGCTGGTGGTTTTCTTGCTTTTTGTTGTGTTTTGTGTTTCTTTGATGAAGAATCATTCAAGCATTGTGATATTACAATGGAGTTGTAGATGTATATGGAGAAATCTACATTTTCTTATTCAACATCTTTCACAAAATAAATACCATCTGTAACTTTTACAGTCATTAAATGTAAACAGAAATAAACTTCCCAGACTATCAGGTTATTACTTTCCACCTGTCTTTCAGTCTGAAAATGAAACATGAAAAATAAACACAACTATCTATATACTCGAAAGCTTAGATTATACACATATTCCTCCACCTTACCAAACATCAAGGAATATCAATGCACGCACAGAAAAAATTAAATGTGATAAATCACTTACACTAAATGTGATTTCTGTCTACCTGACACAGGGGCCTGATGAAGAAAACATGGAATGGATACATTCATTACAAGACAAAAACGGAAAATGGCTGTGGCTGGTTAAAGCCCAGCCCCCAGTCTGGGACAGGGCTTGTACAGTAAATGTAAATAACCGCTTTGTTGAAACCATCATAGATTCATCCTTGTGCTTACTAATTTATGGTAGTATAACATGAATCCCTGATTCTGTCAACCACAGAGCATCTGCTATTGACCTGTTTTAAGTTTCTCCTATACGTGCTCCTAGTTGTGAATGGAAAACATTAAAAGGAACTTTAGGGAGTGATCACTTACCCATTGTTAGTTCCATAAACAACAGGCTGAATACTTGCAACTTGTCCAAGGATAAAATTCTACAATTTAATTATCATACTACTAATAGGAAAGAGTTTCAAAGTTTTCCCTCTATGTGTAATACTGATGAATTTTTAGATAGTAACATAGATGAAGAATATGCCAAATTTGTTGAAAACTGTTTTAAAAGCAAAAACACTGACATAGGACAGACACTATAGCTCAGTGGTTAAGACCATCCATCTTCAATCCATTTGGTCCATTAAGTCATGGCATTGAACCTCATCAGTGCCTGGTTAGTTAATGATGGGGATTTTTATCTCCTAGGTCAACTTCCAGAGAAGACATGCAGAGGATTCAACTATGCAAGTTAAAGATCCCATAAATCATGTTTGCAGTTGATGGGTTACAGAAACACCAGGCATATGCAGCATACATTTTCCGAAGCTGGAATGCAGCTACCTTCACAGTGGGCAGAAACGATTGCATGCGCTGAATCTCACCACCATTGGTGAACCCTAGAGTTCTAACAAAATAATGTAAAACAGACAAACAGGAAGATAGTCAGTTAACAAACTAGCTAGACAGACAGCTTATACAAATACAATGGGCAAAAAATACATTGACAAAAACAGCTAGCCATACCAATGCTGTCAAGAGCTATAAAAAAGAAACACATAATTTCAACCTTTTCTCAAGTTCTTTCACAACCACCTCCACCATAGCCACAGTTTACTACAAAAAGAAAACCGTGCAGCACGTGCATTGTGTTCATTAACCTAGAACACTAAGCACACCCATGGCTCTACAGATGTCTGAGCACAGTTTAGGATACATTGAGAGCTGGGTGTGTGGTCTACTGTCAGTTTGTGGATGAATGTCATTGGGAAGATATGGAAAAGGTAATCCATTGTTTCTCTGTGTTTGTCTGTCATGTGTGCAAGTACTTTCGTCATACATGCATGCTTTCTAGTCATCTTTGATGCCCTGAACTTTACAGTCTATCTTTTTTATTCATTTACACCACTTAAATTCATGACAGATTCCTCTGCATTAAATTATGGCTGCTCTTACCAGGGAGAGTGATTCACCATATAGGCAGCATCTTCCTTGCTTTTTTCTATTTTTCCTGTCTGCATATGTATTTGTTTCCCTATCAGAGTGGCGTTTTCTACATAATTTTTGCCAGGAACAACTCTGTTGTTTTTGTGGGTTCCTATTCGTGCACTAAAAAAATATGTGTAACACACAGGACTTCAGTTTATCATCTCATCTAAATGACAAACGGGATTCGAACAAAAAAAAATGTTACCTTTAGACCACCGATCTAGTGTGTGTGTGTGTGTGTGTGTGTGTGTGTGTGGTGTGTGTGTGTGTGGTGTGTGTGTGTTTTGTGTGTGTGTGTGTGTGTGTGTGTGTGTGTGTGTGTGTGTAAAAATGGAAGGGGAAAGAAGATGAAAAAGGAATAATAAATATTCTCCTTTGTTTTCTGTATGTAAAATATGTCAAGCTTTGTCAAGCAAACCTTTAAAGAAAACTATCCACCATTAGGTTTTTGGTTTTAGTGAAAAAACTTCTCTATTTCTCTCTCTCTCTCTCTCTCTCTCACTCTTTCTCTCTCTCTCTCTCTCTCTCTCTCTCCTCTCTCTCCTCTCCCCTCTCTCATCTCTCTCTCTCTCTCTCTCTCTCTCTCTCTTCTTTCTCTCTCTCTCTATCTCTCTCTCACTCTCTCTCTCTCTCTCACTCTTTCTCTCTATCTCTCTCTCTCTCTCTTTCTCTCCCCTCACTCTCTCTCTCTCTCTCACTCTCTCTCTCTCTCACTCTCTCTCTTCTCTCTCTCACTCTCTCCTCTCTCTCTCTCTCTCTCTCTCTCCCCTCCCTCTCTCTCGCTCTTTCTTTTGATGCTGATATTATTACTAACGCACAGGGGGAAGGGGGCAAAGGGGTCAAATCTTCACCTCTTGGGCATATTTCTTTGCTGAGGACTGCGTGTAAGATAATTTTGCTAGAAAGTGTTTCTAAGATTTATTGTGTATTTCTTTCTCCTGTATCAAGGATTTATGTATATGAGACAAAGGAAGACGAACACATGTGGACTGTTAAACCAAAGAATTCACATGTTTTAGCTACTTGCTTTAACTCAATGGAGTCGCAGTGAAATGGTTCCCGCCATTTTTTGGTGAGGCGTGAATTTTGCTTTATTTGAAAAATTCAGTAGACTTACCCAATATAATAATGACATACACATTATACATCATTGAAAAGTTAATAATGTCCACTTTTGAGATTGTTTAACAGTTTTTTCAATAGATGACTGTATTTACTTTTTACAAATTTTGAAAATATGTCACTGAATGCTGAAAAATAAAAAGTTTTGAAAATTAGGGCTGCGTATCTTACATGGCTTGAACTGTTCATCAACTAGTCCCTTTGAAGCAATGCGATAATTTTTTACCAAGTAAAGTTCCCTGAAGCTGGCTGAATCCATCTGATGTCACTTTTTGTACAACATATATTTTTTCTAAAGAATCATAACACTGGAGAGCCTGAATCCCAAAGTTATCACTTGTTGACATGTCAAACAAAATTAGCCAACAGACAAAAACTAGGAAAGCTTATGGTCAAGGAAAGGAACTGTCTTTAGAAAAATGATTGCCCAACAGGTCAGAGTACTTTCCCTTGAGTTAAACATCACTAAGTGTTTGTTTGTTTTTTAAATTCGTAGGTCTATTAATTCTTAATCTTCGGCACGTCACAGTAAAAGAAAAAGAGTGTCAAGCTTCGACACAACCTCAATGAGTAAAGTGCTTCAGTATATATTGTTAAAACTATAAAAGAGAGAGATGAAAGCAAATCTTCAACTCCTTGCATGTTACCAGCTCTCAAAAACTCACATAACACTTTCAAGAATCATAACAGGAATAGAACTAAAACAGCATATCACCTTGCTACCAGCAACTATCATGAACTGTTATTGATATTGCAGATGACTTCACTTCTCCAACATGACCAGCAACCCAGCAAAGCAAACATCAAGACAGAAGACTATTCAGCACATACCAACACAGCTGGCAACACAGATGCTGTGACTAAACATGAACATGCCCAAGACCTGCCTGAGACAAGTGGATTCCCAGAACAGACAAATGGAAGCTATCAGAACTTTCAGTGCAAGCAGGAAACCACTCGGTACTGCCACACTACAGCTGACAATAGTGGAAATGTTGACTTTTCCTGTACTTGTAACTGTAACGACACTGCAGATATTCATGATACAAAAGAAGGCGTGACTGTCGCTGCTAAATATGAGATCCTTGGTACAGGTGTTTCTTTCTCAGGTGAAGTCAAACTGATCAAGGACACGTGTGAATTTACTGTATGTGTTCACAAGACCCTGTTTTCAAGGGGTGTTATAGATAGGCTTAGAGTCGAAGAGCTAAAGAATAATATAGTTAGATTTGTACATTACGCAACAAATAATAAAGACGACATATCCACATGCAACAAAGATGATTATCGTCAGATCACAAAAGATGACTGTGAAACACCTGAAAGAAAAGCAGCAGAATATGTACAAACTCAAGGCAAAACATGCACATGCATAAAGTGTGGTGAGGATTCTAGATGTACATTTTCTGTTGAACAGCATGTTTTAGCTCCTGAAGAACTTAAGCCATACCTCCGTGAAAAGTGTACAACAGCCAGTCAGACATCAGACAGTACAAGGCAGGTAAACCTGGAAACGACTCCAGACAGTGGAGAAGGCACTGAACAAAACACTGCTGTCAACAGTGCTATGGTGAAGCACACACAACAAACGACACACTTGTGTGATGACTGTGGAAACGTTTTCACTAGTAAACGGAGGTTTGAAGAACACAGACGATTTCACACAGGGCAGAAGACATACACATGCACAGACTGTGGAAGAAGCTTCAAAAGGAAAAGTGATTTTGACAGACACAGCAAATCTCATACAATAGGCAAAACATTTAAGTGCTCTGAATGTGGAAAGGCTTTCTTTTCAAAATCTAGTTTACATAACCATAAACGAATTCATACAGGGAGCAAGGCATACAAGTACAGTGACTGTGAGCAAACCTTGAATCAAAACAGCAACGCAAACAGCAACAACGCCAGTACACCACACAGGGATTGTGATCAAGCTTCACTCCACGTCCATGAAACAATAGACAATAGAAAAACAACTCGGTATATCTCTGAAAAACGAAAAATATGGAAAGAAAAAACAGGAGGCAGGTGTAAAATAACTGCACAGTGTCATAATTCGGTTGACAATGATAACTTTATACTTGATAATTTGGGTGATGATAATGATGCTGACTGTGACACAATTCAGAGTAAACTGACTGCTTCAGAAGGAGACGTGAATGGTAGTACAAAGAAAAAATCTCACCTGGGTGAAAACTGTGGTAAACTAGTTTATGATAAAAGCAGTCTAGCAAAGCACATATTAGTCCACACAGGAGAAAGGCCATACAAGTGTTCACAGTGTGAAAAGACATACAAATACAACAGCAAATTAAGAGCACATATGCGAATCCACACAGGAGAAAAAACACACAAATGCACATACTGTGATATGAGGTTTACCCAGAAATCTTACTTAATTAGGCACCTTCGTACCCACACAGGGGAAAGACCACACGAATGTTTACACTGTGGGAAGACATACAATCAAAATACAAATTTAAAAAGACACTTGCGAGCACATACAGGAGAACGACCATACAAATGCACATATTGTCATAAAACCTTTACAACTAAACAGAAATTGACAGATCACATTAGAACCCACACAGGAGAAAAGCAATACAAGTGTACATTTTGTGATAAAACTTTTACCCAGAAAAGTAGTTTAACTGGTCACATTAGAATCCACACAGGAGAAAAGCCATACAAGTGCACATATTGTGATATGACTTTTACCCAGAAAAGTAATTTAACTGTTCATATTAGAACCCACACAGGAGAAAAGTCATACAAGTGCAAATATTGTGATATGACTTTTACCCATGAAAGTAAATTAACTGCTCATATCAGAACCCACACAGGAGAAAAGCCATACAAGTGCACATATTGTGATATGAATTTTACCCAGAAAAGTAATTTAACTGTTCACATTAGAACCCACACAGGAGAAAAGCCATACAAGTGCAAATATTGTGATATGACTTTTACCCATAAAAGTAGTTTAACTGTTCACATTAGAACCCACACAGGAGAAAAGCCACACAAGTGCACATATTGTCAGATGTATTTTGCCATGAAACATAATTTAACTGTTCACATTAGAACCCACACAGGAGAAAAAGCATACAAGTGCATATATTGTGATATGACTTTTACCCTGAAAAGTAGTTTAACTGTTCACATTAGAACCCACACAGGAGAAAAGCCATATAAGTGCACATTCTGTCATATGACTTTTACCCAGAAAAGCAGTTTAACTCGTCACATTAGAACCCATACAGGATAAAAGCCATACACTTGTACATTCTGTGGATAGAAGTTCACCAAGAAAAGAAATGTAAGAGCCCACGAAATACTTCACAAAAAAACAATGAACACAATAATACCTACACTATGGATAAGGATCTGCCCCCAGATAACATGAATCAGACACAGGCTAGTCTAAGCAGACAATGGCCATAGTGCAGAGTGGATCCTTCAGTTCAGTCAGACACATTCACAAGTACTTTGAACAAAATTAACCCCAGTTATACACAGCTAAAGAACGCACCTAGAAATCAGCTCACAGTACAACACATGATAACCTTGTACACAACACATGTGACATCCATCTTGGAACAAGAACACGATATAAATCAAGAGAGCCAGTTTTAACCTGTATGGATTTTTGTGATCCCTGGTCATGGCAACAGGAGAAACTCTGTGAATGGTAAGTGAAACCAGATGAGCAAGACACTGTGTCTAGGGAACATTTGTATGTGACATTCTGTTTCAGTGTGCATTGTATGGTGGGTTTTGTTATTTCCGTCAACATACTGTTTCCAGAATGATAATGACTTTATAGATGAGAGTGGATAAATGGACAAAGTTGAAGTTTCTAGACACGTTTTCCCTGATTAATTTCCTTGATTTAATGTGATGGTGCGTTATTTATTTTCAATTTTAACATTACTGGAGCTCTCCTTGTTGTAACTAGTGTGCAGCTGACTTTCTACCAATCATTATTACAAAAAAGACTGATTTTTTTTAACAGGCAGCTCAGAATGACTCAGGAGATAATTATGAAAGACGTCATACCTGTAACAGGTGTCAGTGAAGTACCTGGTCCTAAAGCATGCACATCACTTTCTGCGCTATAATTTAAAAGCTCCAGATATATTAGTATCCTTTGATTGAAACTGATTTATCTGGACATCAATGTTCAAGTGTATCTGTTCATAAACTACCTCTTGTGGTGTTTACTTTTTGTCTAAGTCATACAACCTGGAACAGATGCAAATGTAAAAATCATTTTTTTACAATGCCATGCTAAAAGTATTTCATTGAAAAACTTTTTTTCTTCACAGGCTGATTCTCTGTAGAAACAGTAAGGCACATTCTTCATGACTTGGTACGAAGCTTTCAAAACGTGTATAGCATTTAGAATCATGTTTGTGAAACAATTTTTGCATGGATTATAGTGATGCGTGAGAAATGAGTTGAATGTCTGTCATTATTTTTGTACTTGAACATTTGATTACTCTTTAACCAAACTTAAAAACTAATGTTAGATTTTAGAAGCCATGCATGTATAAACCCAGTGTATCAAATTATCTTTTTATTGGATTTGTAATTTATACAACGTGTTCTTATTACTTTTTATTTATGTTTTTCAAATTAAAGGTATTTTACCCCAAACACATTCTGTTTGTGATGTGCCTGTGCAAATGTAGATTTGTAATAAGTATAAAGATTTGAATACCCATATATGTGACAGCAACATTTTATTTCATTCTTTGTATACCACATTAACTCATGGCATATTTCTCTGCGGGAAATTTGGGGCTGCTCTTCCCTGGAGAGTAGGTTACCACAAGACCAGCACTACCCTGGTTTTTTTTCTTTCTTTTCCTGTCTTCCACTTCATTCGTTTCCCTATCAGAGTGGTCATTTTCTGCAGATATCTGTAAGGGGCAACTCTCTTGTTTCAGCAGGTTCTTTTACGTGCCTTGGGAGACAAAGAAACAATAGAGAGGGACGATCTGGAAGAACCCGTTGATAGTGCTAAAAACATCAACAACAACAACAACAACAACAACAACAACACACACACACACACACTTTCAATACTTAAATTATTCAAGATTTGATTCCTTCCCCCCTTTTTGGGGTATGAGTGATCCACAAACTTGTCAACAAACCTAACGGCAATGTATCCCAAAATAATATCAATACTAACAACTTCAATACACCCAAAAATAACATAAATACTAACAACGGCAATACACCCGAGAAAAATATCAATACTAACAACGGCAATACACCCTAAAAATAATAGCAATATGAACAACTTCTATATAACCAACAATAATATCAATAGCAACAACTTTAATACATCCAAAAATAATATCAACTGCAATACACAAGTTAAAAGTTTAGAGTGCACAGAACTTGTCAATACTGACTTGTGGTGCTAATTTTGAACTCGTCATATTCATAGTATTCATTCACATTTGTAAAACTGTGGACAAGATGTCCTATTACCTTCTCATTCACAACCTTTGTCATTAAGCATCCACTTACCCAAAATCAGTATATCCATATGAATAAATCCTTCCATGATGCCTGTGAACAGAAAAATCTAGAATATTACACATGTATAAATCCGAGGGTACGTTTCAAGTTGCCCACCTGAAGTTGGAACTTTCCCACATCTTTTGACCTCTGAAAAATGGCCTGGGTGCTAGTCTATCAAAGGAGTCCATAAATCAAAGTCCTGCATGCAAAAAAGCCAACGTGCATCTAGTGCACCTCAAAGAACCCATGGTAACTAGCTACAGTTGTTCCTGGCATGTTTCTCACCCCCACTCCCCCCCAAAAAACCCCCCACCACCAACAACAAACAACAAAAAAAAAAAACCCAAACAAGCAAATAACTCAAGGTAAAAAAACGAGAGCGATTTGTTGTTGTTGTTGTTGTTTTAGGGGGATGCAAGGTAAGCAATGTTTTCTGTATGGGGAAAGCAGCTTGAATTTTGAGCTGAAAAATGTGTAGTGAATGTAAGCAGTATAATAGCAATGAGAGTAAGTGGACTTTATATAGCGCCATATCTTGGCTAGACAAATCAAAGCACTTGCATTCAACCCAATCTTACACAGTCATGCAACCAACAACAAACAATCAATAGTTTCAACAACTTTCATAAACAGGGCTTGCTCCAGACCAAATCTATGAAATTCAAAAAGAAATACTCAAAACACGTTTATCAAAAGCATGAAAACACACACACACACACACACACACACACACACACACACACACACACACACAGAGCACAACACACACACACACACACACACACACACACACACACACACACACACACACACTCAAACACACAAACACACACACACATAGGGTAGAGAAGGTGGGGACAGTTCTGGTATGAAGCAGGAGGGGAAAATCTTAGGTTTAAATAAATATGTCTTAAGGCTGTATATAATGTTCTGTACGATGCAATCCATACCATATATGTATATATATTTACATCCAGTTTCAGTGTGTATGCATTTTTGTAAATGTTGTCATCCGTTTCCACTGGCAAACAATGGCATACTCTTCAGAAAAGCAGAACGGGATTTTAACGAGCGTGCAAGATGTTCTGTGTGGATTCACACACAGGTCTTCAGTTTATAGTCTCATCCGAAAGACAATCGGGGGGAGTGGAGTCTTCACTAATGTTTATTCAAGAGGAAAAATTCTCTTGATACAATACATATAATCAACAACAACAAATCAGTTGCTGGGGGATGGGGGAAATACAGAAAATGTTCTGGTCAACATAAAATGTTCTGGTCAACATAAAATGTGCTGGTCAACATAAAATGTTCTGGTCAACATAAAACTGTGCTGGTCAACATAAAATGTGCTGGTCAACATAAAATGTGTTGGTCAACATAAAAATTTAAAATGTGCTGGTCAACATCGAATGTGCTGGTCAACATAAAACTGTGCTGGTCAACATAAAACTGTGCTGGTCAAGATAAAATGTTCTCAGTTCAAGGCTGGTTCAGCATCTGATGTTCTGTGGGCAATAATTCATCAGTAGCCTACAAGAAGTAAACGAGAAAGGCCAAAGCCTAAATATTGGTGAACACCTATAATAATAATGTTGGTTGTTCTACTTTTACTCTGTGTGTGTGTATGTGTGAGAGAGAGAGAGAGAAGAGAAGAGAGAGAGAGAGAGAGAGAGAGAGAGAGAGAGAGAGAGAGAGAGAGAGAGAGAGAGAGAGAGAGAGAGAGAGAGAGAGAGAGAGAGAGAGAGAGATTGAACAGTTAGTTACATCTCGTTCTCTTTGTTGGCTTTCTTTTCACACACATACACACATCTGTATAACTATTTTCTTTTTTCTGCCTTCTTGCTAAATTATCCTTCCAGACAGGCTTTTAAAATTTACAATTCTCTCTTATACCGATGTCGGACGAGCTGCGCCTGACTTCTCAGGAGCATAACAGCAGCACAACGCATTTTCGCTCATATAGCAGACAGTAGTTGCTGTCTGAGCGTCAACTACGATGAAGAAGAAGAAGAATCCCGCTCAAGGGAGTTAACATCAGTACGGACTCTACCTTCCCCCACCCCCCACCTCCAGGTCGTTGGGATGAGACTGTTAAACTTAGGCCTAAGCTGAGGTGGGGTGTGCGAACGCACGTTACAGAGAGCTCTGGCTTGTGCAGGCTTTGGGGCCTGTGTGGGCCTGTCTGTTGCCTGTCAGAATTGTTGTTGTTGTTGATGTTGTTGTGCTGTTTTAAGGTGGCTCCAGGAACTCAAGTGGAATGACTTGCCACCACAGTCCATAAATCAGATAACTCCGCTGGGGCTCTATTAATCTACAAACAACAACAACAACAACGACAACAATCCCCAAACACACACAGAACATCCTGCACGTAATGGTAAGAAATGTTCCGCTTTTCAGAAGAGTAGGTGAACCAGTGGAAATGGATGACAAAGATGTACACAATCTCAAACACACAGTTATTAGATGTGAAACGGCACATGAGTAATTATTTCGTTATCCACGAAATAAAAGATATTTAGGAGGAAAAAAAAAAGAAATAAGCTCAAGGGACATAATAGTCACTATTTGTACAACAATCAGTCAGAGAAGTTCTCTGTTACTGCTACTGGTATCCATGTAACCCAGTACAACCTGTCGCATGTGGGGGAGGAAACCCCAATAGAAAAAAACACCAAGACATATGGAGACTTGGAGAGGAGATTGGCGCCACCAAGGAATATCCTAAGCCCACAGACAAGACATGAAAGACAAATGCAAAGCCAATATGATACTGGATCGGTCGAGGCCCGGGTTACCAACGACCGCGCTTTCCATTGATCAACTTCAGGGTGGAAGTGACAAGTCAGCTACTGGAGTTAAAACATTACTTAAGCTCCCTAGAGAACAGATCGCCATTGGTACATGGGAGGTCCGTACACTCTACCAGTGCGGAAAAATCAAAGAACTAGAGTATGAGCTTAGCCGCTATAAATGGGACATTATTGGACTAGGAGAAGTCAGATGGACAGGATTTGGTGAGACAATGACTGAAGAAGGCAACAAGATCTGGTACAGTGGTCAAGAGAAACATCACCAACATGGAGTGGCATTTATTGTCAGAAAGGAAGTAGTGAGGTGCATTATCAGCTGTACACCGGCTTCCAGCTGGATTATCAGCATCCGGGTGTCGGCCAAGCCCAAGAACATCACCATCATACAAATCTATGTACCATCATCTGACCATGCAGATGAAGAAGTAGAAGAATTTTACGAAGATCTTGAAGAGACCATTATGAAGATACCCAAGAAAGACATCATCATCATTCAAGGGGATTTTAACGCCAAAGTAGGTCCTGACTCTTACAACCAATGGGCCGGAACAGTTGGTCAGTTTGGAACTGGAGAGACCAACGACAGGGACTACGTCTGCTGGAGTTTGCCTGCACCCACAGACTTACCATTTTCCAATACCCTCTATCCCCACAAGCAGTCAAGGAGACAACCTGGCATGCGCCAAACGGGAAGATCCATAACCAAATAGATTTTATCTTAACACCACGGCGCTTCAAATCCAGCATCAACAGAGCCAGAACAAGAACCTAAACCCTGGAGCTGACATAGGCAGCGACCACAACCTTGTGCTGCTGGTATTCAAAATGAAACTGAAGAAAAACTAACAGCCTGCAAACCCACGTATCAAATTTGACGTGGACAAATTGAAAGATCCAGATGTTGAGGAGATCTTCCAAGCTAAGCTTGGCAGACGTTTTGCGGCATTAACCCTCCTGGACAATGACATCAATGACCTCACCAACAACTTTAATGAGGCAGTCCGAGAAACAGCAGAGGAGGTACTCGGTCGTCAGAGAATAAACACCAGCCATCGACTACCAATGACATCTTGGACCTCTGCGATACAAAGAGCACTGAAACCAACCAGGTCTTCCAACCCTAAAGAATACCGGGAGGCCAACAATCTTGTGAAGAAGTCAATGTTAAAGGCCAGAGAGAAGTGGATCAGTGATCAATGTGATGAGATCGAAAAAAGCATGAAAGTGGGCAACATTAAAAAGGCATACGACACCCTGAAGAAACTCACAAAACCACTTCAAACCAAATCATCAGTCATTGAAGACAGCTCCGGAAACCTCCTCACAGAAAGCTCAGCTGCATTGAACAGGTGGTCTGAGTATTGTCAAGAACTATACAACTACCCAATCCAACCTGACAAGAGCATAATAGAAGAGGAAGCAGCAACATCAAGGGTACCCTCGCCATTACCTATACTGAGGGAAGAAGTGGAAGAAGCCATCCGAAATTTACCAGTAGGAAAGTCCCCAGGAGCAGACAACATACCAGCAGAGCTGCTCAAGCATGGTGGCGAAACAGTCATCACATATGTTACAGCTATCTGTCAGAAGATTTGGGAGACAAAACAGTGGCCAACAGACTGGACACAATCATCATCATACCCCTGCCTAAGAAGGGGAATTTACGCCAATGCCAAAACTATAGAACTATCAGCCTCATCAACCACGCCACCAAGATCATGCTCAAAGTTATTTTGAATCGACTCAAGAAGGAGGCAGAAGAACACCTTGCAGAGGAACAAGCTGGGTTCAGGGCAGGCAGGAGAACAATCGAACAGATTTTTAACTGCCACATCCTGATGGAAAAAAAATCTTCAACATCAGAGAGACCTGTTTCCACAACTTCATTGACTTCAAGAAGGCTTTCGACAGAGTATGGCACGAAGGCCTGTGGCAGGTCCTCAGAATGTTTTGGCATTGAAGAAGGACTAGTGCAAACCATTCAAGCACTATTCAACACCGCAAGCAGTGCAGTCCTTCTGAACAATTAAGTGGGAAGCTACTTCAAAACCACAGTTGGGGTCTAACAAGGATGCCTGTTATCTCCAGTCCTGTTTAATCTGTTCTTGGAAAACATTATGAGAGAGACCCTCCATGACTTCCACTCTACCATCTCCATTGGCGGCAAACCCCTCAACAACTTGCGGTTTGCCGATGACATTGGCCTCATGGGCGGAAGTAACACAGAGCTGCAAGATCTTACGACCAGACTTGAGAACAGAGCTGGAGCATATGGGATGGAGGTGAGCTCGGAGAAAAGTAAAGTACTTGTGAACAGCACGAGCAATGCCACCGCTAAAATTTACATGAACGGCCAACAACTGGAGGTGGTAGACGCTTTAAATACCTGGGCGCTACACTCACAAAGGACGGGCGATCGACGACAGAAATCAAAGTCAGAATAGCCATGGCAACAATCTTCCATGACAAAACTCACCACCATATGGAAAAGTAAAGAGATCAGTTTCCCAATCAAACTAAAGCTCTACAAAGCCCTAATTCAGACTATCCTGCTGTACGAAAGTGAAACCTGGACATTGACTGCTGAAGCAGCAAAGCGAATCCAGTCATTGAAACAAAATGCCATAGAAAACTGCTGGGCATATCCTGGAGAGAACGAAAGACCAATGAATTTGTCAAGAGTCAAATAACATGGCTGGCAGGTCCACAGGAACCCCTTCTCACCATTGTCAAGAAAAAAAAGCTGACATGGTTTGGCCACGTCACCCGCCACAACACTCTGCCAAAAACAGTACTGCAGGGAACACTCGAAGGTGGCAGAAAGAGGGGAAGACAGAACAAGTCATGGATGGACAACATCAGAGAATGGACCAGGATGAATGACTCGGCACTACTGCGCAGAGCCGAGACCGAGATGGATGGAGGAGGCTTACCACTGGCATCGTCTTTCGTGTCTCCTCCACGACCGCCAAGGTCATGGGACTGATGATGATGATGTACAACAATCAACATACAGATAGCCTCCCTTTCCTTAAACTCTAACTCACTCTCTCTCTCTCTCTTTCTCTCTCCTCTCACACACACACACACCACACACACACACACCACAACACACACACACACACACACACACACACACACACACACACACACACACACTAGCTAGAGTTGTAAAGTTTCTGCAATCCAGGAGTGACCAGGAGCAGAGTGGTGCAGTGGAAGCGTGCTGGGCCCATAACCCAGAGGTCCGTGGATCGAAACCACGCTCTGCTAGCTTAATTTTTTTTATATATTAAACACATAAGATTTCAATGAAGCCAATTTTTAATGGTGGTGTGATTTTTATAATATGAGATTATTATTGTTTATTATTAGTAGTATTATGTGTGTGTGTGTGTACCAATAGCAATACTTCATCATCTCAATTAACTGAGAAATCCACATGTGTTTCCCCAGGAATTAACATCAGTGGCGACTCCATTCCCCAAATTAGTCCTTCCCATGAGACTATAAATCAAGGTCCTGTGTGCAGAACAGCTTGTGCACACCTTAAAACATGTTCCACTGTTTCGAAGAGTAGGCCATTGTGTGCTGGTTGGAATGGATGTCAAAATATACTAAACTGCATAAGCACCTGGACTGCATGTAACACAGCACACGAGTGCCTATTCCATTATCTTCGATTAAAAAAAAACACTTTAAAAAATGACCAAAAAAACATCAATCACCAAACATTGATGAAAAATAAGACTGTACCCCATTCCCCACACTACACACTCACAGGCACACACACACACACACACACACACACACCACACCACAGAGGAAGGTGGCAGAATGGTTAAGACGTTTGCCTTTCAACAACTCAACCATGAGGTTGTGGGTTCGATTCCAAGCCTCACCTTTTCATCCCAGTTTGACAACAAAAATCGAACTGAATGTTAAAGTCCTTAGGATGAGACTATAAACCGAGGCCCCGTGTGTGAACGCATGCAGAACATCTTGCGAATGCGTTAAATCTTGTTCCGCTTTTCAAAAGAGTAGGCCATTGTGTGCGGATGGGCACAGATGACACAATTTACAAAACCACCTACACTCAGGGACTGGATGTAAAAAGCACATGGGTGCTTATTCCATTATACTTGATATAAAGTAATAAATAAATAAAAATAAACACACACACACTCACATTCCATTGACGAAAACATATTTTTTGCTATTTGGAAGTCCCTTGTACATAATCAGTTGGGTTTAAAGAAAAAAGTTCTTTGATATTGTTTTCCCTATTTGCATTTTTAGGCAGTACATTCATGTTTGAGTACTAATCTGTTACATGACTCTCTTTCTCTCTCTCTTCTGTTGTTTTCTTATAGTTTTCCCCATCTAATATCACTTATAGTGAACAGACGTTAAATACAAGAACAAACAGAAACAAAAAACACATAGAGGCAAACATACAGACCAGTGACAGACACTACAGCTCAGTGGTTAAGACCATTTAACTTCAAACCCTTGTGTTCATTAAGTCATAACACTAAGCCTCATTGGAGTCTGCTGAATTAAGGGTGGGGATTTTTTCTATCTCCCAGGTCAACTTCAAGAGCAGACATGCAGATGATTAAAATATCCATTAAAGATTCCATAAAATTAATCATGTCTGCATTTAGTGGGTTATGGAAACACCAAGCCTATGCAGCATACAATTTCGATGTGGGATTATGGCCTAGCAAATTAATGAAAAACCAAAAAACGCAAAGTCAATTAACAAGCTGGCTAGACAAACAGATCGATGAAAGTAGTACACATATTGATGAAAGTGATACACATATTGATGAAAGTAATACATAGATTAATCAAAGTAAAACAATGGGCAAACAACCACAATGACAAATACTCCTCTCAATAGCAAATCTGTCAAGAGCTATAAAAGAAGAAACACGTTATTTCAACTTTTTTTTCAAATTCCTTCACTAACCAACCTCGCCCATAGCCACAGTTTACAATAAAAGAAAGTCGTGCAGCACGTGCATTGTGTTGATTGACTTAAAACACTGAGCAAACCCATGGCTCTACAGATGTCTGAAACACAGTATCAGGATACTTTGAGAGCTGGTGTGGGGTCCACTCTCAGTTTGTGAACGAATTTTCATTGGGGAAAACAAAGGAAAAGGTAAATCTTTGTTTCTGTGTGTCTGTCTGTTTGTGATATGTATAATTATTTTCTTTCTGCGTGTACGTTTTTTTAGTCATTTTTTATGCCCTGAATTTTAGAGTATGTGCATTTATTTATTTATGTATTTATTTATTTACCTTTACCACTTTAAGTCATGGCATATTTATGCATATAAAATTAAGACTGCTCTTTCTGGGGAGAGCAGTTGCCACAAGAGCAGCGCCACCCTTTTTTTCCTGTCTGCAACTGCATTTTTTTCCCTATCAGAGTGGCGGGTTTTTTTTCCAGGGACAACTCTCTTGTTGCCATGGGTTCTTTTACGTGTGGTTAATAATTATGTGTAACACCCGGGACCATGGTTTATCATCTCATTTGCAAGACTAGCACCCAGACCACCACTCACTGTCTAATGGAAAAGGAACTTTTTACTGTCTGGGCAGGTGCGTTACCTCTTGACCACTGATCGTGTGCGTGTGCGTGTGTGTGTGTGTGTTGTGTGTGTGCATGTGTTGTGTGTGGGTTGGTAAGGGAAAGAAGATGAAAAAGGAACACTAAACATGCCCCTCTGTTTCTGTATGTAAAATGTGTCATCCTCTGTAAGCAAACTTTCAAAGAAAAGCATACACCATTACGTTTTTAGTATTAGTTAAAATAACTTTTTCTCGCATGCATGCTGAAAAGAATTCTTGTACATCTCTCTAACTTGTTAGGCTGCTAGATAGATATATTCAATTTTGGTTTCAATATTTGTTTATGAAGGTAACCAGAGATATCTTTCTGAAATGGGGTACTTGTAAAATGACTTTCAATGTTAACAGTCTGCAAACGTGTTTTGATGAAGCTAAAGGAAAGCAATGTATATAAAATCATCATTTTATGTACATAATTGATAATATTTTTCACTTTCATATGTTCTGCACATGACTGATACTGAAAATATCAGTCATTGCTGTTTTCTTGCAAGTTGTGTTACATAACCACAAATGGCTTTGGGTGAATGAAATAGATGACTTTATTCTGCTGAGCTTTTGGTGGCTAGCTTTTGGGTATGAGAAACTAAAGGAGTCTCGTGTGATGAAAATTATAATGTTCTTTTTCCTGCTGTATTCTATTATGGCCCATGTACATTAATCAAGTTCGAGCTTTCCCTCTCTCTCTCTCTCTCTCTCTCTCTCTCTCTCTCTCTCTCTCTCTCTCTCTCTCTCTCTCTCTCTCTCTCTCTCTCTCTCTCTGTAAACTGAAAAACATAAAAACATGGCTATGGCTGCATGCTTTGTGTACACACAAACAAAGTTGTATGCAGACTCCCGTCTAAACATTGCTACACACATTACATGCATCAAGGAGATTACATATTACACATTCACATATCAAAACAGTTATTGAAATTGTACACCAAAAGCTGCCTTATGTGTTGTAGAATATTTCCAAATTAATTTAAGGATTTAAAAAAAACAGACAGGAAGTGGTTGTTGATACAGAGATACAATAACATGAAGTGGGCTTGTTGGACCTCAGTGCGGCATTCGACACGCTTGACCACTCTATTTTGCTCAAAAGACTAGAATACTCTTTTGGAATAAGAGGTGTTGCCTTGGCATGGTTTACCTCTTATGTCTCTGATAGGTCGCAGAGCGTGCTGATAGAGGGAGTTAAGTCACAACCTGCCCCCTCCTGTATGGCGTACCTCAAGGTTCTGTTTTGGGTCCCGTATTGTTCACACTATATTCTCAGCCTCTGTCTAATGTGATGACCTTACATGATTGCCAGTTTCATAAATATGCAGATGATACAGAAATTTCGGCAAATGCAACACCTCAAAATTTTTCAGACGCCACGCGCACACTGGCAGATTGCACGCACAGTGTCCTTCAGTGGATGGACAGCAACAAACTCAAATTAAATACAGACAAGACAGAAGTTATGGCAGTTGGTTCACCATCTAGTCTTATGCGGGTGTCGGAGAGTTCTGTGGTCTTGGGTGGCTGTGACATAGCTTTTCAGAGTTCTGTGCGGTATCTGGGTGTTCAGCTAGATCCTACTCTCTCCATGAAAGACCACATTAGTAACGTCTGCAGAGCATGCTTTCTAGAGCTGCGCCGTATTGCACACATTAAGAAATTCTTGCCTCGTGATGCAGTGATCAAGCTTGTTTCAGCGACCCTTTTGTCGCGACTGGACTATTGCAACTCCTGTTTTATCGGTATAAGTGATGACCAGTTTACACGCCTGCAGCGAATTCAGAACTCTGCTGCCAGGCTCATCCTTGGAAAGAGCAAAAGGGACCATGTGACTCCCATGCTTAGGGAGCTTCATTGGTTACCTGTAAGGGCACGCTGTCAGTACAAAGTTGCGGTCTTGGCATACCGTCACTCTGAAGGCTCGCTTGCTCCATCTCTGTCAGCTGCCTTGAAATCACGCACCACAACTAGAACCCTGCGGTCTTCGAATGATAACTTACTTGTTGTACCCCATTACAACCTCAAAACCGCAGGTCGTAGATCTTTTGGTGTTGCTGCGCCCACGATCTGGAACTCTCTGCCACCAGCCGTCAGACATGCTCCCACTTTATCCCAGTTTAAGTCTTCATTGAAGACACATCTCTTTAATGTATTTCTTAGCTAGTTAATATATTGTGCTTGTCTTGACGGTCGCCGTTTGTCACACTGTAGGCTACTTCATGTGCATGCCTGGCTGTTGGTTATGGGTTTTTGTTTGTTTGTTAGTTATGTTATTGCTAGTGCCTTTCTCTTGAGTGTACTGTTAATTGCCCTGCTAGTGTGTGCCCGGACGCAAGTGTGTGCCTCTACAGTGCGATAGGTATCTCTGGTAAATTTATTTGCGCTTTAGAAATGCTCATTATCATTGTTGTTGTTGTTGTTGTTGTTGTTGTTATTATGTGCTGTGTGTGCATGTGTATAGATGCGCATGGTATGAAAGCGCATTGAGTCATTGCTTTGAGAAATGTGCTATATAAATGCTATTCATTATTAGAGGGTGGGGAGGGGGAGTTGGTGATTTATTGACATTTTACATCTTCTGCAGATGTTGATGCTGGTATAATTACAAACACTCGGGGGGAGGGGGGAGGTGGTTAAATGTGCCACCTCATATTTCTTTGTTGAAGACAGGCTGCCAGAGATACACTTTTTGCTAGTGAGTGTTGCTAAGATTCATTGTGTGTTTCTTTCTTCTCTATCAATGATTTATTTTTCTTAGAAAAAGGAAGACAAAAACCAGTTAACTGTAAAACAAAAAACCAACATTTTTCAGCTACTTGCTTTAAGTGCTTTAGTATCTATTGCTAAAACTATGAAAGGGAGTTAGAAACAAAACCTGAAACCTTTGCATATTACCAGCTCTAAAACATACACATGTCACTTAGAAGAACCATAAGAGGAATAAAACCAAACACAGCCTATCACCTTCATGCTAGAAACTACCATTACCTGTTGTTGATGTTGCAGATGACTTCAGTTCTCCAACATGACCCAGGGCAACCCAGCAAAACCAACATCAAGACAGAGGACTCTTCAGCACAGACCAACACAGTTGTCAACATAGATGCTATGACTGAACATGAGCATGCCCAAGACCTGCCTGAGACATGTGGAGTCCCAGAACAGTCAACTGCAAATCATCAGCAGATTCAGTGCAAGCAGGATACCAATGGGTACTGGAACGCTACATCTGACAATATTGGTATTGTCGACCTTGCCTGTACTTGTAACTGTAATGACACTGAAGATATCCATGATACAAAAGATAGCCTGACGGTCACTGCTAAAGATGGGATCCTTGGTTCAGGTGTTTCTTTCTCAGGTGAAGTCAAACTGATCAAGGACACGTGTAAATTCACTGTAGGTGTTAACAGCTCACTGTTTTCCAGGGGTGTTATAGATAGGCTGGGCATTGAAGAGTTAAAGAATAATATAGTGAGAGTTCTATA
>CM054154.1:41010978-41030801 GCA_028751875.1 Rapana venosa
GGGGTGTGTTGGGTCTGTGTTGGGTGGGGGTTTGGTCGTGTGGGTGTGTGAGTGTTGGTCTGTGTGTGGGTGTGTGAGTGTTGGGGGTGTGTTTGTTTGTGTGTAGTGTGCGCCGGCACATGTTTCATTATTTTTAGCACCATCCACCATTTATTCCAGATCATCTCTCTCTAGTGTTTTTATTTCTCCCCCAAGGCTGCAATCACACATGTGGTGATCAGACCTTTACACCCGTTACAAATTTAACATTTGTAAAGTCACATCACAAACAAACTGCTTTTTTGATAAATATCTTTTATTTGAAAGCACAGACTTAAAGTACTAAAAAAGAGCGTGGTACAAATCACGAAATGCAGTCTAAAATGAATGCATACGTTTAGATTGAAAAATTTTTATATATTCTTAAGTCTAACATCAATTTTAAAGCTCGGAAAAGTGAAATGAAAAATCTAAGTACAAAATAATGACAGCCATTTAACTCATTTCACAGCCAACAATACAATCCATGCAAAAATTGTTTCACAAACATGACTTTAAATGCTATACACGTTTTGAAAGTTCTATAGAAAGTCATGAAGAATGTGGCTTACTACTGCTACAGAGAACCAGCTTGTGAAGAAACTTGTTTTAAAACAAAGAAATACTGTTAGCATGGCATTGTAAAAAATCAAACAGTGATTTTCATGTTTCACCTGTTCCAGGTTGTATGACTTAGACAAAATGAAAGATAAGATGAAATAGTTTATGAACAGATACATTTGAACATTGTTTTCCAGATATATCAGTTTCAATGAAAGGATACCAATATATCTATAGCTTTTCAATTATAGTACAAAAGGTGATGTGTATGTTTTAGGACCAGGTACTTCACTGACACCTGTTAAAGGTTTAAAACGTCTTTCATAAGTATATCCTAAGACATTCTGAGCTGCCTGTTAAAAATTCAGTAGTTTTGTAATAATGATTGTGACAAAGACAACTGCACACTAGTTACAGTCGGAATCTCCAGTCATGTTAAAAATGAAGATTAAAAATAACAGACCATCACACAGCATTAAGGTAGTTAATTAGGGAAAATGTTGCAGGAAACATCAACCTTATCCATTTTAATAACATGTCATTATCAGTTTGTGTACAGTATGTTGAGGGAAGTAACAAAACCCAACATACAATGCATAGTGAAACATAAGGCAATTACAAATGTCCAAAAGAAAAAGTGTCTTGCTCAGCTGGTTTCACTTACTATTCACAGACTTTCTCATGTGGCCATGACCAAGGATCATGGAAATCCAAACAGTGAAAACTGGCTCTCTTGATGTATATTGTGTCCCTGTTTCAAGATGGACATCACATGTGTTGTGTACAAGGTTTTCGTGTGATGTTCTGCGACCAATCAATTGCAGACATGATTTATGGGATCTTTAACGTGCATGTTTTAATATCGTGCATGCCTGCTCTACAAGTTGACTTCGGAAATAAAGACACCAATGTGGTTTAATCCCATGACTTCATGTACCCAAGAGATTGAAGTTAAATGGTCTTAACCACTGAGCTATAGTGTCTGTCATCCGTCTGTATGTTTGCCTCTCTGTGAGTGAGCACGTGTGTGTGTGTGTGTGTGTGTGTGTGTGTGTGTTTGTGTGTGTGTTTCTGTGTGTGTGTTTGTGTGTGTGTGTGTGTGTGTGTGTGTATGTGTATGTGAGAGAGCATTTATATGTGTTTAAGCATGGACTTGGACACATGTGCATGTGCACATTTTGTGGGTGCATGCGTGCGTGTGTGTGTGTGTGTGTGTGCGTGCGTTTGTGTCTATTTGTGTGAGTACTCAATGTGCGCATGCACACACATTAATTAGCATCTGCACGTGTATGATTATATGTGTGTTACATATTAGCAACTATTGATGAAGAAATACATGTAGGATTAAAGTTGATGTATGAGTATAATTAGGAATTATATTTTTTAATGTGTGTGTGTGCGTGCGTGCATGTGTGTGTGTTGTATATTATATACCACACATAATGTATGCCACTTCCTGTCATGATAAACTTCTCTGTGTGGAATTCTGGCTGCTCTCCCTGGGAAGACCTCGTGGCCACAAGATCAACACCACCCATTAATTGTTTCCTGTCTGCATGTGTATTTATCTCTATTTGATCTCTATTATGCTGGTATGCCTTCCCACACTGTGAACATTTGTATGGTCTTTCTCCTGTATGGGTTCGAAGGTGCCCATTCATGTAACATTTATGGGTAAACCTCATGTCACAGTATGTGCATTTGTGTAGTCGTTCTCCAGTGTGGAATCGCATATGTGCTCTTAAGTTTCTGTTGTATTTGTATGTCTTCTCACATTGTGAACACTTGTGTGGCCTTTCTCCTGTGTGCACACGCATGTGCATTTCGAGCGTCCTTTTATCATAAAATAGTTTTCTGCAGTTTTCACAAAAGTGACACTTTTTATTTGTACAAACATTCACGTCTCTTTCTGGAGCAGTCTGTTCACTCTGAGTTGTGTCATAGTCAGGATCATTATCATCACCCAAATCATCAGGAATAAAGTTATCATTGTCCACCAGGTTGACAGCAGTGTTTTGTTCAGTGCCTTCTCCACTGTGAGGAATCGTTTCCAGGTTTACCTGCCTTGTACTGTCTGATGTCTGACTGGCTGTTGTACACTTTTCACAGAGGTATGGCTTAAATTCTTTCAGACTTAAAATATGCTGTTTAACAGAAAAGGCACAGATATAATCCTCACCACACTTTATGCATGTGTATTTTTTGCCTTGAGTGTGTACATATTCTGCTGTTTTTCCTTCAGATGTTTCACAGTCATCTTTTGCTATCTGACCATAATTAGGTTTGCTGCACGTGGATAAGTCTTCCTCATTATTATTTGTGTTGTCTAAAAATCTCATTATATTATTTTTTAGCTCCTCAACGCCAAGCATATCTATAACACCCCTTGAAAACATGGATTTATGAACACCTACAGTGAATGCACACGTGCCCTTGATTAGTTGACTTCACCTGAGGAAGAAACACCTGTACCAAGGATCCCATATTTAGCAGCAACAGTCACGCCTTCTTTTGTATCATGAATATCTTCAGTGTCCTTACAGTTACAAGTACAGGCAAGGCCAACATTTCCACTATTGTCAGATATAGTGTCCCAGTACCCAGTGGTTTCTTGCATGCACTGAATGTTCTGATAGTTTCCAGTTGACTGTTCTGGGAATCCACTTGTCACAGGTAGGTCTTGGGCATGTTCATGCTCCGTCACAGCATCTGTGTTGACAGCTGTGGTGGTCTGTGCTGAAGAGTCCTCTGTCTTGATGTTAGCTATGCTGGGTTGTCCTGGGTTATGTTGGAGAACTGAAGCCATCTGTAACATCAACAACTGATCACACTAGTTTCTAGTATGAAGGTGAAAGGCTGTTTAAGTTATATTCCTGTTATGGTTTTTCTAAGTCCTTAGACGAATCTTTGAGTTTCTCTAATCTCTTTTCGTCAAAGTCTTTTTCTTTTGTTTTTCTTAGACTGATGTATTATTTTCGTGCGGTAGCGTACATTTGTCTTTTATCTGGTTTATCTACATTTGTTTGACAACAGTGAAATCGTTTTAATAGTCTCTTAACTTCTTGTTTCTTTTGCTCACATTCAGCATCGAACCAGTCGTTACATTTTTTTCCTACCTTTTCTAACTGTTCTGACCATGCATTCAGCAGCCCCACATAAGGCCTTCACAAAGTGATCTACACTGTTATTCACATCGGTGTTCAATAGCTGAGAGGGTGTTTCTATGCTTTCATGAAATTCTGCACTATCTAATTCATGTTTATATACCTCTACAAAATCTTCTGTCCATATAATCTTTTCTACACATTCTTCTTCTCTAATTTCGATAGTAACACAGTCATTATCTACTTTCCATGTTATTTCAACGGGGAGGTGCCACGAATAAACACACTCCCCAATACACAGATCAAAACATGATAACAATTGACTAGGTGCAAGAACATAATCAGTAACGCTGCATCCATTAGGAGACACAAAGGTATAATCCCCCTCCCTATCCCCCTCACAACAACCATTCAGAATCCTCATGTCAAACATAAAACATAAATCAAGCAAGGACCTGCCAAAATTGTTCATCGTTTCATCCTTAGAGGCACGCACACAAAGTTCATCATTCACATCATCATACTCCACATCATCCAAGTAATTTGACATCACTTCAAGGTCGGCTTGTTCCTGACCAGTCCTGGCATTTAAGTCTCCTACAATCATGAAATGAAAGTCATCTATTTGAAAATATTGCAATAATGTTTCCTCTAATAATACAACACCATATTTAATTAAAATTTTCATTGTAAAGAGGACCACCTTCTGGCACAATATAGCACGCTATCAAAATAACATATTTTATCTAAATAAAAAATACTTATGTTTATTCTAATGGCAATCGTGTTGTCACACTCTATTACAATTTCTTTTACGTGTTTTTCTAAAGACTTTCTTACTAATAGAAGCACTCCACCAGAATTCCTTCCATGATGGGACAGTTTTTGAGCCGGGACATGAAACTTTATATAATCTAGAAAAACATCACTGTAATAAAAAATCTTGGCAAACACCGACCAGTCAAAAAACCATGGGTCACACCTAACATCCTACAACTATGCGAAAGCGTAGAGAGTTGAAGAAAAAGAAAAATGAAAAAAAAAGAAAAAGCAGAACAATATGGGGCAGTCAACAAAAGAATCAGGAAGTCCATGACGGAGGCAAAAGAGAAATGGATCGGTGAAACAGTGCCAAGACATTGAAGAGAACATCAAGAAAACAATAGCAAGAAAGAAATATCAGCTGGTGAAAGACCTGACTAGCACAAAACAGGGAAATGGTTTAAACAATCCAAGACAAAAGGGGAAGTGTCTCACTGACGACCAGGATATTCTGAACAGATGGACAGAATACTGCTCCGACCTGTATAACAATAGAACCTCAGGAGATCCAGATGTCCTTAATGTACCAGCAAGCAAAGACACAGACAGTCACCCTATCCTCCGAGAAGAAGTGGAAACAGCAGTCAGACCGCTGAAAAAGGGAAAGTCAGCAGGGGGTGACAACATTCCAGCTGAGTTGGTTCAAGCTGGAGGGAAGCCATGATCAGCGCCCTACTAAGAATCTGCAACAAAATCTGGCAGACAGGAAAATGGCCAACACCATGGACACAGTCACTCATCATCACCCTCCCAAGAAAGGAAATCTACAACAATGCCATAATAACCGCACAATCAGCTCATATGCCACCCAAGCAAGGTCATGCTGCAGATAATATGAACAGACTGAAGCCACAAACAGAGACCATCACTGCTGAGGAACAAGCAGGTTTCAGAGCAGGGCGCAGCACAACCGAACAGATATTCAACCTCAGAATACTATGTGAGCGGTACCTTCAACATCAACAAGACCTTTACCACGTATTTATCGATTTTAAAAAGGCATTTGACAGGGTGTGCCATGCAGCTTTGTGGGCAACCATGAATTTGTACAGCATCAATGCAAACCTGATCAGAGTCATCAAACAGCTGTACAGCGAGGCCACCAGTGCAGTGTACTACAACAACAACATTGGAGAATGGTTCGAACAACAGTTGGAGTAAAGGCAGGGCTGTTACTCTCACCCACTCTTTTCAACATTTTCCCTTTGAGAGAATCATGGCTGATGCACTGGAACGTCATGAGGATCAGTCAGCATTGGTGGCAGAACGATCACAAGCCTCCGCTTCGCAGATGACATTGATGGAATAGCAGGATCAGAAAAAGAGCTTGCCAGCCTAAACAAAACACTTGAATAAGGCCTCCAAACATACGGCAGGGAATCAGTGCAGAGAAGCCCAAACTGATGACTAATAACCCCAAGGGCATTAGCACTGATATCAGGTTAATGACCAGAAGCTGAAACAGTTCAAAGCTTCAAGTACCGGGGAAAGCCATTGTATCAGACCAGGGATCCAAGCCAGAAGTAGTATGCTTGATTGCACAGACAATAACAGCACTGTCAAAACTAAACACCATCTGGAGGGTTTAAAATATCTCACTTATCTCCAAGATCAGAGTAATGCGCTCCCTTGTCATATCCATATTTCGGGAATGCCTGTGATTCATGGACCCTGACGCAGATTTGGGGGAGAAGAGTACGGGCCCAGTGGAGATGAGATGCTTTCGGAGACTCCTTGGCATCTCCTACAAAGACCACATAAGCAACGAAAGCGTGCATAACAGAATCCAGCAAACCTTTGGGACCCTATGAGAACCTTCTAACGATCGTGAAAAAAACGTAAACTTAAATGGTAGGGGCATGTCAAAAGATCCAAAGGACTTGCAAAGACATTTTTTACAAGGCACTGCCCCAGGGAGGAAGAAGAAGAGGCAGACAAGGAAGAGCTGGGAGGATAACATCAGCGAATGGACAGGCCTAGAACTCAACAAAACCCTGAGAAAGGCAGAACAGAGAGAGGAATGGAGGGAACTGGTTGTTGAGTCTTTGAGGGTGCCCCCACGGTCGTCAGACTACGGGACAGATAGATAGATAGAGATAGATAATCAAAATTAGAGTCAAGAAAAGTTTCAGTGAGGCACAGAAAATCGAACTTATTTACATAGTTTATAAAGGAGACATCTTTTAATTTGCTGTACAAGTTTTCAATATTATAATTTAAAAATGTCCATTCACTTGATGGCCGGGCCTGTCCTAGCTCTTTCTTAAGCTGCTAGGGCGCAGATTTCGGCGACTGTCTTTGCTGTCACTGGCCGCTTTGCCGCGAGCAAACGACTTGCGTGGCGGGTTACGCAGGAAATCCCGCACCCCTGTCTGGGGTAGACAGGGGCCCGTCACTTGCTGCACGCCCCTCACTGGAAAGTAGGACACCCCCACGTCACAGCGAGGGGAATCCCCGCCAACTGTCGCTGAGCTGTGACTTCACCTCGTGGAGTCGCCCCCGGGTTGCCATGGTAACCCCCGCCCGCACTACCTCGGTGACGTCACTCCCCGTGCTGGCTCCGTGTTGCCCGTGCCACAGAGGGAGAGGAGGAAGGAGAAGGGGCCCGCCGTTCCTGTTCTTCTGTCGGCTGCCAGGTGGGGGTGCCACCCTCTGACGTCACGCCCCCTCCGCAGGTGAGGAAAGGGGAATCCCTTTTTGACTGGACTGTGAGGGGGGACAGGGGGGAGGGACTGCTGGCACCCCCACTCTCCACCACCTCTGCGTAGGATCGGGGGTCTGGAAGCCGGGGCCCCCATCACCATCTGCCCCCTACTGTGAAGTAGGCTCTCCTGCCCTCCCTGCGTGCTGCACCCACCATCTGCACCTGGGCCCGGGTCAGGTCGTTGGCCACCCTGACACCGCTGTCCTGCAGCTTCTGCCTCAGGTCCCTGTCCGTTAGAATGGACATTTTGTTCGCCACCTGCTGAACTTGGCGATCTAGGCCTGGGCTGTCCATCTCGTGCCTGTCCTGTTCTGTGTGCCCGTGCTATGTGGTCCAGTGTCCAAGACTTCGGGTCATCCACACTCTTTAGCATGTCGATGACTGACTGAGCACAGGTTTATTTGATTCCTTGTCAGTTTGCTGAGTATCCCAAAAACAGCCTCAAGTTTCTCTTCTTGAAAAATTTCCAGCCTGTCCGTGTCTGCTTTTAACGTTCAATTTTCTGTCTTCATCTCACTGATGGTATCGGACAGTTTTCGTACATCTTCTCTGTCTTCGTTTCTTTCATCAAACAACTGGTGGATGCCCTTCAGTATGTCCGGGACTGTCCCTGCCAAAACTCTCTCTGATCCTCTCCGGGTCTGTCACATCTCTGGTTAATTCCTCACACTGTTGTTTTACTTCTCGAAGTTCATTCTTGATTTCACCTAAATCATGCCAAATGACACTAGTTTGTTCTGAAAACTGTTGCTGTTGTTCGCTTTTCAATGTTCATCAGGCGCTTACACAGCTGATGGGTCGCTTTTGTGTCTGTTCCCTCTTTTCCGTTTATCTTTCCATCAGTATTGGGCCCAGGGTTATTTTTCTACGTCGCCGCTAAGCAACAGCCACGTGGGGAGAAGGGTGGTGTGCTGAAACCCCAAAAGGCCACGAGATCACGGGCACGTGCAATGCCGGCAGACGGGCCCGGGCCCGCTGTCACTGTCACACTTTTTCTGTATCTCATGCCATGTTGTTCCTTGTGCAATTACATTTCATTCAAATCAAGTACAGACAGATGGCACAAATTCATCAATGTTCCTGATTAGACTGTCTATCATAGATATCAGCATGGCACAGCATACAAAGCCCACAACGACATCAGCTGACGACAGGTGTGTCACTGTGTCTGTGTTGTTGTTCACCTGTGCACAGTCGGGACACTTTTTTTTTCTACAGCAGGGTGTCACACGTTGACATTTAGCCACAAACAATCCAATTGCAGCCCTCCACATCACCAAGTCCACCATTCTGAAGTCGTTTTCTTATTGAATCCTAGCACAAGTAACAGTCTGAAGCACTCCTGTGAGACGTTGGGGCACACACAATTCCACACCACACTTCACAGGCACTGCCGCTCGGACGCCATGTTGTATCGTCGGGGGGGAGAGAGAGAGAGAGAGGGGAGAGAGAGAGAGAGAGGGAGGGAGGAGGGGAGAGAGAAAGAGAGAGAGAGAGAGAGAGAGAGAGAGAGAGAGAGAGAGAGACAGACAGACAGACAGACAAAACAGACAGACAGACAGACAGAGAGAGACAGAGACAGAAAGTTATTTTCACTAAAACAAAAAACGTAAATGGTAGATGGTTTCTTTAAAGGTTTGCTTTACATAGCTGACATATTTTATGTACAGAAAAAGAGTGATTGTTTAGTTTTACTTTTTCATCTGCTTTCCCTACCATTACACACACACAACACCACACACATACACACACACTTACACACAGACAAACACACAGACACTTACACACAGACAAACACACAGACAACCCACACACTTACACACACACAAAACACACACTTACACAGACCCCCCCACCACACACATACTTAAAACACACACACACACACCCCTCTTACACACAGGCAAACACACATACTTACACACACAAAGACACCCCACACTCACACCACACACCACACACAACACACACACACACACACCCACCACACACACACACACACACACACACAACACACACACACACACACACATACGCACATACAACTAGGTCGGTGGTCTAGAGATAACATTTTACTGGTTCGAATTCGGTTTGGGCATGAAACTGTTTCCCCATCCATTAGACCTTGAGTGGTGGTCTGGGTGTCAGTCTTTTGGTAGAGATGATAAACCGACATCATGTGTGTTACACATAGTTATTTAGTGCAAGAATAGGAACCCATGACAACAAGACAGGTGTCCCTGGAAAATTTCTGTAGGAAAAAGCCACTCTGATAAGGAAAAATACATTTGCATACAGGAAAAAAGAAAAGAAATGGGTGGCGCTGCTCTTGTGGCGACTTCTTCTCCCTGTGGGAGAGCACCCAAATTTATTGCAGAGAAATATGTCATAACTTAAAGTGGTAAATATCAATAAATTAATAGACTGTAAATTTCAGGGCATCATAAATGACTAGGCATGAAGAAAAAACTTGCACACATGACAGGCAAACACAGAGAAACAAAGAATTACCTTTTCCATATCTTCCCAATGAAGTTCATCCACAAACTGACAGTGGACCACACACCCAGCTCTCAAAGTTTCCTGAACTGTGCTAACATTTTGTAGAGCCATGTTAGTGCTCAGTGTTCTAGCACAATGAACACAATGCACGTGCTGCACGATTTTCTTTTTATTGTGAACTGTGGCTATGGTCGAGGTGGTAGTGAAGGAACTTTAGAAAAAGTTGAAATAATGTGTTCCTTCTTTTATAGCTCTTGCCAGCATTGTTATGGATAGCTGTATTTGCCCTTGTGTTTGTTTGCCCATTGTTTTACTTTCATCTACTGTGATTCTGTCATAAATATGTGTTTTACTTTCATGTATCTATCTGTCAACCCAGCTTGTTAAATGACTATTTGTGTGTCTGTTTGTCTGCATTTCATTATTTTGCTAGAACTCTAGGGTTCACCAATGATGGTGAGATTCAGCGTATGCAATCGTTTTTGCCCACCATGAAGGTAGCCGCATTCCAACTTCGGAAAATGTATACTGCATACGCTTTGTGTTTTCATGACCCTTTAAATACAGGCATGATTTCTGGGATCTTTAACACCCATATTTTAATCTTCTGCATGTCTGCTCTTGAAATTGACATGGGAGAAAAAAAAGCTCCACCATTAATTAGCCAGACACCAACAAGGTTCAATCCCATGACTTAATGGACTGTCAGGATTTCAGTTGAATGGGGAATGGGAGTGGTTAGAACATTGCGCTCGCAATCTCACGACCTGGGTTTGAAACACGTTCAAGGGGATTTTTTTTCCGGGAGTTAACATCATGCAGACTCCACTCTCCCCAAAGTCCTTCGGATGAGACTATAAACCGAGGCCCTGTGTGCGAACACATGCAGAACATATTGCGCACACGTAAAAACCCGTTCGCTTTTCGTTAATGAGTAGGCCATTGTGTGCCAGTGGGAACAGACGACGGAATTTACAAAAAAACTGCATACACACGGGAACTGGATGTAAAAAAGCACATAATGCTTATTCCATTATCTGGATTTCAAAGAATAAATAAATAAATAAATACATAGATAAGCAAATTTAAAGTTGACATGGAAGATAGAAAAAAAGTCCCTACCCTTAATTTTACAAGACCCCAATGAGGTTCAACCCCATGATTTTATGGAGCCAATGGATTGAATTTAACTGGTCTTAACCACGAGCGCAGTGTATGTCATCTGTCTGTATGTTTGCCTCTATGTGTTGGGTGTATGTGCGGGCCCACTGTGTGTGCATGTGGCATGTGTGTCATTGTGTGTGTATGTGTGTGTCACTGTGTGCATGTGTGTTCTTTGTTTGTATGTGTGTATGTGCGTGTGTGTGTCACGGTGTGTATGTGTGTGTCACTGTGTGTGTATGTGCGTGTATGTGTGTGGTGTAATTGTGTATGTGTGTTGGTTCTAGATCTTCAGTTTAATATAATTCCAAGGAAAAGTGATATATAGTTAGGTGTGTGTGCGTGTGTGTGTGCGTGTGCGCGCGCGTGTGGGTACGTGTGGGCGTGCGTACATGCTTTGTGTGCGTGTGTTAGCGAGAGCTTGCATGTAGTGCATGTTATGTGAGTGTGTGTATGTGAGTGTCTATACGTGGGGTCCGTGTATGTGTGTGTTTGTTGAGTGAATGGGGATTCTATGTGCGTGCGTACGCGTGCGTGTGTGTGTAAATTCAGAAATCAGAATTCAGAATTTATTTGTATTGCGATAAAAGTCACATGAACTTATTTGACACAACGGAATAAAACTTTACCTAATTCACTACAACGTGTTATTCACTGGGCAGCGTGTCTGAAGTGATGTGCAAGAAAACACCATGCGCATTCTGTCTTAATCAAATATTTTTTCCTCTTTTTCTAAAACAAGTACAAACATAATTAATCATTACGACTTGATGACTAATCGGTTAACAATAATCTAGCTAAATTGTCTAAAATGTTCATATTTGCTTTGACATTAACATTAAGAGTTATTGATGAGTTTTTTCCCTTTTTTTGGTATAAAAAAAAACGCACTTATCCAGTAAATGAATCACGTCTTTTGGTTTCATTACAGTATTGACAAGTTCTAGCTCTCTTGGTATAATTCTTATATCTTCCTTTCTCTATCGTTAAGTTGTGGCTACTTGTAGGACACTTAAAAATATGTTCCTATGTTTTTTATTTTCACTATTAATCAGATATGGCTGTAATCTATATTCCTTGGTCACGGAGTCATAAAAGTTTAGTTTTGTAGAATTTTGTTTCTGGTTATTCCACACGTTTTAGATAAACCCCCAAGCTTCGTTTGCACTGCATGGCACACGTTGTCCATCAAGTGTACTTTGGTTTTTCATACTGTTTAAAGCCAATTTTATACAGAACATTTCTAACTGTCTAATCGAACGATCATATGTATGTGTGCGTTGGTGTGTGTCCGTGTGTGGTGTGTGTGGGGTGTGGGGTGAATGAGTATGTATGCGTGTGTGCCTATGCTTGCCTGTGTGTGTGTGTGAGTGTGTGCGTTTGCGTGTGCGTGTGTGTGTGAGCACGCATATGTGCCTATGCATGCACATGGGGCGTTTCACTTGTGATACCTGTGTTTCTGCGCGCGCGCGTGTGTGTGTGTTTGGTGTGTGTGAGCACTCATATTTAAAATGCCCATGTAGCACATCTGCATGTGCGCTTGCACGCATGTGTTTTGTATGTCTTTGAGTGTGTTATGTGTAATGTGTGTGTGTGTGTGTGTGTTTGTGGGGTGTGTGAGCACTCATATATGCACATGCACGCACATCTGCATGTGCGCTTGCACCATGTTTTTTTGTATGCCTTTGAGTGTGTATGTGTATATATATTTATATATATATGTGTGGTGTGTGTGTGGTGTGTGTGTGTGTGGTGGGGTGTGTGGGGTGGGGTGTTGTGTGTGTGTGTGTGTGTGTGTGTGTGTGTGTGTGTGTTTCCTATTAGTAAAGGCTGCTGAAGAAATACATACAGGAATAAAGCTGATGTATGTGTGTAACTTTTTTACAACATTTTTAAATACATGTTTAAGAGTTGTGTTTTTTTAATGTAAAGTGTGTTGTGTGTGTGATTGTGTGGGTGTGTGTGATTGTGTGTGTTTGTGTGTGTGTGTGTGTGTGTGTGTGTGGGTGTGTGTGTGTGTGTGTGTGTGTTGTTGATATACAACTAATGTATGTCACGTCAAGTCAGATAACTTCTCTGTGTGGGAAATTTTGGCTGGGTCTCCCTGGGAAGACCTCTGGCCACAAGAGCAACACCACCCATTATTTTTTCCTGTCTGCAAAGGTATTTGTTTCTCTAGCAGAGTGACCTTCTTTCACAAAATGCTGTGAGGTAAAGTTCTCTTAATGCTGTCAGTTCTTTTACACGTGCTAAACGCATGTTGCATACACGTTCTTGGTTTATCATCTCATCAACAAAACTTGCACTCAGACCAGCACTCACAGTCTAGAGGATGGGGTACCAGTTTCAGGCACAAATGGGGATCACAACACTACACGCTTTGAACCTGAACTTTTTGCTTTCTAGGCAGTGGGTTACCTCTAGACCACCTTTTCAATGCATGTTTGTGTGTGTATGTGTGTGTGTGTGCGTGTGTGTGCGCGCGCGCGCGCGTGTGTGAGGAGGTTGACCATTAGTTTTAGTACTGTCAACCAATCATTCCAGCTGGTCTCTCTCTACTGCTTCTTTCTCTCACAAGGCTGCAATCACACCTATGGGTGATCAGACCTTTACACCCATTACACATTATACATTTGTACAGGCACATCACAAACAAACTGCGTTTTTGATAAAATCATTTTAATTTGAAAATCACTGGAAAAAAAAAGTAACAAGAAAACGTACACATAACAAAATCGAATGAAAAAATAGTACAGTTGATTTATACAAACATGGCTTCTAAAATCTAACATAAGTTTTTAAGCTTGGTTAAAGAGTAATAAAATGTTACAGTACAAAAAGAAGGACATACCTTCAATGCACTTCTCACACATCCTTATAATCCATGGACATTTGTTGTTGTTTTTTACAAACACCATTCTAAATGCCATACACGTCTTGAAAGAATTATATCAAGTAATGAAGAATGTGCGTATTATTGCTACAGAGAATCAGTTTGTGAAGAAAACATTTCTAAAAAGAGAAATAATGTTAGCAAAGTATTGTAAAAATACAAAATCTTGATATTGATGTTTGCATGTGTTCCAGGTTGTATGACATAAACAAAAAGGGTAAAATTAGATGACATAGTTTATGAACAGATGCACTGACCATTGCTGTCCAGATATATCAGTTTCAATGAAAGGATATAAATACATCGGGAATGTTTCAATTACAGTACATAAGGTAATGTGCATGTTTTAGGAACAGATTTTTCACTGACACATGATAAAGGTAAAATCATCTTTCATAACTATCTTCTAAGACATGCTGACCTGCATATCAAACGTGTTGGGAATAATTGTGGCAAAGTCAACTGCACCCTAGATACAGTCAGGGGAGCTCCAGTCATGTTAGAAATGAAGAATACAAACAACACACCATCACACAACATCAAGGTAATTAATTAGAGAAAATGTCTCGAAACCTTAAATTTATCCATGTTGATGTCATTATGAATCTGAAAACAGTATGTTGAGGGAAATAACAAAACCCATAATACAATGCACATTGGAACAGAAGCACACATACAAATGTTCGTAGACAAAGTGCCTTGCTCATCTGGTTTCACTTACCATTCACAGAGTTTCACCTCTGGGAATGACCTGGGATCACGGAAATCCATTCAGGTGAAAACTGGCTCTCTTAATTTATATCATGTTCTTGTTTTAAAATGGACGTCACATGTGCTGTGTACAAGGTTGGCATGTGTTGTACTGAGAGCTGATTTCTAGGTGCGTTCTTCAGCTGTGTATATTTGGGGTTATTTTGTCCGTACAGTTGTGAATTTATCTGACTGAACAGAAGGTTCTACTCTGCACTATGGCAACTGTCTGCTTGGACTATCCTGTGTCTGATTCATGAGATTTTGGGAGCAGATCCTTGACCACAGTGTGGGCATTAGTATGGTTAGTGTTTTGTGTGAAGTCGTGTGTGTCTTCTTAAATTTTGTTTGGTGGTGAACTGCTTTCCACAGAATGTACAAGTGTGAGGCTTTTCTCCTGTGTGGGTTTTGATGTGGACAGTTAAACTACTACTCTGGGTAAAAGTCATATGACAATATGTGCACTTGTATGGCTTTTCTCCTGTGTGGGATTTGATGTGAACAGTTAAAGTACTTTTCTGTGTAAAAGTCATATCACAATATGTGCACTTGTGTGGCTTTTCTCCTGTGTGGGTTCTGATGTGGTTTGTTAAATTGATTTCAAGGTAAACTTCACAGGGCATATGTGCACTGGTATGGCTTTTCTCCGTGTGGGTTCTGAGGTGAACAGTTAAATTACTTTTCCGGTAAAAGTCTATCACAATATGTGCACTTGTGTGGCTTTTCTCCTGTGTGGGTTCTGATGTGACCAGTTAAACTACTTTTCTTATAAAAGTCATATCACAATATGTGCACTTTTATGGCTTTTCCCCCTGTGTGGGTTCGAGGTGAACGTTAAACTACTTTTCTGGTAAAAGTCATTTCACAAAACTGCACTTGTGTGGCTTTTCTCCTGTGTGGGTTCTAATGTGACCAGTTAAACTACTTTTATGGGTAAAATCCAAATCACAATATGTGCACTTGTGTGGCTTTTCTCCTGTGTGGGTTCGAATGTGAGCAGTTAAACTACTTTTCTGAGTAAAAGTCTTATGACAATATGTACACTTTGTGGCTTTTCTCCTGTGTGGGTTCTAATGTGACGAGTTAAATTACTTTTCTGGGAAAAAGTCATATCACAATATGAACACTTGTGTGGTTTTTCTCCTGTGTGGATTTTGATGTGGCTGATCAAATAATGTTTGTGGCTAAAAGTCATATCACAATATGTGCACTTGTATGGCTTTTCTCCTGTGTGGGTTCTGATGTGGACAGTTAAACTACATTTCTGGGTAAAAATCATATCACAGTATGTGCACGTGTATGGCTTTTCTCCTGTGTGAGTTCTGATGTGCTTTGTTAAGCTATCTTTCATTGTGAACGTTTTATGAAAGTATGTGCAATTGTATGGTCTTTCTCCGGTATGTGCTTGCAAGTGTATTTTTAAATGTGTATCATGCTTGTATGTCTTCCAACACTGTGAACATTTGTATGGTCTTTCACCTGTGTGGGTTCGAAGGTGCCCATTCAAGTTATATTTATGCGTAAAAGTCTTATCGCAGTATGTGCATTTGTATGATCCTTCTCCTGTGTGGATTTTTAAGTGTGTTTGCAAAACTGTGTTGTATTTGTATGTCTTTCCACAATATAAACACTTGTATGGTCTTTCTCCTGTGTGGACTCGCATGTGCTTTTCCAGCCTGATTTTATCATAAAATAGTTTTCCACAGTTCTCACACAGGTGAGATTTTCTCTTTGTACAAACATTCACGTTTCCTTCTGAAGCAGACTGTTTACTCTGAGTTGTGTCACAGTCAGCATTGTTATCCTCACACAAGTCATCAGGCATAAAGCTACCATTGTCCACCAGGTTGACAGCACTGTTTTGTTCAGTGCCTTCTTCACTGTCAGCAATCTTTTCCATGTTTAACTGCCTTGTACTGTCTGATGTCTGACTGGATGATGTACACTTTTCACAGAGAAATGTCTTTAACTCTTCAGGAGCTAAAATATGCTTTTTAACAGAAAAGATACATATAAAATCCTCACCACACTTCATGCATGTGTACTTTTCGTCTTGATGTTGTACATAATCTGCTGCTTTTCTTTCCGGTATGTCACAGTCATCTTTTCTCATCTGACCACAATCGGGTTTTTTGGCATCTATATATGTCTTCATTAGAGCTGTGTAAAAATTTCACTATATCATTCTTTAACTCTGCAATGCCAAGCCCATTTATAAGACCCCTTAAAAACAGGGAATTGTGAAGACATATAGTGAATTCACACGAGTTCTTCACCAATTTGACTTCACCTGGGACAGAAACACCTGTACCAAGGATCCCATATTGAACAGCAACATTCACACCTTCATTTTTATCGTGAATATCTGCAGTGTTCTTACAGTTACAAGCACAGGCAAGGTCAGGATTTCCGCTATTGCTGACTGTAGTGTGGCAGTACCCTGTAGTTTCCTGCTTGCACTGAATGTTCTGATAGTTTCCGATTGACTGTTCTGGGAATCGACTTGTCTCAGGAAGATATTGGGCATGTTCATGTTTAGTCACAGCATCTGTGTTGACAGCTGTGTTAGTCTGTGCTGAAGAGTCCTCTGTCTTGATGTTGGATTTGCTGGGTTGTCCTGGGTCATGTTGGAGAACTGAAGTCATCTGCAACATCAACAACAGGTTATGATAGTTTCTGGTATCAAAAGGACAGACTGTGTGTCGCTTTATTCCTGTTATTGTTCTTATAAATGTCATGTGTATGTCTGAGTGTTGGTAATATACAACGAGTTTAGGTTTTGTTTCTACTTCTCTGCAATACGTTTTACACTAGATGCTAAAGCACTTATTGCAAATAGCTGAAAAATGTGTATCTTTTTTATTATTTAATTTTACTGTTCATGTGTAAGATCAACAACAAACAAACAAACAAAAGAAAAAACCCCAAAAAGAGAAAAACAAACAACAACAAAACCAAGAAGAAAGAGAGATAACGATAACGATATTTTATTCAAGAAAGGCAATAGCCCCATTTGAAAAGGCATCAACATATACACATTTGCTGTAACAGTTATTGACATGATTTGATTTGTGACAAGGTTTCCATGTCACGCAATGTCTTTAGTCAGGTAGGCTCACTGGCTCGCTCTGTTTCCTTTTACAAACACATGGCATGGTGTGCATATGTAGCTGTTCGGGCACGTCCCGCTCGCTTGCTCTCTCTCTCTCTCCCCCTCTCTCTCTCCCTCTCTCTCTCTCTCCCCCTCTCTCTCACCCTCTCTCTCTCACTCGCTCTCTCTCACACACCAATGCACTCACGCACCTGCACGCTTGTGCACACTATGCACGAGCGCGATCACACACACTCGCACGCGCACACACACACAACGTGCGCGCACGCACACACACAGACACGCACCCAAACACACACAGACACACACGCACACACACGCACGCACACATACACACACAGGTACACACACACATTCAAAAGCCTATCATAATCACAATCAGTTATCCCAGGAAGAATCTGACAGTGTCCATGATCACTTTTAACATGTCTAGTCCAGCATCAATCCTCTCTTTGAATCGCTTGCGATCAGCAGGTGTCCACAGCTGCAGCCTGGAGGTGATGGTCCGCTCCTCCTCAGACATGTGCTTGGTGTCTCTTTTCACAAACCAGAAGAAATCAGCTTCTTCACTGGAATCTTCTGTCCACTTAAACTCAAACACCACGTCATCACTTTCACAAATAAAAACGTCTGGTTTGTCCTCAGAAACAAGCACGTGGCTAAAATCGCGGTTTCTAGAGGTGTTTCTGAGTCTTCTCTGCAGGAACCTGTCTGTTACTCAGCTACGTAGTCTCTGATCAGCTCCACACTGCAGCCAGTCTCCTCAGCTTTCTGTAGAATGCTGTCACCATCGTTGTTCCGGTAGTCTCGGATGACGTAGACACATCGTCAGCCAGGCCGATGTCACACTGCTGATCAGGAACTGGGTCTGCTTCTAGCACGGTAACTTCACGTGGCCTAGGGCGGAATTCACGTGCAGAAGACAGCACGTGCAGCGGTGTGTTGTTTGGAGACAGGGGTACATTGACATGTGAGACAGTGCTGGTTAATGGAGCGGTAAGCATAAACAAAAACAAACCGTGTGTATTTTCTACAACTTCATATGCCTGATTTTCTTCTTGCCTTGTTGCTGTCTGTCTCCTCCCCTCTGCCTTTCTGTTCTCCTCCCTCTGTCTCCTCTCCTCTGCCTGTCTTCTTTCCTCTAGCCGCCTTCTATCTCTGTTCAGATGACTGGGAGGTTTTCTACGGAATCGCTGGCAGGTGGAAGGTGTTTGCTGACTCGCCATGTTTGCTTAATGTTCAGAGTCAGTCTTCAGCTGAAGTACAACCATTGTGTTGTTGCCTTCTCCACAGATTTTCCATGAGGTGAGGTGATGGTCTTGTAGCAGGACACCTATGGTGACTTCCAAAGCTGTTGGCAGTCCAACAACAGGCATGGTGCTCAATTTTTTACAGTTTGAAGTGGAAAACTGACAGAGCAAAATATTCTCCTGCCACTATCCAAGGGAGCTCACCCTTCACTCTCTCAAGGGAGAGAGAGAGAGAGAGAGAGAGAGAGAGAGAGAGAGAGAGAGAGAGAGAGAGAGAGAGAGAGAGAGAGTGGGTGAGATCTTGCAACTCGTTTAATGTACATGGGCCATTGGGACAGATACAATACAACAGCAATAAGAACAATATGTTTTTCATCCCACGAGACTGGTTTAGTTGTTTGTAACCAAAAGCTAGTCATCAAAAGTGTAGCAGAATAATAAACTCATCTCATTCATTCATCCAAAGTCGTTTGTGATATACATTATACAACTTGTAAGAAAACAAAAATGACTGACATATTTTAGTTACAAATCTATGTAGAACACATTAAAGTGAAACAGTTTATCAATTATGTACATAAAAAGGTAATTGTAAATGCATTTCTTTCTTTAGCTTGATCTGAACACATTTGCAGACTGTTAACCTTGAAAGTCACTTTTCAATTATCGCTATTTCAGAAGGATATCAAGAGGATTGTCCCTGTCAAAATTATGTAGAATAAAGCCACTCTGATAGGGAAACAACTACAGTTAAGGACAGGAAAAATATTTAAAAAGTGGTATTGCCCTTGTGACAACCAGCTCTTCCAGGGAGAGCAGCCTAATTTTCACACAGAGAAAACTGCCATGACTTAGAGTGGTATAAATAAATAAAGTAATAAATAAATAATAAATACATGAATAGACAGACTGTAAAGTTCAGGGCGTCATAATTGACTCATAACAT
>CM054154.1:41036301-41080019 GCA_028751875.1 Rapana venosa
GATTGGGTTTCTTTGGAAGTGGTTATACATTGGAAGGTTTCCAAATAACTGGATGTTATTGTGTTGAAGGACACTGGAAAAATCAGGAGTGCACATATTCAGGGTTCTTCTGCATATACCATCTGGTCCAGGGATTTGTTTATATGTATTGCCTTTAACTATGTACAGATAACTTTTTCATGACGCTATTCCTAAAAACTAGGGATTGCTTCAGGTCATTTATTTCATCTGAGAAGTCATGCTTTTCAAAGGGAGTAAACAATGCGTGTAAATGGTCTGATAAGTTGTGATCACATACCCCCTGCAGACTGATCTTGGACCTATGTTGGACACCTGCCATGTTTACTGCAGACATAGTTATAATACCATGCAACCCGAACATTGTTCCCTGAAAACTTCTCATTTATCTTATTTTCATATATACATGTAACCTGTGGAACAGCAGCTTTGACTTCTTTATTCATTTCCTTCCTTTGCTGTTCTGTGTAAAATACTACTTTATTTTTGTTTAACACACGTTTCAGATCCTTTGTAACACAAGACTTGTTATTGGGGTAAATGGTTATCTCCTTACCTCTAGACCACGTTGGACGTGGTGTGCATGCTTGGGTGTATATATGTGTGGGTGTATATATGTGTGGATGCATGTGTGTGTGTGTGTGTGTGCATGCGTGTGCCCGCGTGGGTTTGTATGCGTGGTGATTATTTTTGGCACATCAACCACTCATTCCAGCTGCTCTCCCTACTGTTTATGTCTCTCACAAGGCTGCATTCACACTTATGGGTAATCAGATCTTTACACCCATTATAATTTATACACTCGTACAGTCACATCACAAACAAACTTCGTTTTAATAAAATACATTTTAATTGAAAAAAAACAGAAATAAAATAGTAAAAAGTACACAACACACATATCAAGGAAATCCAGTGAAAAGAGAATGAGTACAGTTGGATTTATACAAAGAAAGCTTCTAAAGTCTAACCTCAATTTGAAAGCTTGGCAAAGTGTAATTAAAAGTGTAAGTACAAAATATAAACATACACTCAACTCACTTCTCAGGCGTCATAATAAACCATGTACAAACTTTTATAAACCATTATCCCAAATGCAATACAGTTTTGAAAGCTTCATACCAAATTTAAAAAAGTGTAGTATAGCGACAGAGATTAAGCTTCTAAAAAACCTTTACAAATAAAATACTGTTAGCATGGCATTGTTACAATTCAAACCTGGATTTTGATGTTTGCACCTGTTACAGGTTGTATGACATAGACATAATGAAAAGATCAGAGGAAGAAATATATGAACAGAAGCACTAACATATTTCTGTCCAGATATATCAGTGTCAATGAAAACAATGCCAATATATCTGGAGCTGTTCAAAAATAGTACATAAAGTGATGTGTATGTTTTAGTGCCAGGTACTTCACCAACACCTGTTAAATGTAAAACATCTTTCATAATTATAGTCTAAGACATTCTGAGCTGCCTCTTAAAATTGTGTAGTTTTATAATAATGATTCTGACAAAGTGAACTGCACACTAGTTCTACGCAGAGGAGCTTCAGTCACTTTAAAAAAAAGAAGAATAAAAGAAACACACCATCACAATCCATGCAGGTAATTAATTAGGGAAAATGTGCCTGAAATGTTCAACTTTAGCCATTCTATCAACCTGTTATTATCAGTTTGAATACAGTATGTTGAGGACAGTAACACAATCCACAATACAAAGTACAATGAAACAAAAATGACACATACAAATGTTCAGCAGACAAAGTGTCCTGCTCACCTCGTTTCACTGGAGTTTCTCCCGTGGCCATGCCCAGAGATCAGGGAAATCCATACAGGTGAAAACTGGCTCTCTTGATTTTTATCGTGTTATTGTTTCAAGATGGATGTCACGTGTTGTGTACAAGTTTGTCATGTGCTGTACTTTGAGCTGATTTCTAGGTGTGTTTTTTACCTGTGTATAGGTGATGATACCTTTGGCCAGTGTAGTTGTGAATTTGTCTGACTGAACTGAAGGTTCCACTAAGCACTATGGCCACTGTCTGCTTGGACTATGGGATTTGGGGGCAGATCCTTGTCCATAGTGTGGGCATTACTGTGGTCAGTGTTTTGTATGAAGTAGTGTGTGTGCTCTTAAATTTCCTTTTTGGGTGAACTTCTTTCCGCAGAATGTACAAGTGTGTGCCTTTTCTCCTGTATGGGTTCTGTTGTGGACAGTTAAACTACTTTTCTGGGTAAAAGTCATATCACAATATGTACACTTGTGCGGCTTTTTTCCTGTGTGTGTTCTAATGTGACCATTTAAACTGCTTTTCTGGGTAAAAGCCATATCACAATATGTGCACTTGTGTGGTTTTTCTCCTGTGTGGGTTCTGTTGTGGACAGTTAAATTACATTTCTGGGTAAAAGTCATATCACAATATGTACACTTGTGTGGTTTTTCTCCCGTGTGGGTTCTCATGTGGGAAATTAAATTACTTTTCTTGATAAAAGTCATATCACAATATGTGCACTTGTGTGGTTTTTCTCCTGTGTGCGTTCTTATGTGGTTTATCAAATGATGTTTCTGGGTAAAAGCCATATGACAATATGTACACTTGTGTGGCTTTTCTCCTGTGTGGTATCTAATGTGACTACTTAAACTACATTTCTGTGTAAAAGTCATATCACAGTATGTGCACTTGTATGGCTTTTCTCCTGTGTGGGTTCTAATATGACAAGTTAAACTACTTTTCTGGGTAAAAGTCATATCACAATATGTGCACTTGTAAGGCTTTTCTCCTGTGTGGGTTCTAATGTGCTCTGTCAAGATCTGTTTAGTTGTAAAGGTTTTATGACAGTATGTGCATTTGTATGGTCGTTCTCCTGCATGTGCTCGCAAGTGTCTTTTTAAATTTGTATTATTCTTGTATGTCTTTCCACACTGTGGACATTCGTACGGTCTTCCTCCTGTGTGGGTTCGAAGGTGGCTATTCAAGTGATATTTTCGGGTAAACCTCATATCACAGTATGTGCATCTGTGTGGTCTTTCTCCTGTGTGGGTTCGAAGGTGGCTATTTAAGATACATTTCTGGGTAAATTTCATATCACAGTATGTGCATTTGTATGGTCTTTCTCCGGTGTGGATTCGAAGATGGTTATTCAATTGAAAGTTGTGGGTAAACCTCATGTCACAGGATGTGCATTTGTGTGGTCTTTCTCCTGTGTGGATTTGCATATGTGCTGTTAAGCTCGCATTGTATTTGTATGTCTTTTTACATTGTGAACACTTGTATGGCATTTCTCCTATGTGTACTCGCATGTGCTTTTTCAGTGTGCTTTTATCATAACATAGTTTTCCCCACTTTTCACACAGATGAGATGTTTTCTCTGTACTAATATTTACGTCTCTTTCTAAAGCAGTCTGTTTACTCTGATTTGTGTCACAGTCAGCATCATTATCATCACCCAAATCATCAGGCATAAAGTTATCATTGTCCACCAGGTTGACAGCAGTGTTTTGTTCAGTGCCTTCTCCACTGTCAGGAATCTTTTCACAGAGGTGTGGCTTTAATACTTTAGGAGCTAAAGTATGCTGTTAACAGAAAATTGACAGATAGAATCCTCACCACACTTTACGCATATGTATTTTTTCTTTTGAGTTATGCATTTTCTGCTGTATTTTTTTCAGGTGTTTCACAGTCACCTTTTATGGTTTGACTATAATCGGGTATTTTTACATGTGAAAATGTCTTCCCTCATTATTATGTGTGTTGTGTAAAAAACTCTCCCTATACATTCTTTAACTTTTAATGTCAAACCTATCTGTAACACCCCTTTGGGAAACAGGGACTTGTGAACACCTACATTGAATTCACACGTGTCCTTGATCAGTTTGAAATCATCTGGGAAAGAAACACCTGTACCAAGGATCCCATATTTAGCAGCGACAGTCACACCATCTTTTGTATCATGAATATCTGCAGTGTCGTTACAGTTACAAGTACAGGCAAGATCAACATGTCCACTATTGCCAGCTGTAGTGTTCCCGTACCCAGTGGTTTCCTGCTTGCACTGAAAGTTCTGATAGTTTCCAGTTGACTGTTCTGGGAATCCACTTGTCTCAGGCAGATCTTGGGTATGTTCATGTTCGGTCACAGCATCTGCGTTTCCAGTTGTGTTGATCTGTGCTGAAGAGTCCTCTGATTTGATGTTGACTTTGCTGGGTTGCCCTGGGTCATGTTGGAGAACTGAAGTCATCTGCAACATCAACAACAGGTCATGATAGTTTCTAACATCAAGGTGACAGGCTGTGTTTAGTTCTATCCATGTTACTATACTTCTATGTGCAGTGTGCATGTCTGAGAGCTGGCAATATGCAGAGTTCAGGTTTCGTTTATCCCTCCCTTTCATAGTTTAAACACTGGATACTAGAGTACTTAAAGCATGTAGCTGAAAAATTTGAACTTTATGTTTCACAGTCCATTTGTGTTTGTCTCCCTTTGTCTCATACATATAAATCATCAATAAAAGGAAAAAGAAACATACAATTAATCTTAGCAATACACTCTTGCAAAACGTGTATCTCTTATGGCATATCTTAAGCAAAGAAATATGCCGAGAGTTGGTAAATTTAACCCCCTCCCCCTTCCCCCTGTGTGTTTGTAATGATACCAGCATCAACAACTGCAACATATGTAAAATTCTAATAACTCACCAAAACTACCCCCCCTCTACCCCTACTGAATGTTTTTGTATCTCTGTATTTACAACCACTTCCTGTCATTTTTTAACTCCTGGAAATGATTTGGAAATATTCTATAAAAAATAAGTAAGACAGCTTTTGCTTTACAAATACAATAACTGTTTTCATATCTGAATGTTTTAAGTCCTTATACACATATAATGTATGTAGCAATGTTTAGACGGGAGTCTGCATACCACTCTGTTTGTACAAAATGCAAGCAGCCATAGTCATGATTTTTTTTAGTGAAAGGAGAGTAAGAGAGAAAGAGTAAGAGAGAAAGAGAGAAAGAGAGAGAGAGAGAGAGAGATAACTTGGAACTTGTTCAATGTACATGGGCCATTGGGACACGATACAATACAAAAGCAATAAAAACAGTATGTTTTTCATCACACGACAATGGTTTAGTTGTTCGTATCGAAAAGCTAGCCATCAAAAGCGCAGTAGAATAAACTTATCTCATTTATTAATCCCAAGCCGTTTGTGATAATGTAATACAACTTGTAAGAAAACAACAATGACTGACGTTTTTCAGTTACAATCCTATGTAGAACACATCAAAGTGAAACACACTATCAATAATGTACATAAAAAGGTAATTGTAAATACATTTCTTCCTCTAGCTTGATCTGAACACATTTGCAGACTGTTAACGTTGAGAGTCACTTTACAATTACCGCTATTTCAGAAGGATATCTCTCATAAGCTTCAAAAACATTTAAAACCAAAAATTGAGTATCTAACCTAGCAGCCTGACAAGTATGACAGGTGTACATCTATTCTATTCAGGATGCATGAGAGAGAGAAGTCCTTTTCAACAATAAACAAAATGTGATGTTAGGTGGTTTTCTTTGAATGTTTGCTTACAAAGCCTGACATATTTTACATACAGAAAACAAAGGGGAATATTTAGTATTCCTTTTTAATCTTCTTTCCTCTACCACTTACACACACAGACACAGATACACACCCACCCACCTACACACACACACACAACACACACACATAAATATAAATATATAAATATTATATATCATATAAATATATATATATATATATATATATATTATATATATATATATATATATATATTATATATATAATATCTATATTCTATATATATCTATATATATCTATATATAAATATACACAAACACAAGATTCGTGGTCTAGAGGTAACCCACCTACCTAGAAAGGGATAAGTCCAGGTTGGAAGTGTGTGTACTTCGAATCCCGTTTGAGCCGAAAACTTTTACCCCACCAATTAGACCATGAGTGGTGGTCTGGGTGCTAGTCTTTTTGGATGAGATGTCCCATGTGTTACAATATTTAGAATACTTAAAAGAACCCATGGCAACAAGAGGATTGTCCCTGTCAAAATTATGTAGAATAAAGCCACTCTGATAGGGAAACAACTACAGTTAAGGACAGGAAAAATATTAAAAAGTGGTATTGCCCTTGTGACAACCAGCTCTTCCAGGGAGAGCAGCCTAATTTTCACACAGAGAAAACTGCCATGACTTAGAGTGGTATAAATAAATAAAGTAATAAATAAATAATAAATAAATGAATAGACAGACTGTAAAGTTCAGGGCGTCATAAATAACTACATAACATGGAGAAAATACTGGAACACATGACAGACAAACACGGAGAAATAAATAATTACCTTTTCCATATCTTCCCAATGACATTCATCCATGAACTGACAGTGGACCACACACCCAGCTCTCAAAGTATCCTGAACTGTGCTCAGACATCTGTAGAGCCATGGGTGTGCTCAGTGTTCTAGGACAATGAACACAATGCACGTGCTGCACGACTTTCTTTTTATTGTGAACTGTGGCTATGGTCAGGTGGTGGTGAAGGAAGTTGAGAAAAGGTTGAAATAATGTGTTCCTTCTTTTATAGCTTTTAACAGCATTTTTATGAGAGCTGTATTTGTCATTGTGTTTTTTGCCTATCGTTATACTTTCATCTATATATGTATTACTTTCGTTGATCTGTGTATTACTTTAATTATATACGTGTTTTACGTTCATCTATCTTTGTATTACTTTCATCAATATGTGAATTAATTTCATCAATACATGGATTAATTTCATTTATCTGTCTGTCTAGCCAGCTTGTTAACTATCTGCCTGCTTGTCTGTTTTTTCAATTTTTTGCTAGAACTCTAGGGTTCACCAATGGTGGTGAGATTCAGTGTATGCAATCGTTTTCCCCCTCCATTAAGGTAGCTGCATTCCGACTTCGGAAAAATGTATTCTCCAAAAACACACGCTTGGGGTTTCTGTAACCCACCAAATGCAGACATCATTTTTTTTGGGAAACTTTTTTAAATGCATCTTTCAATCGTCGTATTCTGCTCTTGAGGGCAACCCGGGAAATGGAAACAAAAAAAAACCCCACCCTTAATTTAAACCCGAAAAACCCAAAGGTTTTAATCCCATGACTTAATGGCCCCCCCCCGGGAAAATGTTGAATGATTTTAAAAAAAACCCCTTTACTATATGTCCCGTCACCTTTTGTAAGTTGCCCCCTTTTGTTTTTTTGTTTGTGTGTGTGTGTGGGGTTTTGGTTTTTGAAAGGGGTGTGTGTTTTAAGCCCATTTGTTTGCCTGAGTGTTGCGGCGTGTTGGGGGGGGTGTGTGTTTGTGGGTGTGAGACGCATATGTGGGCCTATGCAAAATATGGGGCCCAAGCATTTTTGCACATGTTTTGTCCCGTAAGTGAGCCTTTATAAAGTAGTTCCCTTTAGTTTAACCTTCCCACTAAATATGATATCAAAACTGGAAAATTTTTTTGTGAAGCACATTTTGGTGGTGTGTATGGAGGGGGAAAGCAAATAACTAATCAATCGCAAAAAACAACTATTTTGAAAAAAAGCAAAAAACCAAGGGAAAAAAGGGAAAACCCAAAAAAAAAACCCCAAAAAAACAAAAAATTTAGATCTTGTGATAGTACCGTTTTTTCAGTAAATGCGTTTGCTCTTTTTTTCATCTCAGTGTTATACAATATGTCACTCCTACTGTCTGTATGTTTGCCTCTGTGTGATGCCTGGTGTGTTCTGTGTGTGTTTTGTATGTGTGTGTCTATGTTTTGCCTACTTGTTGCGCCCGTGCGTTTTGCGTTGTGGCGTGTTGTGTGTGGTGTGTGTGTGTGTGTGTGTGTGTGTGTGTGTGTGTGTGTGGTGTGTTGTGTGTGTATGAGCACTCAATATGTGCCTATTGCGTCCACATTATTGGGCATGCAATTGTGTGCGTTTGTCATGGACCTATTAGTAACTTTTTGATGAAGAAATATGTAAAGGAATAAAAGCTAATGTATATGTGTAACAACTATACCTTGTGGGTTTTAATGTGTGTGTGCGTGTGTAACCTTTGTGTTTGCATAACATTTAATGCACTAATGGGAACACGTTCAATCATGTAAAATTCCTCAGTGTTGAATTCTGGGGCCTGCTTTCCCAGGGAAAACCTCGTGTCACAAAAGCAATACCACCCATTATTTATTTTCTGCATGTGTATTTTAATTCCTCTTAGAGTAATCTTTTTCAGCAACGATTGTGAAGAAAATTCTCTGCATGCCCTGTGTTTCTTTTACTTGTGCTAATGCATGTTGCATACAGGTCCTGGATTTGTTCCTTTTTCACCCCAAACTACCCTACATTCAAGGCACAACTCGTAGTGACAGTTTCGAGCACAAAAGGGGATCTAACCACTGCACACTTTGAACCTGGACTTCCTGCTTTCTAGGCAGTGGGTTCAAGTCTAGTCACTAAAAAAATACTTTAAACATCCCGATAAGGAACAATTACAATACTCCACAGCACAGTGATGCGCATTATGTCTCGAAAGGCATAACAAGCTACATTGTTGAAAACATACAAATAACTTCAAATAAAAATGTCACAAACAACACACAAACGATACACACACCCACACACGCCATCACACCACACACAAACCCAACACACACACACACTACACACACACACACACACACACACACACACATCACCCACACACACACACACACCACACACACACACACACACATAAACACACACACGCAGACTCACAAAACTCGCACGCGCGCACACACGCATACACACACACATACGCGCAGCACACACACACACACACACACACCACACTACACACACCAACAAAACACACACAAAGGGTAACACAATGATATATTAAAACAATTGACCCATACACATATAATCTTATTATTACGCATGTTATACTCAACACCTACACAAACACGTGCGTGCGTGCGTGTTCGAACACTTCCAGGTACACAACAAAACACGACAAACAAAACAAACGTAAAACAAAACCCACACACATGCAATCATGTAAGAAATCAATGTTTCAAAGCTACTACTAAGAAAACAGAGACTGATTTTAAACACTCACACACACACACACACACACACACACACACACACTCCACACACACACACACACACACACAACACACACACACAACACACACACACCACACACACACACACACACACACACACTTGTTAACTACACTCCAAAACAATGACAATCAGGTAAATAATTCAGAGAAAATAGTAACAACTAGGGAGTATATATATCATTTTTGAGTTTAGATATCGGATCCTAATGGCACATAAATAAATGTCTTATTTTCTGTTGTTTGCTTTGGGGCACTGAAAAAACAGCACCCCCGAAAGGCATCAACTGAAATTCTGAAAACAAAAAAGCGTGGAGGCATTGGCCACAATGGCATTGCTTTGCATACAATTGCTGATTGCAAACTAAACTTGAGATCTGTTTGTTCTTCTCCATTAATTTTAGCAGATTTTTTACAATTCTATGCAGGCCATTCCCTCGTTTTTTTACACTAAGGTTTATTGTACCAGCAAATAAAAGGAAATCTTAGAGCATTCTTTATGTAAAATTTTTAAAAACAAGAAAAATCAATTTGTTTACAAAATAATGCTTCACTTCCCTAACAAATACACACGTTCTTGTCTTTTGAACCATACATCAGGTTAACGTCCCAGTTTTAAACTGTCAAAAACATTCCTAGATACTTATAGTTCGAAACGTTTCACATTCTTGATTATAGATAATAATATTCTTAGGAATAAGCCCTGATTTTCATGAAGTTTTTGAATAGCCAGATCTTTATTTTGAAACATTTAGCTCCAGATACCTCACACACCATGTATGACTCGTGAAGGCGAACCGTGTCCTACGATTGTTGGGATAAGAGAGATAACAAAGCACTGTCATCTGCGAACGTTACCAAAAGAAATTTTCATAGCTGCTTCACAATCATCTGTGTATAGAATGTACAGTAATTAGTGAAGGACACAACCCTGTGGAAACAGAGCAGGTAAATCTAACTGATGAAGAAATTTTACTTGCAAAAACACGACGTGGTCTGTTGGTTAAAAAAACTTAATCAGCCACAGTACAAATTTGATTTCTACATCAAAATTTAAATTTATTTGTTAACCACAATGTAAGGCTGCATTGTATTGAAAGCTGAACTAAAGACAGCACCAATATTCTGCATGAAAGTCAAGGGTATCGAAGTGGCTATACAACTTGTTGAAAAATGAATATTTGACATCTTTGACACCTCCTCGAGACCTGTGCACAAATTGTAGTGGTCAAAATATATCTCTGTATCGAAAGAATGAGAAATTTTATTGATCTTTATCTAGCATGTTCCATCCGTGAGAGCTATATGTTAGGCCGGAGAAGGATGGGATTCTTGGAAGTGGTTATACAATGAAGGTTTCCAAATAACTGATGTATTGGTGTTGAAGGACACTGGAAAAATCAGGATGCACATATTCAGGGTTCTTCGCAAATACCATCTGTCCAGGATTTGTTTAAATGTATTGCCTTAAACTATGAGCAGATAACTGTTTCATACGCCTATTCCTAAAAACTAGGGGATTGCTTCAGGTTCATTTATTTTCACGAGAAAGTCATGCTTTTCAAAGGGAGTAAACACTGCGTGGTAAATGGTCTGATAAGTTGTGATCAACATACCCCCTGCAACGATCCTTGGACCTATGTTGACACCTGCCATGTTTACTGCAGACATAGTTATAATACCATGCAAACCCGAACATTGTTCCCTGAAAACTTCTCATTTATCTTATTTTCATATATACATGTAACCTGTGGAACAGCAAGCTTTGACTTCTTTATTCATTTCCTTCCTTTGCTGTTCTGTGTAAAATACTACTTTATTTTTGTTTTAAACACATACTTTCCAGAATCCCTTGTAACACAAGACTTGTTAAATGGGGTAAAATGTTATCTCCTTACCTCTAGACCACTTGGACGTGGTGTGCATGCTTGGGTTGAATGTCTGTGTGGGTGTATAATGGGGGTGCATGTGATGTGGTGTTGTGGTGTGTGTGTGTTGTGTGTGTGTGTGCAATTGCCTAGTGCCCGCGTGTTTTGTAGTGTCGTGGTGGATTATTTTTGGCACATCAACCACTCATTCCAGCTCTCTCCCTAAAGTTTAATGTCTCTCAAAGGCTGCATTCCACTTTGGTAATCAGATCTTACACCATTTATAATTTATACACTCGTACAGTCACATCACAAACAACTTCGTTTAATACAATACATTTTAATTGAAAAAAAACAGAAATAAAATAGTAATAAAGTACACACAACACACATATCAAAGAGGAAATCCAGTGAAAAAAAATGATACATTTGGATTTATACAAAGAAAAGCGTCTAAAAGTCTAACCTCAATTTGAAAGCTTGGCAAAGTGTAATTAAAAAGTGTAAGTACAAAATATAAACATACACTCACCACTTCTCAGGCGTCAAATATACCATGTACAAACTTTATAAACCATTAATCCCAATCAATACATTTTGAAGCTTCATACCAAATTTAAAAAAGTGTAAGTATAGCGACAAGTTTATAGCTCTAAAAAACTTTTACAAATAAAATACTGTTAGCATGGCAAATTGTTACAATTCAAACCTGGATTTTGATGTTTGGCACTGTTACAGGTTTGTATGACATAACCATAATGAAAGAGCAAGGAAGAAATTTATAACAAAGCACTAACATATTTCTGTCCAATATATCAGTGTCAATGAACAAAATGCCAATATATCTGGAACTGTTCCAAAAATAGTACATAAAGTGATGTTGTAAGTTTTATGCCAGGTACTCACCAACACCTTTAAATGACAAACACTTCATAATTAAAGTCTAAGACATTCTGAACTGGCCTCTTTAAAATTGTGTAGTTTATAATACCATGATTCTGACAAAGTGAACGCACACTAGTTCTACGCAGAGTACTTCATCACTTAAAAAAAAGAGAATAAAAGAAACACACCATCACAATCCATGCAGGTAATATTTAGGAAAATGTGCCTGAATGTCAACTTTACCATTCTATCACCTGTTATTATCAGTTTGAATACATATTTTGAGACAGTAACACAATCCACAATACAAAGGACAATGAAACAAAAATGAACACTACAAATGTCACCACAAAGTGTCTTGGCTCACCTCTTTCACTGGAGTTTCTCTCTCCCGGGCCATGCCCAGAATCAGGAAATCCATACAGGTGAAAACGGGCTCTCTTGATTTTTATCGTGTTATTGTTTCAAATGGATTCACGTGTTGTGTAACAAGTTTGTCATGTGCTGTACTTTGAGCTGATATTTTCGTAGTGTGTTTTTTTACCTGTGTATAGGTGATGATACCTTTGGCCAGTGTAGTTGTGAATTGTCCTGACTGAACTGAAGGTTCCACTAAGCACTATGCCACTGTCTGCTTGGACTATGGATTTGGGGCAGATCCTTGTCACATATGTGGCATTACTGTGTCAGTGTTTTGTATGAGTAGTGTGTGTGCTCTAAATTTCTTTGGTTGAACTTCTTTCGCAGAATTACCACCGTGTGTCCTTTCTCCTTATGGGTTCTGTTGTGGACAGTTAATCTACTTGTCTTGGTAAAGTCCATATCACAATTAAGTAACACTTGGGCTCTTTTTCCTGTGTGTGTCTAATTGTGACCATTAAACTGCTTTTTCTGGGAAAAGCCATATCACAATATTGCACATTGGGTGGTTTTTCTCCTGTTGAGTTTCTGTTTGTGGACAGTTAAATAACATACTGGGTAAAAGTCATATCACAATATGTACACTTGTGTGTTTTTTTCTCCCATTGGTTCTCATGTGGGAAATTAAAATTACTTTTCTTGATAAAGTCATATCAACAATATGTGCACTTGTGTGTTTTTCTCCTGAGGTGGGCGTTCTTATGTGGTTTAATCAAAATTGATTTTCTGGGTAAAAGCCATATGACAATATGTCCACGTGTGTGGCTTTTTCTCCTGTGTGGTATCTAATGTGACTAACTTAAACTTACCATTTCGGTGTAAAACATATCCAGTATTCACTTGTATGCTTTTCTCCTGTGTGGTTTCTAATTGACAATTAAACTACTTTCTGGGTAAAAGTCATATCACAATATGGTGGCACTTGTAAGGCTTTTTCTCGCTGGTGGGTTCTAATGTGCTCTGTCAAGATCTGTTTAGTAGTAAAGGTTTTATGACAGTATGTGCTTTTGAATGGTCCGTTCCCTGCATAGGCCTCGCAAGTGTCTTTTTTTTAAATTTGTATTATTCTTGTTGTCATTCCACACTGTGGACATCGTACGGTCTTCCCCTGTGGGTTCGAAGTGGCTATTCAAGTGATATTTTCGGGTAAACCTCATACACAGTATTGTGCAGCTGTGTGGTCTTTCTCCTGTGTGGGTTCGAAGTGGCTATTTAAGATACATTCTGGGTAAATTTCATATCACAGTATGTGCATTTGTATGGTCTTCCTCCGGTTGGATTCGAAGATAGGTTATTTCAATGAAAGTTGTGGGTAAACTCATGTCACAGATGTTGGCATTTGTTTGTCTTTCTCTGTGTGGGATTTGCATATGTGCTTTTTAAGCCGCATTGTATTTGTAAGTCTTTTTACATTGTGAAACACTTGTATGGCATTTCTCCTATGTTGTACTCGCATGTGCTTTTTCAGTGTGCTTTTATCATACATAGTTTTCCCCACTTCCACACAGATGAGGATGTTTTCTCTGTACTAATATTTACGTCTCTTTCTAAAGCATCTGTTTACTCTGATTTGTGTCAACAGTCACATCATTTATCATCACCCAAATCATCAGGCATAAAGGTTATCATTGTCCACCAGGTTGACAGCAGTGTTTTTGTTCAGTGCCTTCTCCACTGTCCAGAATCTTTCACAGAGGTGTGGCTTTAATACTTTAGGCGCTAAAGTATGCTGTTTAACAGAAAATTGACAGATAGAAATCCCTCACCACACTTTAATCGCATATGTATTTTTTCTCTTGAGTTATGCATTTCGTGCTGTATTTCTTTCAGGTGTTTCATCAGTCACCGTTTATGGTTTGACTATAATCAGTATTTTAACATGTGAATATGTCCTTCCCCATTATTATGGTGTTGTGTAAAAAAAACTCTCCCTAACTATTCTTTAACTCTTAATGTCAAACCTATCTGTAACACTCCTTGGAAACAGGGGACCTTGTGAACACCTACATTGATTCACACGTGTCCTTGATCAGTTTGAAATCACTTGGAAAGAAACACATGTACCAAGATCCCCATATTTAGCAGCGACAGTCCAACCATTCTATTGTATCATGAATACTGCAGTTCGTTACAGTCCAAGTACAGGCTAGATCAACATGTCCACTATTGCCAGCTGTAGTGTTCCGTACCCAGTGGGTTTCCCTGCTTGCACTGAAAGTTCTGATAGTTTCCGTTGACTGTTCTGGAATCCACTGTCTCAGGCCGATCTTGGGTAGTTCCATGGTCGTCACAGCATCTGCTTTCAGTTGTGTGATCTGTGCTGAAGATCCTCTGATTTGATGTTGACTTTGCTGGTTGCCCTGGTCATTTGAGAACTGAAGTCATCTGCAAAATCAACAACAGGTCATATAGTTTCTAACATCAAGGTGACAGCTGGTGTTTAGTTCTATCCATGTTACTATACTTCTATGGCAGTGTGCATGGTCTGACGAGCTGGCAATATGGCAGAGTTCAGGTTCGTTAGCCCTCCCTTTCATATTTAAAACACTGGATACAAGAGTACTTAAAGCAGGTAGCTGAAAAATTTTGAACTTTATGTTCACAGTCCATTTGTGTTTGGTTCTCCTTTGTCTCATACATATAAAATCATCAATAAAAGGAAAAAAAACATACAATAATCTTAGCAATACACTCTAGCAAAACGTGTATCTCTTATGGCATATCTTAAAGCAAAGAAATATGCCGAAGTTGGTAAATTTAACCCCCTCCCCCTTCCCCCTTGTGTTTGTAATGATCCAGCATCAACAACTGCACACATATGTAAAATTCTAATTACACTCCACCAACTACCCCCTCTACCCCTACTGACTGTTTTTGTAACTCTTATTTACAACCACTTCCTGTCATTTTTTAACTCCTGGAAATGATTTAGAAATATTTCCATACAAAAATAAGTAAGACAGCTTTTGCTTTACAAATACAATATACTGTATCATATTCTGAATGATTTTAAGTCCTTATACACATATAATTTATGTAGCAATGTTTAGACGGATCCTGCATACCACTCTGTTGTACAAAATGCAAGCTGCCATAAGTCCTGATTTTTTTAGTGTACAGAGAAGTAAAGAGATAGAGTACGAAGAGAAAAGAGAGAATGAGAGAGAAGAGAGAGAGAGAGAGAGAGAGAGAGAGAAGAGAGATAACTTGGAACATTTGTTCAATGTCATGGGCATTGGGACACGATACAATACAAAAGCAATAAGAACAGTATGTTTTTTCATCATCACACAATGGTTTAGATTGTTCGTACGAAAAGCCTAGCCATCAAAAGCGCAGTAAAAACAACTTTAACTCATGTATTAAAAAAAATTCCCCCAGCCGTTTGTGATATGTAATTACAACATGTAAACAACAACAATGACTGACGTTTTCAGTTACAATCCTATGTAGAACACATCAAAGTGAAACACACTATCAATTATGTACATAAAAAGGTAATTGTAAATACATTTCTTCCTCTAGCTTGATCTGAACACATTTGCAGACTGTTAACGTTGAAGTCACTTTACAATTACCGCTATTTCAGAAGGATATCTCTCATAAGCTTCAAAAACATTTAAAACCAAAATTAGTATCTAACCTACACCTGACAAGTATACAGGTGTACATCTATTCTATTCGATCATGAGAGAGAGAAGTCCCTTTCCAACAATAAACAAAATGTGATTTAGGTGGTTTCTTGAATGTTTTGCTTACAAGCCTGACATATTTACATACCAGAAAACAAAGGGAATATTTAAGTCTTCTTTTTAATCAACCTTTCCTCTACCACTTACACACACAGACACAGATCACACCCACCCACCTACACACACACACACACACACACACACATATATAAATATATATTATATATATATATATATATATATATATATATATATTATATATATATATATATATATATATATATCGATATCTATCTATAGTTCTATATATATCTATATATATCTGATATTAAATATACACAAAACACAAGATTCGTGAGGTTCTAGAGTAACCCACCTACCTAGAAAGGGATTAAGTCCAGTTGAAGTTGTGTGTACTTTCGTAGCCCGTTTGAGCCGAAAACTTTACCCCACCAATTAGACCATGAGTGTGGTCTGGGTGCTAGTCTTTTTGGATGAGATGACCATGTTTACCAATATTAGAAATGACTTAAAAGAACCCAAATGCAACAAGAAGGGATTGTCCCTTCAAAATATATTAGAATAAAGCCACTCTGATAGGAAACAACTACAGTTAAGGACAGAAAAAATTAAAAAATGGTATTGCCCTTGTGACAACCAGCTCTTCCAGGGAGAGCAGCCTAATTATTTCAACACAGAGAAAACTGCCATGACTTAGAGTGGATAAATAAATAAAGTAATAATAAATAATTAAATAAATTGAATAACAGACTGTAAAGTTTCAGGCGGTTCATAATATCTACCATAACATGAGAAAAATACTGGAACACCTACAGACAAACACGGAGAAATAATAATTACCTTTTCATACTTCCCAAAACATCATCCATGAACGACCAGTGGTCCACACCCCAGCTCTCCAAAAGTATCCATGAACTGTGCTCAGACATCCTGTAGAGCCATGGGTGGGCTCAGTGTTCTAGGACAATGAACAACAAAGCACTGCGCATCGACTTCTTTTTATTGTGAACTGTGGCTATGGTCAGTGGTGGTGAAGGAAAGTTGAGAAAGGTTGAAATAATGTGTTCCCTTCTTTATAGCTTTTAACAGCATTTTATGAGAGCTGTATTTGTCATTGTGTTTTTGCCTATCGTTATATTTCATCTATAATGTATACTTTCGTTATCTTGTATTACTTTAATTATATACTGTTTACGTTCATCTATCTTTGTATTACTTTCATCAATATGGAATCTAAATTCAATCAATACATGTATTAAATGTCATTTATCTGTCTGTCTAGAGCCAGCTTGTAAACTATCTCCTGCTTGTCTGTTTTTCAATTTTTTTGCTAAACTCTAGGTTCACCAATGGGGTGAGATTCAGTGTATGCCATCGTTTTCCCCCTCCATTAAGTAGCTGCATTCCCGACTTCCGGAAAAAATGTAATCTGCACACGCTTGGGGTTCATGTAACCCACCCAAATGCAGAACATCATTATGGGATATCCTTTTAACGTGCATCTTTCATCGTCTGTATGTCTGCTCTTTGAGGTCGACCTGGGAAATGGAAACAAAATCCCACCCTTAATTAACCAGAAACCAACGAGGTTCAATCCCCATGGAAATATGACCCAAAGGATAGCTGTGAAATATTTTAACCACTGACATTTGTTTTAAAAAAAAATAGTGTCTGTCATCTTCTGTATGTTTGCCTCTGTGTTTTTGTTGTGTGTGTGTGTGTGTGTTGTGGTGTGTGTGTGTGTGTATGCCATGTGTATGCCTGAGTGTGTGCGTGCGTGTGTGTGTGTTGTGTGTGTGGTTGAGTCACGCATATGGTGCCTATGCATATATATGGGGCTATGCATTTGGCACATGTATGTCCTGTATGGGAGCATTCATAAAGTAGTTCTCAATTTAACGTCTTCCCACAAAATATATATCATACTGGAAAGTGGTAATGTGAGCACATGTGTGAGTGTGTAGTGGAGGGGTATGCACATAACTAATCAATCGCAATAAACAACTATTATTGTAAAGAAGCATTAAAAGAAATCCAGAGAAAAACAAAAAACCCCCCAAAAAACCCCCATCAAAACAACAAAAAATGCTAACTTAGCAATTCATATATTTGAAGCTATCTTTATATTAGAGGGGTCCTGAAAATAGGAGTTGGCTTTAAAGACAGTCCTAACTTATTTCATTAACGAATTCTTTTAGATTTGCTGTTGCTACGAACTGGAAGCTGAAAACAGGGTGTTGTTTTTCAGATCCTGCGACATAAAAAGGAATGTGATCACTGGTAAGATTTTTCACCACAGATACACTTGCTTTTTTAAAAAAAATTAGTTCTAAAACATTGAGCTTAAAACTTAAATAAGAATACAACCTTTCTATATTAATGTAATGACCACATTTGATCTATAAAAAGATATTACATGGGTTACATCATCACTCACCTGGAATAACCTGTACTTAGTAGTTTTAAAAAAAAAGGGTTTCCAACATGCGATTTTGTAACCTGCTATAAGCCTCATGATGGATAGAGGAATACTAATGCGCAAGACCCATCCGAGGCTCAGCTCCACATTTTGCTCTTCTGTCACCTTTTTCGTAAAAGTAGATACCACAGTGCGAGGGTATCCTAGCACAAGGTAGACCAGTGTCTGATATCATCAGAAAATGATTAGATGAGTCCCAATACCTCAATTATGAGATCTTGTCTCACTTTTGAACTGGTTTCAACAGGCTAAGTAAGACTGAGACCTGGTATCACCACAGAAAAGCGTTTGAAATTATGTCTTTAGGAAAATCTAGAAGAAATATAACCCCATCAAAATAGCTGTACAATTCCCTGAAAAATAGATCGATGTGTTCCTCATAAGATGATCGCTCTATTTTTCAAAGATGGTATACAAACGCTGCACTAGCCTTATTATTGTTCAATAGTGCATGCACGCATGTGTGTGTGCGCGTGTTTAAACATTAGTAACTTTGATAGAGAAAAACATAAAGGATAAAGCAAGATAGTGTATAGCTTTTTAAAACAACAGTTTTTCGTGCAATACCGTCTAAAAAGTTTTTTTTTAATGTGCATGTGTGCGTGTGTGTGTGTGTGTGTGTGTGGTGGTGTTTGTGTGTGTGGGTGGGTGAACTGTGGTGTGTGTGTGTGTGTGTGTGTGGGTTGTGTTTGTATATTATATAATACACATAATGTACACCACTTCAATTCATGATCATCTTCTCTGTGGGATCTAGCCACCATGGCGCAGTGGTTTAGCGTCTATGGGTTACGACTGGAAGGTCGCGGGTTAGATTCCCAAACAGTCATATGAATTTTTCGACTCGCGCCGAACTCCTACCCAATGATGTGCTGTGGGCTCAGTGGAAGACTGACCATACTCAAGCTTCATCATCCACTTAACGGATGCGAGTTTGAGAGTGTTCATTGAGTACAACCTGTGAAAAAGTCTCAAAGCATATCACCTCCACAGCAGCACCATACGTCACCTACATTGTCAATGTCAGCATGCAATACAAAAATAATTGACTCTAATTTTTTTAAAAATCTATATATCGAGGTACAAGGAATAAGTACTATTGCTTTCTACATCCATCCCCGTGTTATGCGGTTTTGTCAATTCTGTCATCTGTCCCCCTTTCCCCGGCACGCATTGCCTACCCTTACGAAAAGAGGCAAAGGATTTTAACGTGTGCGCAAGATTTCTGCGTGCGTTCCGCACAGGAGCCACGTGTTAGTCACATCCGAAGGACTTTTAGGGAGAGTGGAGACGGCAACTGATGTAACTACGATCAGGAAAATATTCCCTGAAGGGAACGAACGTAGGTTGTCAATAGCGAGCGCAATGTTCTGACCACTACCACTCCCTCCCCCCCCCCCCCCCCCCCCCATCCCCGATGATTCTTTGGTGCCTAATTTTGGTCTGGTCCCTCATAGGTGACCCTCGGCTTGTTTGCCATACACTTCTTCTGTGGTGAGTATTTTCAAAGCCTTTGGGGTTGGAGTTCGCAGAGACTGTCGTTGGATTGGACGTTGTGGGGTTTTGGCCACCTGGGGTGGGATAACTCACTCAGTGGTGTCTCTGCGACCTGAGCTAAGACTGTCGTTAGTAGGGGACTAGTAGTTCTGTCCAGCGTATGTTAGCTCAGACAGAACCACTGAACACCAAAAACCAAGTGACCCACAGCAGTGCAGGGCCCCTCTGCCTGGTGGCCCCACGGCCTGGGCCTGACAGTGATGGCTCCCGGTGGACTTCGGACCCTGGGGGATGAGACATAAGACATCTGGGTGTGGCCTGTGCGGGGAGATTGAGTGAGCGGCGAGAAAACAGCAGGACGGGGGGATGTCACAGAAAGATGAGGCAGCAAAAAAAAAAATCTGTGTGGAATTATGGCTGCTCTCCCTGGAAAGTCCTCATGATCACAAGAGCATCACGGCCCATTACTTTTTTTTCTGATCTGCATGTGTATTTAATTCCCTAGCAGAGTTATCTTTTAACAAAATTTAGTGAGTAAATTCTCTAATGCTGTCAGATATTTCCATGTGCTAAATGCAGTGGTTGCATACAGGTTCTTGTATTAACATCTCATCAAAAAATCTGCAAATCACATCACATCACACATAGTCTAGAGGACGGGGAACCATTTCAAGGGCAAAAAAAAAAAAAACAAATAGGGATCACACCACTACACACTTTGAACCTGAACTTCTTTTTTTCTAAAGGTGGTTACAGCTAGACCACCTTGCCGGTTGTCTTTAATATTGTTTTTTATCATTTTTGCGTTGAACCTCTTGATTTTCAGTTTTCTTGTTAAGAGTGATAGGGAAAAAGGCCGAGTCCAAGCTCAACCACATACACTTTTATCCAAAACCAAGCCAGCAACTTGGTCCGATTCGGCTCGGCCTCATCGAAACCAAAACTTGCATAGTTTTTAATATAAAAACTAAGCATTTAACCTGACTCGGCTTTTTTCCCTATCTCTCTACTAAAACAGAAAGTAATACTAATTTCTTTTTGATGGTAAAACTATAAACTTATGGGGAACTTATGCTAAAACAATATCTTATCAGAACTTGTCAAGACTTTATTAACAACTTGTCAAGACTTATCAACAACTTATCAATATCTATCAGAACATGTCAGAACTTTATCAACAACTTATTAAAAACTATCAAGAACTTTCAAGAACTTTATCAAGAACTTGTCAAAACTTCTTACAACTTAACAACAACTTATCCAAAGAACTTTGCCAAGAACTTATTAACAACTAATACAAGACTTACCAAGAACTTATCAAGAACTTAACAAGACTAAAACAATAACTATATTAAGAACTTGTCAAATAAACAAGTCCCCCATCAACAACTTCTCAACAACTATCAACAACTTGTCAGAACAACATCAATTAGTTACACCAAAATATATTGATAAAGATAGACAACATGAATCGACGAACTTTGTGCTGAGACATCACTGGTCTAGTCAAAGAAAATCACAGATGAGAAGAGTCTACTGAATAAGAAGGAGAAGTTGCACCTTCTTGCAGCTTGTGGGTAAAACAAAGCATACTTAGGAACACAACTAACAGTTGAACAGGTGCAGCAGTTATCACCACAAGACAATTATTAATATTTTTAATAGTATGAATCGCTTCTTGGAGCCAAAAATGGTGAAAAAGCCAAGGGCATACTGTTTGGTCTATACTAAAGGCAACAATAGTCGTTAAATGGGGACTCCGAAGCTGACTTAGCATATGACCTCTCACAAGATCCTATTTGTCTAGAACGCTGGAGACACTTGGCTGAGATATGGATTAACGTTATGGGCTCTCTGTTTAGCACCAGTAGCTCTAGTATGATAACTTAAAACATAATAAAAGTATAAAGTCCACATAGAGAAAGATTGGAGAACAGAACACAGCCACGAACTCAACAGGAAGCACAGGAAATGTCAAGAACCAAGGACAACGCGTCCCCTTTCACAATTGACATCTGTAACAAAGAAACCTGGGAGAGTTGACGCTGGCAAGAGTTAGCAGCATGGAAGTCAACAACAGAAAAAACTTACAATCAAGCAAACAAAAGATCTTTTCTGGAGAAACAACCTTAAAAAACAGAGCCTAAAGAAACACAGAAAAAATACAACAGCACCACCAAAACAAACATTCAGTCTTACTTAATATATGGTATAACAGCTATGGGAATTGTTTTATACAGCCTATAGAGTATGAGCAACAAGCACCAGCAAGACAAGAACCGCAGCAAGAACAAAAGCCAAAATCCACAAACCACAGCCACAACCATTGCAAAGCAAACAGCCTGACAACGATCCTTCTATTGTATTAATAGATAAAATAAATATTTTATACTTATAGTAAAATATGAAACAGAAAAGACTGCAGTCAGATTTGTCTACCTACGCAGTCCCCGTTATTGGCAGTCTAGTGTCCGGCTATACTATGTTAGGAAAGAGGCCCCTTCTCAAAATGAGGCCTGCTGGATTAGGAAAACAAGATTTGAAGACAAGCGTCAAGCTAGTTTGCGGTTTGTAACAGCATCCCTTGCTACAAAAGACTTCTTGGTCTAGAAGCAGGGAAATCATTCCAGAAAATATATCCAGAAATAGAAATGGCTTCTTTAGTGATATGGTTGTGGTGCTGTAGTAAACGCACTTGCTAATATTATACACGCAACAGATCTCGGTCAACTACACACCTCACTTTTTTCTAAACTTCATACCACGAAGAAAGAAGAACATATAAAGCAATAGAAACAACGAACAGAGCTCAGGCAGAATACGAAAAACAAGAATTGCTCAGTTTAGACTTATTAATAAAAACTTCGTGAACAAGGACCATGCTGCCAAAAACATTTTCTGGATGTTGATGGGGCAATAAAAAGTACTACATTTGTGACAGGCAAACAAGATCTCCTAATTACTAACCACAGCTTCGTGGATTATTATCCAACCCACTGAATACCCAGAAGCATGCGGATTGCTTTTTATTGGGGTAGGGCATGACAATAGTATACTTCTTAGCACAGAAGTTGTTTAACAAACATGCTATTTTTACTTATTATATAGAACAATGATGCTAAACTCTCTAAGATCACTACACACCAAATAGGTACTGGAAAGGACAGCAGCTATAATAAACTGACATATGCAGCAGGATAAGTTTCCGAAGTATCAAAGAAGAGGCTGTCTAAAACAGAGCAATAATGGCAGATCTATTTACCCTGCCCCAAGGCGCATTAATAACCCGCCTCATCAACATGAAGCCAAAATGATACTCATCAAATAGACCTTTATACTTACCCCATGACACAATCAAGAAGAAAGAGGTATAAGTATGCTCTTACGGAGGGACGTAGCTTCTAGTAAAAGATGCCGAGCCCCTTACTGAAAAAGAGTGCCAACCGCAACTGCAAAAAAGTTGCTTTGCAAAGAAAATCTATAGACTGACCACTAAAATATCCCAACTATTCAGTGTGATGATGGTAAAGAGTTTAAAGAGCATTTATTCAGCTGTGTACTAAAGCATAGGAGTAGCAATAAAAAAGAGGAGAGGTATACCAGGCAACCACAGATCCAAGCACTGGTTGAAAGTTTAACAAGCGTTAGCAGAAAGACGGGTTGCATATCAGTAACCACCCAAGAATCATGATCCCAGGCACACAAATACAGAGTGGGTAAGAAGACAGTGGCTGCAGTTTTTGAGATGCAATGACTCTGAGAAAACAAGCCACAGGTTAAAACCTGTGGACGCTATCCAAAATAAAACAATACAGCGCACATCCAACAACACCTTCTAAGCATCCACTAATACCCTTTGGAACAAACGAGATATCCTGTATATGCTCCTGGAGAAGCTAAGCCAGAGCGACAGTCACAAACAGCAACAGGTCCCATCTGGAGCATAGAACACTTATGAATAAAAAAAATTTGTGGAGATGATCCTCCTATTTATACTTGTCATTACATGCGCCGCAACGGGCTTTGATTGAGATTTAGATCTTGTGATAGTACCGTTTTTTCAGTAAATGCGTTTGCTCTTTTTTTCATCTCAGTGTTATACAATATGTCACTCCTACTGTCTGTATGTTTGCCTCTGTGTGATGCCTGGTGTGTTCTGTGTGTGTTTTGTATGTGTGTGTCTATGTTTTGCCTACTTGTTGCGCCCGTGCGTTTTGCGTTGTGGCGTGTTGTGTGTGGTGTGTGTGTGTGTGTGTGTGTGTGTGTGTGTGTGTGTGTGGTGTGTTGTGTGTGTATGAGCACTCAATATGTGCCTATTGCGTCCACATTATTGGGCATGCAATTGTGTGCGTTTGTCATGGACCTATTAGTAACTTTTTGATGAAGAAATATGTAAAGGAATAAAAGCTAATGTATATGTGTAACAACTATACCTTGTGGGTTTTAATGTGTGTGTGCGTGTGTAACCTTTGTGTTTGCATAACATTTAATGCACTAATGGGAACACGTTCAATCATGTAAAATTCCTCAGTGTTGAATTCTGGGGCCTGCTTTCCCAGGGAAAACCTCGTGTCACAAAAGCAATACCACCCATTATTTATTTTCTGCATGTGTATTTTAATTCCTCTTAGAGTAATCTTTTTCAGCAACGATTGTGAAGAAAATTCTCTGCATGCCCTGTGTTTCTTTTACTTGTGCTAATGCATGTTGCATACAGGTCCTGGATTTGTTCCTTTTTCACCCCAAACTACCCTACATTCAAGGCACAACTCGTAGTGACAGTTTCGAGCACAAAAGGGGATCTAACCACTGCACACTTTGAACCTGGACTTCCTGCTTTCTAGGCAGTGGGTTCAAGTCTAGTCACTAAAAAAATACTTTAAACATCCCGATAAGGAACAATTACAATACTCCACAGCACAGTGATGCGCATTATGTCTCGAAAGGCATAACAAGCTACATTGTTGAAAACATACAAATAACTTCAAATAAAAATGTCACAAACAACACACAAACGATACACACACCCACACACGCCATCACACCACACACAAACCCAACACACACACACACTACACACACACACACACACACACACACACACATCACCCACACACACACACACACCACACACACACACACACACATAAACACACACACGCAGACTCACAAAACTCGCACGCGCGCACACACGCATACACACACACATACGCGCAGCACACACACACACACACACACACCACACTACACACACCAACAAAACACACACAAAGGGTAACACAATGATATATTAAAACAATTGACCCATACACATATAATCTTATTATTACGCATGTTATACTCAACACCTACACAAACACGTGCGTGCGTGCGTGTTCGAACACTTCCAGGTACACAACAAAACACGACAAACAAAACAAACGTAAAACAAAACCCACACACATGCAATCATGTAAGAAATCAATGTTTCAAAGCTACTACTAAGAAAACAGAGACTGATTTTAAACACTCACACACACACACACACACACACACACACACACACTCCACACACACACACACACACACACAACACACACACACAACACACACACACCACACACACACACACACACACACACACTTGTTAACTACACTCCAAAACAATGACAATCAGGTAAATAATTCAGAGAAAATAGTAACAACTAGGGAGTATATATATCATTTTTGAGTTTAGATATCGGATCCTAATGGCACATAAATAAATGTCTTATTTTCTGTTGTTTGCTTTGGGGCACTGAAAAAACAGCACCCCCGAAAGGCATCAACTGAAATTCTGAAAACAAAAAAGCGTGGAGGCATTGGCCACAATGGCATTGCTTTGCATACAATTGCTGATTGCAAACTAAACTTGAGATCTGTTTGTTCTTCTCCATTAATTTTAGCAGATTTTTTACAATTCTATGCAGGCCATTCCCTCGTTTTTTTACACTAAGGTTTATTGTACCAGCAAATAAAAGGAAATCTTAGAGCATTCTTTATGTAAAATTTTTAAAAACAAGAAAAATCAATTTGTTTACAAAATAATGCTTCACTTCCCTAACAAATACACACGTTCTTGTCTTTTGAACCATACATCAGGTTAACGTCCCAGTTTTAAACTGTCAAAAACATTCCTAGATACTTATAGTTCGAAACGTTTCACATTCTTGATTATAGATAATAATATTCTTAGGAATAAGCCCTGATTTTCATGAAGTTTTTGAATAGCCAGATCTTTATTTTGAAACATTTAGCTCCAGATACCTCACACACCATGTATGACTCGTGAAGGCGAACCGTGTCCTACGATTGTTGGGATAAGAGAGATAACAAAGCACTGTCATCTGCGAACGTTACCAAAAGAAATTTTCATAGCTGCTTCACAATCATCTGTGTATAGAATGTACAGTAATTAGTGAAGGACACAACCCTGTGGAAACAGAGCAGGTAAATCTAACTGATGAAGAAATTTTACTTGCAAAAACACGACGTGGTCTGTTGGTTAAAAAAACTTAATCAGCCACAGTACAAATTTGATTTCTACATCAAAATTTAAATTTATTTGTTAACCACAATGTAAGGCTGCATTGTATTGAAAGCTGAACTAAAGACAGCACCAATATTCTGCATGAAAGTCAAGGGTATCGAAGTGGCTATACAACTTGTTGAAAAATGAATATTTGACATCTTTGACACCTCCTCGAGACCTGTGCACAAATTGTAGTGGTCAAAATATATCTCTGTATCGAAAGAATGAGAAATTTTATTGATCTTTATCTAGCATGTTCCATCCGTGAGAGCTATATGTTAGGCCGGAGAAGGATGGGATTCTTGGAAGTGGTTATACAATGAAGGTTTCCAAATAACTGATGTATTGGTGTTGAAGGACACTGGAAAAATCAGGATGCACATATTCAGGGTTCTTCGCAAATACCATCTGTCCAGGATTTGTTTAAATGTATTGCCTTAAACTATGAGCAGATAACTGTTTCATACGCCTATTCCTAAAAACTAGGGGATTGCTTCAGGTTCATTTATTTTCACGAGAAAGTCATGCTTTTCAAAGGGAGTAAACACTGCGTGGTAAATGGTCTGATAAGTTGTGATCAACATACCCCCTGCAACGATCCTTGGACCTATGTTGACACCTGCCATGTTTACTGCAGACATAGTTATAATACCATGCAAACCCGAACATTGTTCCCTGAAAACTTCTCATTTATCTTATTTTCATATATACATGTAACCTGTGGAACAGCAAGCTTTGACTTCTTTATTCATTTCCTTCCTTTGCTGTTCTGTGTAAAATACTACTTTATTTTTGTTTTAAACACATACTTTCCAGAATCCCTTGTAACACAAGACTTGTTAAATGGGGTAAAATGTTATCTCCTTACCTCTAGACCACTTGGACGTGGTGTGCATGCTTGGGTTGAATGTCTGTGTGGGTGTATAATGGGGGTGCATGTGATGTGGTGTTGTGGTGTGTGTGTGTTGTGTGTGTGTGTGCAATTGCCTAGTGCCCGCGTGTTTTGTAGTGTCGTGGTGGATTATTTTTGGCACATCAACCACTCATTCCAGCTCTCTCCCTAAAGTTTAATGTCTCTCAAAGGCTGCATTCCACTTTGGTAATCAGATCTTACACCATTTATAATTTATACACTCGTACAGTCACATCACAAACAACTTCGTTTAATACAATACATTTTAATTGAAAAAAAACAGAAATAAAATAGTAATAAAGTACACACAACACACATATCAAAGAGGAAATCCAGTGAAAAAAAATGATACATTTGGATTTATACAAAGAAAAGCGTCTAAAAGTCTAACCTCAATTTGAAAGCTTGGCAAAGTGTAATTAAAAAGTGTAAGTACAAAATATAAACATACACTCACCACTTCTCAGGCGTCAAATATACCATGTACAAACTTTATAAACCATTAATCCCAATCAATACATTTTGAAGCTTCATACCAAATTTAAAAAAGTGTAAGTATAGCGACAAGTTTATAGCTCTAAAAAACTTTTACAAATAAAATACTGTTAGCATGGCAAATTGTTACAATTCAAACCTGGATTTTGATGTTTGGCACTGTTACAGGTTTGTATGACATAACCATAATGAAAGAGCAAGGAAGAAATTTATAACAAAGCACTAACATATTTCTGTCCAATATATCAGTGTCAATGAACAAAATGCCAATATATCTGGAACTGTTCCAAAAATAGTACATAAAGTGATGTTGTAAGTTTTATGCCAGGTACTCACCAACACCTTTAAATGACAAACACTTCATAATTAAAGTCTAAGACATTCTGAACTGGCCTCTTTAAAATTGTGTAGTTTATAATACCATGATTCTGACAAAGTGAACGCACACTAGTTCTACGCAGAGTACTTCATCACTTAAAAAAAAGAGAATAAAAGAAACACACCATCACAATCCATGCAGGTAATATTTAGGAAAATGTGCCTGAATGTCAACTTTACCATTCTATCACCTGTTATTATCAGTTTGAATACATATTTTGAGACAGTAACACAATCCACAATACAAAGGACAATGAAACAAAAATGAACACTACAAATGTCACCACAAAGTGTCTTGGCTCACCTCTTTCACTGGAGTTTCTCTCTCCCGGGCCATGCCCAGAATCAGGAAATCCATACAGGTGAAAACGGGCTCTCTTGATTTTTATCGTGTTATTGTTTCAAATGGATTCACGTGTTGTGTAACAAGTTTGTCATGTGCTGTACTTTGAGCTGATATTTTCGTAGTGTGTTTTTTTACCTGTGTATAGGTGATGATACCTTTGGCCAGTGTAGTTGTGAATTGTCCTGACTGAACTGAAGGTTCCACTAAGCACTATGCCACTGTCTGCTTGGACTATGGATTTGGGGCAGATCCTTGTCACATATGTGGCATTACTGTGTCAGTGTTTTGTATGAGTAGTGTGTGTGCTCTAAATTTCTTTGGTTGAACTTCTTTCGCAGAATTACCACCGTGTGTCCTTTCTCCTTATGGGTTCTGTTGTGGACAGTTAATCTACTTGTCTTGGTAAAGTCCATATCACAATTAAGTAACACTTGGGCTCTTTTTCCTGTGTGTGTCTAATTGTGACCATTAAACTGCTTTTTCTGGGAAAAGCCATATCACAATATTGCACATTGGGTGGTTTTTCTCCTGTTGAGTTTCTGTTTGTGGACAGTTAAATAACATACTGGGTAAAAGTCATATCACAATATGTACACTTGTGTGTTTTTTTCTCCCATTGGTTCTCATGTGGGAAATTAAAATTACTTTTCTTGATAAAGTCATATCAACAATATGTGCACTTGTGTGTTTTTCTCCTGAGGTGGGCGTTCTTATGTGGTTTAATCAAAATTGATTTTCTGGGTAAAAGCCATATGACAATATGTCCACGTGTGTGGCTTTTTCTCCTGTGTGGTATCTAATGTGACTAACTTAAACTTACCATTTCGGTGTAAAACATATCCAGTATTCACTTGTATGCTTTTCTCCTGTGTGGTTTCTAATTGACAATTAAACTACTTTCTGGGTAAAAGTCATATCACAATATGGTGGCACTTGTAAGGCTTTTTCTCGCTGGTGGGTTCTAATGTGCTCTGTCAAGATCTGTTTAGTAGTAAAGGTTTTATGACAGTATGTGCTTTTGAATGGTCCGTTCCCTGCATAGGCCTCGCAAGTGTCTTTTTTTTAAATTTGTATTATTCTTGTTGTCATTCCACACTGTGGACATCGTACGGTCTTCCCCTGTGGGTTCGAAGTGGCTATTCAAGTGATATTTTCGGGTAAACCTCATACACAGTATTGTGCAGCTGTGTGGTCTTTCTCCTGTGTGGGTTCGAAGTGGCTATTTAAGATACATTCTGGGTAAATTTCATATCACAGTATGTGCATTTGTATGGTCTTCCTCCGGTTGGATTCGAAGATAGGTTATTTCAATGAAAGTTGTGGGTAAACTCATGTCACAGATGTTGGCATTTGTTTGTCTTTCTCTGTGTGGGATTTGCATATGTGCTTTTTAAGCCGCATTGTATTTGTAAGTCTTTTTACATTGTGAAACACTTGTATGGCATTTCTCCTATGTTGTACTCGCATGTGCTTTTTCAGTGTGCTTTTATCATACATAGTTTTCCCCACTTCCACACAGATGAGGATGTTTTCTCTGTACTAATATTTACGTCTCTTTCTAAAGCATCTGTTTACTCTGATTTGTGTCAACAGTCACATCATTTATCATCACCCAAATCATCAGGCATAAAGGTTATCATTGTCCACCAGGTTGACAGCAGTGTTTTTGTTCAGTGCCTTCTCCACTGTCCAGAATCTTTCACAGAGGTGTGGCTTTAATACTTTAGGCGCTAAAGTATGCTGTTTAACAGAAAATTGACAGATAGAAATCCCTCACCACACTTTAATCGCATATGTATTTTTTCTCTTGAGTTATGCATTTCGTGCTGTATTTCTTTCAGGTGTTTCATCAGTCACCGTTTATGGTTTGACTATAATCAGTATTTTAACATGTGAATATGTCCTTCCCCATTATTATGGTGTTGTGTAAAAAAAACTCTCCCTAACTATTCTTTAACTCTTAATGTCAAACCTATCTGTAACACTCCTTGGAAACAGGGGACCTTGTGAACACCTACATTGATTCACACGTGTCCTTGATCAGTTTGAAATCACTTGGAAAGAAACACATGTACCAAGATCCCCATATTTAGCAGCGACAGTCCAACCATTCTATTGTATCATGAATACTGCAGTTCGTTACAGTCCAAGTACAGGCTAGATCAACATGTCCACTATTGCCAGCTGTAGTGTTCCGTACCCAGTGGGTTTCCCTGCTTGCACTGAAAGTTCTGATAGTTTCCGTTGACTGTTCTGGAATCCACTGTCTCAGGCCGATCTTGGGTAGTTCCATGGTCGTCACAGCATCTGCTTTCAGTTGTGTGATCTGTGCTGAAGATCCTCTGATTTGATGTTGACTTTGCTGGTTGCCCTGGTCATTTGAGAACTGAAGTCATCTGCAAAATCAACAACAGGTCATATAGTTTCTAACATCAAGGTGACAGCTGGTGTTTAGTTCTATCCATGTTACTATACTTCTATGGCAGTGTGCATGGTCTGACGAGCTGGCAATATGGCAGAGTTCAGGTTCGTTAGCCCTCCCTTTCATATTTAAAACACTGGATACAAGAGTACTTAAAGCAGGTAGCTGAAAAATTTTGAACTTTATGTTCACAGTCCATTTGTGTTTGGTTCTCCTTTGTCTCATACATATAAAATCATCAATAAAAGGAAAAAAAACATACAATAATCTTAGCAATACACTCTAGCAAAACGTGTATCTCTTATGGCATATCTTAAAGCAAAGAAATATGCCGAAGTTGGTAAATTTAACCCCCTCCCCCTTCCCCCTTGTGTTTGTAATGATCCAGCATCAACAACTGCACACATATGTAAAATTCTAATTACACTCCACCAACTACCCCCTCTACCCCTACTGACTGTTTTTGTAACTCTTATTTACAACCACTTCCTGTCATTTTTTAACTCCTGGAAATGATTTAGAAATATTTCCATACAAAAATAAGTAAGACAGCTTTTGCTTTACAAATACAATATACTGTATCATATTCTGAATGATTTTAAGTCCTTATACACATATAATTTATGTAGCAATGTTTAGACGGATCCTGCATACCACTCTGTTGTACAAAATGCAAGCTGCCATAAGTCCTGATTTTTTTAGTGTACAGAGAAGTAAAGAGATAGAGTACGAAGAGAAAAGAGAGAATGAGAGAGAAGAGAGAGAGAGAGAGAGAGAGAGAGAGAAGAGAGATAACTTGGAACATTTGTTCAATGTCATGGGCATTGGGACACGATACAATACAAAAGCAATAAGAACAGTATGTTTTTTCATCATCACACAATGGTTTAGATTGTTCGTACGAAAAGCCTAGCCATCAAAAGCGCAGTAAAAACAACTTTAACTCATGTATTAAAAAAAATTCCCCCAGCCGTTTGTGATATGTAATTACAACATGTAAACAACAACAATGACTGACGCTTTTCAGTTACATCCTATGTAGAACACATCAAAGTGAAACACACTATCAATTATGTACATAAAAAGGTAATTGTAAATACATTTCTTCCTCTAGCTTGATCTGAACACATTTGCAGACTGTTAACGTTGAGAGTCACTTTACAATTACCGCTATTTCAGAAGGATATCTCTCATAAGCTTCAAAAACATTTAAAACCAAAATTAGTATCTAACCTACACCTGACAAGTATACAGGTGTACATCTATTCTATTCGATCATGAGAGAGAGAAGTCCCTTTCCAACAATAAACAAAATGTGATTTAGGTGGTTTCTTGAATGTTTTGCTTACAAGCCTGACATATTTACATACCAGAAAACAAAGGGAATATTTAAGTCTTCTTTTTAATCAACCTTTCCTCTACCACTTACACACACAGACACAGATCACACCCACCCACCTACACACACACACACACACACACACACATATATAAATATATATTATATATATATATATATATATATATATATATATATTATATATATATATATATATATATATATATCGATATCTATCTATAGTTCTATATATATCTATATATATCTGATATTAAATATACACAAAACACAAGATTCGTGAGGTTCTAGAGTAACCCACCTACCTAGAAAGGGATTAAGTCCAGTTGAAGTTGTGTGTACTTTCGTAGCCCGTTTGAGCCGAAAACTTTACCCCACCAATTAGACCATGAGTGTGGTCTGGGTGCTAGTCTTTTTGGATGAGATGACCATGTTTACCAATATTAGAAATGACTTAAAAGAACCCAAATGCAACAAGAAGGGATTGTCCCTTCAAAATATATTAGAATAAAGCCACTCTGATAGGAAACAACTACAGTTAAGGACAGAAAAAATTAAAAAATGGTATTGCCCTTGTGACAACCAGCTCTTCCAGGGAGAGCAGCCTAATTATTTCAACACAGAGAAAACTGCCATGACTTAGAGTGGATAAATAAATAAAGTAATAATAAATAATTAAATAAATTGAATAACAGACTGTAAAGTTTCAGGCGGTTCATAATATCTACCATAACATGAGAAAAATACTGGAACACCTACAGACAAACACGGAGAAATAATAATTACCTTTTCATACTTCCCAAAACATCATCCATGAACGACCAGTGGTCCACACCCCAGCTCTCCAAAAGTATCCATGAACTGTGCTCAGACATCCTGTAGAGCCATGGGTGGGCTCAGTGTTCTAGGACAATGAACAACAAAGCACTGCGCATCGACTTCTTTTTATTGTGAACTGTGGCTATGGTCAGTGGTGGTGAAGGAAAGTTGAGAAAGGTTGAAATAATGTGTTCCCTTCTTTATAGCTTTTAACAGCATTTTATGAGAGCTGTATTTGTCATTGTGTTTTTGCCTATCGTTATATTTCATCTATAATGTATACTTTCGTTATCTTGTATTACTTTAATTATATACTGTTTACGTTCATCTATCTTTGTATTACTTTCATCAATATGGAATCTAAATTCAATCAATACATGTATTAAATGTCATTTATCTGTCTGTCTAGAGCCAGCTTGTAAACTATCTCCTGCTTGTCTGTTTTTCAATTTTTTTGCTAAACTCTAGGTTCACCAATGGGGTGAGATTCAGTGTATGCCATCGTTTTCCCCCTCCATTAAGTAGCTGCATTCCCGACTTCCGGAAAAAATGTAATCTGCACACGCTTGGGGTTCATGTAACCCACCCAAATGCAGAACATCATTATGGGATATCCTTTTAACGTGCATCTTTCATCGTCTGTATGTCTGCTCTTTGAGGTCGACCTGGGAAATGGAAACAAAATCCCACCCTTAATTAACCAGAAACCAACGAGGTTCAATCCCCATGGAAATATGACCCAAAGGATAGCTGTGAAATATTTTAACCACTGACATTTGTTTTAAAAAAAAATAGTGTCTGTCATCTTCTGTATGTTTGCCTCTGTGTTTTTGTTGTGTGTGTGTGTGTGTGTTGTGGTGTGTGTGTGTGTGTATGCCATGTGTATGCCTGAGTGTGTGCGTGCGTGTGTGTGTGTTGTGTGTGTGGTTGAGTCACGCATATGGTGCCTATGCATATATATGGGGCTATGCATTTGGCACATGTATGTCCTGTATGGGAGCATTCATAAAGTAGTTCTCAATTTAACGTCTTCCCACAAAATATATATCATACTGGAAAGTGGTAATGTGAGCACATGTGTGAGTGTGTAGTGGAGGGGTATGCACATAACTAATCAATCGCAATAAACAACTATTATTGTAAAGAAGCATTAAAAGAAATCCAGAGAAAAACAAAAAACCCCCCAAAAAACCCCCATCAAAACAACAAAAAATGCTAACTTAGCAATTCATATATTTGAAGCTATCTTTATATTAGAGGGGTCCTGAAAATAGGAGTTGGCTTTAAAGACAGTCCTAACTTATTTCATTAACGAATTCTTTTAGATTTGCTGTTGCTACGAACTGGAAGCTGAAAACAGGGTGTTGTTTTTCAGATCCTGCGACATAAAAAGGAATGTGATCACTGGTAAGATTTTTCACCACAGATACACTTGCTTTTTTAAAAAAAATTAGTTCTAAAACATTGAGCTTAAAACTTAAATAAGAATACAACCTTTCTATATTAATGTAATGACCACATTTGATCTATAAAAAGATATTACATGGGTTACATCATCACTCACCTGGAATAACCTGTACTTAGTAGTTTTAAAAAAAAAGGGTTTCCAACATGCGATTTTGTAACCTGCTATAAGCCTCATGATGGATAGAGGAATACTAATGCGCAAGACCCATCCGAGGCTCAGCTCCACATTTTGCTCTTCTGTCACCTTTTTCGTAAAAGTAGATACCACAGTGCGAGGGTATCCTAGCACAAGGTAGACCAGTGTCTGATATCATCAGAAAATGATTAGATGAGTCCCAATACCTCAATTATGAGATCTTGTCTCACTTTTGAACTGGTTTCAACAGGCTAAGTAAGACTGAGACCTGGTATCACCACAGAAAAGCGTTTGAAATTATGTCTTTAGGAAAATCTAGAAGAAATATAACCCCATCAAAATAGCTGTACAATTCCCTGAAAAATAGATCGATGTGTTCCTCATAAGATGATCGCTCTATTTTTCAAAGATGGTATACAAACGCTGCACTAGCCTTATTATTGTTCAATAGTGCATGCACGCATGTGTGTGTGCGCGTGTTTAAACATTAGTAACTTTGATAGAGAAAAACATAAAGGATAAAGCAAGATAGTGTATAGCTTTTTAAAACAACAGTTTTTCGTGCAATACCGTCTAAAAAGTTTTTTTTTAATGTGCATGTGTGCGTGTGTGTGTGTGTGTGTGTGTGGTGGTGTTTGTGTGTGTGGGTGGGTGAACTGTGGTGTGTGTGTGTGTGTGTGTGTGGGTTGTGTTTGTATATTATATAATACACATAATGTACACCACTTCAATTCATGATCATCTTCTCTGTGGGATCTAGCCACCATGGCGCAGTGGTTTAGCGTCTATGGGTTACGACTGGAAGGTCGCGGGTTAGATTCCCAAACAGTCATATGAATTTTTCGACTCGCGCCGAACTCCTACCCAATGATGTGCTGTGGGCTCAGTGGAAGACTGACCATACTCAAGCTTCATCATCCACTTAACGGATGCGAGTTTGAGAGTGTTCATTGAGTACAACCTGTGAAAAAGTCTCAAAGCATATCACCTCCACAGCAGCACCATACGTCACCTACATTGTCAATGTCAGCATGCAATACAAAAATAATTGACTCTAATTTTTTTAAAAATCTATATATCGAGGTACAAGGAATAAGTACTATTGCTTTCTACATCCATCCCCGTGTTATGCGGTTTTGTCAATTCTGTCATCTGTCCCCCTTTCCCCGGCACGCATTGCCTACCCTTACGAAAAGAGGCAAAGGATTTTAACGTGTGCGCAAGATTTCTGCGTGCGTTCCGCACAGGAGCCACGTGTTAGTCACATCCGAAGGACTTTTAGGGAGAGTGGAGACGGCAACTGATGTAACTACGATCAGGAAAATATTCCCTGAAGGGAACGAACGTAGGTTGTCAATAGCGAGCGCAATGTTCTGACCACTACCACTCCCTCCCCCCCCCCCCCCCCCCCCCATCCCCGATGATTCTTTGGTGCCTAATTTTGGTCTGGTCCCTCATAGGTGACCCTCGGCTTGTTTGCCATACACTTCTTCTGTGGTGAGTATTTTCAAAGCCTTTGGGGTTGGAGTTCGCAGAGACTGTCGTTGGATTGGACGTTGTGGGGTTTTGGCCACCTGGGGTGGGATAACTCACTCAGTGGTGTCTCTGCGACCTGAGCTAAGACTGTCGTTAGTAGGGGACTAGTAGTTCTGTCCAGCGTATGTTAGCTCAGACAGAACCACTGAACACCAAAAACCAAGTGACCCACAGCAGTGCAGGGCCCCTCTGCCTGGTGGCCCCACGGCCTGGGCCTGACAGTGATGGCTCCCGGTGGACTTCGGACCCTGGGGGATGAGACATAAGACATCTGGGTGTGGCCTGTGCGGGGAGATTGAGTGAGCGGCGAGAAAACAGCAGGACGGGGGGATGTCACAGAAAGATGAGGCAGCAAAAAAAAAAATCTGTGTGGAATTATGGCTGCTCTCCCTGGAAAGTCCTCATGATCACAAGAGCATCACGGCCCATTACTTTTTTTTCTGATCTGCATGTGTATTTAATTCCCTAGCAGAGTTATCTTTTAACAAAATTTAGTGAGTAAATTCTCTAATGCTGTCAGATATTTCCATGTGCTAAATGCAGTGGTTGCATACAGGTTCTTGTATTAACATCTCATCAAAAAATCTGCAAATCACATCACATCACACATAGTCTAGAGGACGGGGAACCATTTCAAGGGCAAAAAAAAAAAAAACAAATAGGGATCACACCACTACACACTTTGAACCTGAACTTCTTTTTTTCTAAAGGTGGTTACAGCTAGACCACCTTGCCGGTTGTCTTTAATATTGTTTTTTATCATTTTTGCGTTGAACCTCTTGATTTTCAGTTTTCTTGTTAAGAGTGATAGGGAAAAAGGCCGAGTCCAAGCTCAACCACATACACTTTTATCCAAAACCAAGCCAGCAACTTGGTCCGATTCGGCTCGGCCTCATCGAAACCAAAACTTGCATAGTTTTTAATATAAAAACTAAGCATTTAACCTGACTCGGCTTTTTTCCCTATCTCTCTACTAAAACAGAAAGTAATACTAATTTCTTTTTGATGGTAAAACTATAAACTTATGGGGAACTTATGCTAAAACAATATCTTATCAGAACTTGTCAAGACTTTATTAACAACTTGTCAAGACTTATCAACAACTTATCAATATCTATCAGAACATGTCAGAACTTTATCAACAACTTATTAAAAACTATCAAGAACTTTCAAGAACTTTATCAAGAACTTGTCAAAACTTCTTACAACTTAACAACAACTTATCCAAAGAACTTTGCCAAGAACTTATTAACAACTAATACAAGACTTACCAAGAACTTATCAAGAACTTAACAAGACTAAAACAATAACTATATTAAGAACTTGTCAAATAAACAAGTCCCCCATCAACAACTTCTCAACAACTATCAACAACTTGTCAGAACAACATCAATTAGTTACACCAAAATATATTGATAAAGATAGACAACATGAATCCCCTTTTGAAAAGTTTTGGGGGGTTTCTTTTCCCGTAAATTAGAAGGGAAAGCAGATTTGTTTTGGCAGAGTAAAAAAAAGTGTTTTTTAATTAAATAATTTATTATTCAGAAGGGGGTTATAACAACAAAACAAAACCAATTGGTGGTAAAGGGGTTTAATACCCCACAAGTTTTTTTAAAAGATAGAATCTTGTGTTGGGGCCCACAGCCAGGGCATGGGTGTCCTATTTTACAAGTTAGAATTCCAAAAGCAAAAATGTTTGAAAATTTTAAAACCCTCTTCTCCTTTTTTTTCCTTTTTTCCTTTTTTTTTTTTTTTTAAAACTTTTAAAACTTTATGTTTTTTAAAATAATCCTGGTTTTTTGAAACCAAGAGGCATGGGGGCCCCTTAAAATTTGCTTTTCTCAATCAAAATTTAAACCCAGTACGATTAAAAAATGGGGTTTGTAAAAAAAAAACCTCATTTCTCGGAAAAAAAAAATTTTGAAAATGTTTTCCTTTTTTTTGGGTTTTTTTTTTAAAAAACCCTTTTTTTTTGTTTTTTTTTAGGTTTTTGGGGTTTTGTTTGAAAACAAAAGAAGTTTAAAACAGTTTATGTTGCTCGTAAATTCAAAATTTATTCAACTAAAGAATAATTTTGATGAAAAATGACCCAAAAGGGGTTCGCAGATTTTATTTTCTTTCATTTTCTTCTGGAGGTTTTCGAATAAGACCTCTTTTCCCTTTTTTGTTAAAACCATTTCTGCCCCTTTTCCCCTTGGGCAGGTCTTTGGTCTTTTGTTGTTTTCACCACTAAAAAACAAAACCCTTGGGCTAAGAACATTTTAAAAGGAATAAACCGCAACGATTAGCTGTTTCCCCAAAAAATTTGAATTTTCTTTTTAACTAAAGAAAATAAATTTTAAGTAAATTTAAACTGAAAATTTTGTTTCCTTTTCTTTTCAGACCTGTTCCTTTTTAAACCCAAAAAAAAAGTATGGAAACCTGATGAAAGAACACCAAAATAAAAGAAAAAAAGTACCCCCAAAAACAACAAAAACAAATGAGAAATAGCCCCCTCCAAAAAAAACAAAACAAAAACTAAACAACCAAAAAAAATTCCCAAAAAGAAGGGGAAAACAAAAAAAGCAAGTACCCCCAATATTAACAAAAAATAAAAGAAAAAACCCTATCATCTTGAAAAATCTTCTTTTGTTATGAAAAGGGAAAATTCGTTCGACGACAAAAAAAATTATCTTGTTTTTCGGTACGGAAAGTTTCCTTGCAGCTAAAAACTTTTTTTTCCAAAGCATTTTTCCCTAGAACGAATGTAAAATTCGAGAACAGCTGGGGAAAATTTCCCACCCCCAAACTGAAATATGTTTTTTCAAAATATCCCCCTTGCCAATTAAAACCCCTTTTCCTTCAATGCGTCCCCAAAAATTCGAATTAAAGTATTCAGGGGAATACTTTTCTACCGTAATTCCAAAATTTTTTGCTTTCTCCCCCCGTGAACAGGGAAGAAAAGCTAACATGTAAGCGAGTAGCCCATTTACCACGCATGTTTTAACACTGCGTTTTTAAAATTCTTTCAGTCAAAACCCCAATCTTAATCTCGAATTTTCTTGTCTCTTTATCCAAGCGCTCGCTCTCTCCCAAATTGTTTAAAACCTCGTTTTCAAAAGTTTGAAAGAAAAATGATAAACCCTTTGTCAATTTTTTAACTATTTTGGTTTGTTTGGGGTTATTAAATCGCCCGTTTTAAAAAAAATTTGAAACTCTGGAAAAAAAACAAAGGAAAATTCTTTCAGCTAGTTTGGGTTTTGTTTCTATGTTTTGCGGGGGTTTTCCCCAATTTTTCCCTGTAGTGATCCATCTGGGGGAAAATAAAGACGTGAGACAAAGTTGATTTGAAAGTGAAAACTCTCGATTGTAATTAATTCAACAAAAAACAGATGGCACCTTGTTTTTTTTTGGGCATTAGGAAAGCAGAAGTGTGATAAAGACTGTCACAAATCCTAATTAAAGTGACCCAAAAGTTAAAAAAAAATTCCCGCTGCAAAAAAAAAGAGACCTGGACAAAATTTAAAAAACCGCATGCACAGGGATGGATGTAAAAAAAAAAGAGTGCTTTTTTTTTTTCTCAAATGAAAAAAAAGGAAAAAAAGAAAATATTTCAGGGCCCATCCCAGAAAAAACTAAAGAATTAGATACAGACGGAGTCGCCAAATAGAGCAAATCAACAAGAGCCCAGGGAAAGTAGGAAGCAAAAAAGAAGAAGGTTTTGAGCACAGTAACAAATGAAGGAGTCTGAATTAAAAAACAGGGGAAAAAAAAACCCCGGATTGTAACAAATTCACAAAAGAAACGTCAAGGTGGGTACCATTCAGGTAAAAACGAAAACCCCTCACAGAAAAGGGGGTTTTCACGTCAAGTCGACTGATTTTAACTAAGAACTGCCAACCACCATTGCAAAAAAAAACCCCAACATCCCCAAGTTCAAGAATCAGCATTATTTTGGGTAAATACCTTTTTGTAGAGGAAAAAAAGGAGACGGCATTTTGTTTACTGAACAATTTTGGAAGGTTATTCAGCAAACCTGGGTAAATAAAACGGGGTGAATGACTAAATGCATTGCAATAAGATATCCAAAGGGGAATGGCCAAAACTGAATCAACACTCAAAACACCCCAAGAAGCTTTGTCAGAATATCAAAAATCGTTTTAGCCCATCCCCCCAAAAAGATGCTGGGAATCCTTAACAGTTTAAACCCCACACACACAACCCCCCCAATTTATGAGAAGAAAAAGTGGTTGGGGAAAGGGAAAAAAAAAACCAAAGAAAAGATCGAAACCAAAGACTTCCTGCGGAAAAAACTCGCAGCATCTGCAAAAATTTTTGCATTCCGGGGATCGGAGGCAGCCCCAAATTTTTGGGAGAAATCTGCCGGTATTTTAAAAAAGGTATACATTCAATCTTCCTCTCTTTTCTGACTTCAAAAAGGCATTTTACAGAGTGTACAGGACGCGCTGGAGGAATTAAAGTTTTAAAATTTTCCAGAAATTTATTTTAAAAACCCCAAAGCTTTACAACAAAATCCCCACAGTTTTGTCCAAAATATTTGTGGAAGAGTGTTCCCTTTCTTCAAAAGGTGTCGTCAAGGTTATTCTATCCCTCTCTCTTAAAAATTTTTTGGGAAGCATATGAGTTAACTTTTAGATCGGGTCAGTCATTTTCGCAGCGGAATTTATCACAAATCTTTGTTTGCGATGAACCCCAATGGTTTGCAGGAAGAAAAAAGAGTTGTACTGGATGAAAAATTAGTCAAAAATTTTGGTGGAGATCGTGTTGAGATAATCAATTTTTCCCAACGTGCAAATCCCAAACTCAACAAAATTAAGTCAGCGGAAAGGATTTTAGTAAAAAGAAAAACAAATTTCTCTCTCCTCCCTCGGTTTTGTCTGTTGTATGTATGTATGGGTAGTTGTTTTGTATTTTTGCTTCTCTGTCTGTTGTCTGCCTCTCGCTCCATCATCATCCTTTCTTCCCACAAAACCAACACACCACAATAACACACACACACACCAAAAAACACACACCAACACACACACACACACACACCACACACACTATCACGCCCTTCACAAACTCTTTAAACAAATTAACACTAGAGACAGAGCAGGGCAGGCACAGCGAGAGAGATCAAGGATCATATCCCCTGATTGGAACAGGCGCCCGTTAGAGAAAACGGTCGATGAATTGGGTGACACGCGTGTGAATATTTATTTGAATGAAACAAAAAGGCGAAAAGACAGAGAAGAGCGAGAGGGGAGGAGGGGGGGGGGGGGAGAGGAAGGGCGCGGCGGAGAGAGATTTTTTTTTTTATTTATTCTTTTATATCAGGATTGGAAAAAAATCATGGCTTTTTTACATCCGTCCCCGTGTGTATGGGTTTGTAAATTTTTTCATTTTTTCCCCCCGGACCAATGGTACTCTTCCGAAAAGCGGAAAGGATTTTAAAGTGTGGCAAAAAAATGTTCTGCATGTGTTCGAACACGGGGCCCCGGTTTATGTCTTTCCCAAGGACTTTTAAAGAGGAGGAGAGGAAAGAGAAGGGGAAAAAGAGAGAGGGAAAAGAGAAAAGGGGAAGAGGATTGGAGAGTGGGGAGAGGGGGAGAGAGAGAAGATAGACGACAGACGACAGACGACAAAAAGCAGACAGGCAAAAAAGCCCAGAGAAGGCAAGCGGTTGGGAGAAATCGGAAAAGATGAAAAATAGCACACAAGCAGGCACACGATCTAAAGACAAACGGCAGGCAACTGAAGAGAGGAGAGAGAAGGGGGAGGGGAGAGAAAGAGGGGGGGGAAGAGAGAGAGGGAGAGAGAGAGAGAGAAGGACAGACAGACAGCAGATGAGCAAAACCCACCGCGAAGGCAGAGAAGGAAACGACAGACGACGATGACAAACTGATCAGTTATTGATGGGTTTCAAATTTTGTTGTTGCAATGTTGTTAGGTGACGGTGACGATGAGTGGGGGGTCGGGGGGGGGGGGGGGGGGGGGGGGGGTACAGGTGCATACTGAGCAGAGAGAGAGACAGAGGAAAAAGGGAATCCAGACAGACAGGCAGGCAGGCAAACGGAAAGACAGAGAGAGAGAGAGGAGAGAGAGAAAGAAAAGGAGAGGGAGAGAGAGAGATGAGGAGAGAAGAGAGAGAGAAAGGGGGGAGAGAGGAGGGAGAAAAGGAGGGGAGAGAGAGAGGGGAGAGAAAGAGAGGGAGAGAGAGGGGAGAGAGAGAGAAAAACAAGGAGGCAGGACAACAGGGCAGAACAGACAGAAAAAAAAATCGAATTGAATCAGTTCTAATTTCAGACTGTGATGGAATAGGCTTGCAAATATAGGCCTGACATGGCTTTTTGCTTTAAACCAACCTCTGGGACATAACAATTAACAATAGCAAATTGATGGCAAAGAAAAGGTGTGTGTGTGTGGGGGGGGGGGGGGGGGGGGGGGGGGTGGGAGAACCCCCCAACTTAATTCTGTTTGTATAAATCACACGCGGAACAAAATGTCTTTACATAATATTCTGATAAGTTGAAGGCAGAAAGTGAATAACTGTGCGGAGAGATAGAGTAGATAGATAGATAGATTGATAGATAGATAGGTAGATAGAGAGAGGAGCGGGGGGGAGGAGAGAGAGAGAGAAGAAGGGCAAAACAGACAGACGACAGGGCAGACAAAGACAGAGAGACACAGACAGAGAGAGAGACAGACAGACAGCAAACAGACAGGTATTACAGGTAGGCAGACATGAAGGCAGACAGGCAGAGGGCAGACATACAGAGAGAGACAGAGAGAAAAAACAACAACACACACACATACACCACATGACAGACACAGAGAAGGTGTTTTGCTTTTACACAACACACACAACACACACAACACACACACAGAAAAAGTGTATGCTTTTTAGGCAATACATAATACATAAAAAATACAACACCACACACACACACACACACACAACACACACACCACACACACACACACACACACACACTCTCTCTCTCTCTCTTCTCGCTCTCTGACAGAGCCCGAAAATAAAAGCGTGCACACGTATGTAAAGAGAGGAGGAGGGGGGGTGGGGGTATTACTATAGGGGAGGAGGAATGTTGGGTGATGTTTGCACAGAGGCAAAGCGGAATACTGCACCCCACACACACACAACACAACACACGCCAACACACACAACCCCACGCACGCACACAAAAAACACATAGAGAGGAGGTATGGCAACAGTGTGTCATGCATTCGCATACATGCCTGCCGGAGAAACATTGATTTTTG
>CM054154.1:41080519-41123019 GCA_028751875.1 Rapana venosa
GCGTTCGTTTGTTTTTTTTACAAGTTTCCGCTATATAAATTCCATATATTATTATTATTATTATTATTATTATTATTATTATTATTATTAATACAACGTGTTATTCACTGGTCAGCGTGTCTGAAATAATGTGCAAGACAACACCATGCTGCATTTTGTCTTATTCAAATATTTTTTTCTCTTTTTTTCAAAACAGGTACTATCATAGTTAATTATTTCGGCTTGATGATTATCGGTTACAATAATCGTGCTTAATGTCTATAACGTTGATATTTGCTTTTATATTAGCATTAACAGTTATTTATACGTTGTCTTTTTGATGGTATATAAAACGCACCCATCCAGTAAATGAATCTCGTCTTATTTTTTATTACAGTATTGACCAGTTCTATTCTCTCTTGGTATATTCTTATATCTTCCTTTCTCTATCATTAAGTTGTGGCTACTTGTAGGAAACTTGCACAAATATTTCCTATGGTTTTTGTTTTCACGGAGTCATAAAAGTTCAGTTTTGAAGAATTTTGTTGCTGCTTATTCTAAAACGTTTTATATAAACCACCAAGCTTCGTTTGCACTGCATGGCACAATCAATGTACATCAAGATATACACTTTGCTTTTCCTATACATGTTTAAAGCCAATTTTATACAGAACATTTCAAACTGTGCTAATCCAACGATTATATGTGTGTTTTGTGTGTGTATGTGTGTGTATGTGTGTGTTAATGAGTGTGTGTGTGTGTGTGTGTGTGTCCGTGTGTGTGTGTGTGAATGAGTATGTATGCGTGGTGACCTATATGCTTGCCTGTGTGTGTGTGTGAGTGTGTGCGTTTGCGTGTGCGTTGTGTGTGTGTGAGCACGTATATGTGCCTATGCATGCACATGGGGCGATGCACTTGTGCATACCTGTGTTTCTGCGTGCGCGCGCGCGCGCGCGCGTGTGTGTGTGTGTTTGTGTGTGTGTGAGCACTCATATATGCACATGCACGCACATCTGCATGTGCGCTTGCACGCATGTGTTTTGTATGTCTTTGAATGTGTGTGTGTGTGTGTGTGGTGTGTGTGTGTGTGATTGTGTATGTGTGTGTGGTGTGTGTGTGTGTGTGTGTGTGTGTTGTGTGTGTGTGTGTGTGTGTGTATGTGTGTGTGTGTGTGTATGTGTGTGTTTTTGTGGTGTGTGTGTGTGTGTGTGTGTGTGTGTGTCTGTGTGTGTGTGTGTGTGTGTGTGTGTGTGTTGTGATTGTGTATGTGTGTGTGTGTGTGTGTGTGGTGTGTGTGTGTATGTGTGTGTGTGTGTGTGTATGTGGTGTGTTTGTGTGTGTGTGTGTGTGTGTGTGTGTGTGTGTGTCTGTGTGTGTGTGTGTGTGTGTGTGTGTGTGATGTGTGTGTGTGTGTGTGTGTGTGTGTGTGTGTGTGTGTGTGTATGTGTGTGTTGTGTGTGTGTGTGTGTGTGTGTGTGTGTGTGTGTGTGTGTGTGTGTGTGTGGTGTGTGTGTGAGTGTGTATGTGTATAGGTGTGTGTGTGTGTGTGTGTGTGTGTGTGTGTGTGTTGTGTGGGTGTGTGGTTGTGTGTGTGTGTGTGTGTGTGTGTGTGTGCGTTACCTATTAGTAACGGCTGCTGAAGAAATACATACAGGATTAAAGCTGATGTATGTGTGTAACTTTTTTACAACAATTTTTAAAATACATTTTTAAGAGTTGTGTTTTTTTAATGTATGTGTGTGATTGTGTGTGTGTGTGTGTGTGGTTGTGTTGTGTGTGTGTGTGTTGTGTGTGTGGTGTGTGTGTGTGTGGTATGTACAATACACATAATGTATGTCAGGTCAGGTCATGATAGACTTCTCTGTGTGGAATTTTGGCTGCTCTCCCTGGGAAGACCTCGTGGCCACAAGAGCAACACCGCCCATTATTTTTTCCTGTCTGCAAGTGTATTTGTTTCTCTAGCAGAGTGACCTTCTTTCACAAAATGCTGTGAGGTAAAGTTCTCTTAATGCTGTCAGTTCTTTTACACGTGCTAAACGCATGTTGCATACATGTTCTTGGTTTATCATCTCATCAACAAAACTTGCACTCAGACCAGCACTCACAGTCTAGAGGATGGGGTACCAGTTTCAGGCAAAAATGGGGATCACAACACTACACGCTTTGAACCCGAACTTTTTGCTTTCTAGGCAGTGGGTTACCTCTAGACCACCTTTTCAATGCGTGCTTGTGTGTGTGTGTGTGTGTGTGTGTGTGTGTGTGTGTGTGTGTGTGTGTGTGTGTGTGTGTGTGTGTGTGTGTGTGTGTTGTGTGTGTGTGTGTGTGTGTGTTGTTGTTGTTGTTGTTGTCTTCAATTTAATGTCTGTTCACTCTTAGTGATATTAGACAAGGATATGGAAAATGTAGTGGAAGTTAAAACAGAGAGGGGAACGTACAGAGAAAAGACTGATTATGTATCATGTGTGTTGGTATTTTCATGCAATTAAAGGGGTGGGGGGAATCTTAAAACATGAGTAAACATTTAAATTCAACAAATTGTTTAACATGAAACATCTATAAAATAACTACAAGAAATACTCTAATGGGCTGTGCAATAGACATTTAACAATGGCAAAGGCTAATTTTGGATTTTTAAAAACAGTTTCCACAGACTGCTCACAAAATGTGGTAAAAAGGTTTTACAATTGGACATTCAAATATGATGTGAGTGTTGGAAATATGTTTCCCACAGAGGCACCTGACATTTTTACAAAATTTTGTTATAAATGCATTTAATTTTATTCTAAAATATAGTGCATTAACTCTTCTTGTGGCTGCGATACTTAAATGTGTTTGAGAAGGAGTCTCGTAACATGAAATAAGGCCATTAGTCAGCAATTTCTTTAAAGATGGTTCTTGAATGATCTGATTCTCTCCACTTACTCCACGACGTCTGTTCTAATAAACGGTATCCCTCCTGTAGAGATAATGGAACATGCAGTTCCACTGATTCAAATGATGTCTTGCCCCCCTTTTTGCAGCTCTGTCAGCCCACTCATTGAAAAAACTCCAACGTGCGAAGATACCAACAAACGAGACAGGAGTACTTCTTAAACTTAAAAGGTGTATGACATATTTAATTTCAAATTGATTCTGGATACTTTCCTGGAATTTGGGGATTTTGATAGCATACAGTACCGACTTAGAATCTTACACAAAGCAAGATAGGAATGATGGGAAATGCAAAATCAAGAATATAGTTAAGAGCCATAAGAATTGCAATAAGTTCAGCTGTAAATATTGAATGATGTTTACCAAGATAGTATGATTTCTCTGTTTTTAGAGCTGGTATGACGAATGCTGACCCAGCTTCATTATTTTCTAAAACTGACCATCTGTATATACTTTTAAGTTGTCAGTATACTTATTTTCTTTATTTGTGATTGGATATCTGCAACCATTGTTATTTTGGGGTTTTTCTTTCTTTTTTTAAATTAGAACTTTTCTATATCAAATATGGCTTTATTTATTTCCCCAAAGGGCCCCTGGCAAAGCTTCTTTCTGCTTTTTCTAATTCATAATGTTTTAAGTTGGGCTTTTAAAAAAGGTTGTTCAAAATTTCCCAAATTGGTTTTTTTTTTTGGGGTTTGTGTGTGTGTGTGTGTGTGTGGGTTTGGGGTTGTGGGGGGTTTTTTTGTGTGGTGTTTTTTTTTTTGTGTGTTGTGTGTGTGTGGTTGTGTGGGGGGTGACCATTAGTTTTTGAAATATAAACCCATTTCATTCCAGTGGTCTCTCTCTATGCTTCTTTACCTCAAAAAGCTGAAATCACCCTTTTGGGTGATCGACCTTTACACCCATTCCCAAAATTTACTTTTGAACAGTCACATACAAAACAAACTGCGTTTTTGATTTAAAAACCCACTTTTAAAAATAGTAAAAAAAAAAGGGTACACATAACAAAATCAAATTGAAAAAAAATTAGTACACTGGGATTTACCAACAGGTTCAAAAATCTAACATTTTTTTATTAAATTTTGGGGGTTTGAGATTTAAAAAAATGTTTACATTACAAAACGAATGAAGTTTTTTAATTGCACTCCCACCCCCCCCTTTTTAATCCATGGGTTTTTTTTTTTTTTAAAAACTTCATTCTAAATGCTATCCGGGCCCTTTAAAAGTTTTTATACCAAATTTCAGGAAAAAATGTGTCTTTTTAAATTGCAAAAGAGAACCCAGTTTGGGAAGAAAACTTTTAAAGTAAAATAACTGTGCCCTTTCCAATTGTAAAAAAAATTTAACCCTTTTTTTTATTTTTCCCAATTTTCCGGTTTGGGAATGACTTAGAAAAAAAGAATTTATCACAAAAAGAAATTTTTATAAAACATTTTTGCCTTTGAACATTGCTCCCCCCAAATTTTTTATCTTTTTATTGAAAAAAATTCCAATTTACCCTTGATTTTTTCAATTTTGTTTACAGAAAGTGTTTTTTTAAAGCCGGGTTTCTTTTTTACCCCTTTTTTAAAGGTAAAACATTTTCCCTTTAAATTTATCTCCTTTTACTTAAAAATAATAATAATTAAAATTTAAAAATAATAATAAAAATTTTAAAAATTATTAAAATGAATTTTTTAAAAAATTTAATAAAATAAAAATTTTAAAAATTTAATAATTAATAATAAAAATTTTTAATTTTTTTAGAATAATTTTAATATTTTTTAATATTAAAAATTTAAGGAAAGGGTTTTTTACAGCACGGATCTTTTTAAAAGCAACAAAAAAAAGCGTTTTTTGGCATAATAGTATCCAAAAATTTTAAGGTTTCGGGGAAAAGATCAGCCCCCCTAGTATGATTTTTAGATGGAAATAAAAACCCCAAAACACAAAACCCCACACACCACACACTCACACAAACACACACTCAAACATAAACCACACAACACAAACACACCACCACTGGCTTTTTAAGCAGGATTAGCCGGTTTCAGAACAACGCAGAGATAAGATTCGCCCCTCACATCAAAAATCTTACCCCCCGGGTTTTTTTTCTGAATTAAAATGGTTTGAAAAGGAAAATTTCCCATTCTTTGGAAAAAGGGAAATAAACAGAAAAAAAACCCTCTTTAAACCCAAAAACAACAAAAACCCCCCCTTTAAAAAACAACAACAAAAAAAACCCAAGTCAAAAAACCTTTTTTTCCCCTCTCCCTCTTGCCCTCCCCCCCCAAAAAAAAGAGAGAAAAAAATTATTTTATATTTTAAAAAAAAAATTTATTTCTTTTCTTTTTTTAATTTTTTAATTTTTTTTTTTTAAAATGCTTCAAAAAGAAAAAAGGGGCAAAATTAAATTTCGTTTTAATAGCTTAAACCACCCCAAATGTCGTAAAAAAAAACCCCGCTTTCCAAGCCCTTTTTGTTGCTTAAGACTTCCCCTTTTTTTTGGGTTTTTTTTTTGGTTTGGGTTTTCTTTTTTTTTTTAAAAAAAACCCAAAAATGCTCTGGTTTGGACCCAACCCAATGCATTTTATGTTTTAAGTTCCCGTCGAAAATAGCCCTTTTTTCAACCGATTCGAACATCAACCCCCGGGTAAAACTTTGTAAAACATAAGGACAAAACCCGATAAAAAGTTTGTTTGCAGGGCGTTTTTCAAGCCCCTCCCCATAAAGGCAGCCTTGCTCCCCTTCGGAGGGATTTGTTTTTGTTTTTCTTTTAAAAAATCGTTTTTGGGTTGACTCACGGACATGATGTTTTCACACTTCTTCTTTAGAAAAAAAGGTAAAGGTGTCCCATAACCTGTGTGGTGATGGGGAAAAGAAAGAGACCTCAGCTTCCCCCGGGGGAAGGCCTTATTGAGGGTGGGGGCCCATCCTCCCCTCCCCAACAAAACAAAACCCATTCCACACTCTTCAGCTTACACCATGGAAATGTTTAAAAAGAAACCAAAAAAAACCAAAGGGGGGGAAAAACTTGGCTTGAAGACACTCACAGCAAGAAATCGCACTAAAATTATAGGGCATTTTTGCACAAGGGCAGTTTACAGCGGGGGACTGCCCCAAAAAAAAATAAAAAAAACCTAAAAAAAAAAATGCACCCAATACTTTGAAGGGGAAAAAAACTGTGCAGATCAAAAGTTTTGGGAAAAAGGGAAAATCCGGTTTTATTTTGGGTAGCCACATGTCAAGGCAGCACTCAAGGCAAATTTTCAAGGCCAAGAAAGGGAAAGGTAAAGGGGTGCCCCGGCCCGTCTTTTCCCCCTTTTTAATGCGACACTGAAAGAGTTTTTAGTGACCTTTTGACTGCAAACCCCCCCCATGCATGCTGTAGGAATTTGTGGGTTGGTTTGACCCTGCCCTCGGAGGTGCGCTTTGTGGGCTTTTTAAGGCATCGTGCCAAAATTTTAAAAATGAGGACGATAAAAGGCGCAAAGCAGTATGGGACCCCGATGGCCCCTTTCCCAGTCCCATGCAGTACACCCCGCCTGCGATGGCCAGCCCGGGTTTGAGGAAGGGGGGGCCCCCTCTTTGTTCCCCACTGTAAAAGGCCCGGGTGCCCAACCATTTTCCCCGGAACCATGTGCCAAAGAAAAAATTCGGGGGGTTTGCCACCAAAACCTTGCCCTTGAACTAGCCAGAGGTAAATTCCCCCGGGAAATACCGCCCGTAAGCACCCACAAAGGGAAAATTTTCCCCAAACACGGGCCGGCTAGCGGGGGAAAGGGGATGAAGACGATTTTAAAGGGCCCAAAGACGGGGTTTGCTCCAGCCCAATGTCCCAGCCCGTGGAAAGCTGAATTATGAACTGTTTTTAAAAGAAATGTATTTTAATAATAAAAAAATTGGTCAAAGAAAAACTGCACAGGGTTTTAAAATATCTTTACAATCAATAATTTTATCCCCATTTTAAATTTTCGGGAAAAACTTTCTGTGGGGAAATTTTCGGCTGCTCCCCCTAAGAAGAGCGGTTTGCCAAAGAGAAACACCCCCCATTTTTTTTTTTTCCCCTTCTGCTGTGTATTTTTTTCCCCATATAAAGGTGACTTTTTCTACGAATTTTGCCATGGAAATTTTATCTTGATCCCGTGGGTCTTTTTTTACATGTGCTAAATGCGGGGGGGTTTTACATTTTCTTGGTTTATCTTTTATCCAAAATTGGCGTGACGCAGACCACAGGGTTAGAGGATGGAAAACCCAGTTTGGGGGGAAAAAGGGGATTAAACCAAAACACATTAAAACCTAAACTTTTTTGTTTTAAAACAAACAGGTTTTTAAATTTTTAAAACCTTTTGGGGAAAGGCTTCAAACCAAGGAATAAAGAATGTCCCAAATTTTGTTTTACACAGGATGGGGTTTTTAAAAAAAAACAGGTTGTTTTTAAATGTGAAAGTACCTGTTTGAAATGGCATTGCAAAAAATTCAAAGGGAAATTTTGGGTATTTGAAATTTTTTTCAGGTTGTTAAACAAAAGAAAACTTTAAAAGAAAGTAGTTTTTTTAACGGGATGAAACTTAAAACATTACTTTTCCTTTTAAAATAGTTTCAAAAAAAGGGATCCCAAACCCCAATCTGGAGTTTTCAATTTTAGTACAAAAGGTGGTGTGAAATTTTTTGGGGATAGTTTACTTCCCTGAAAACCTGTTAAAAGGTAAAATATTTTTCATAATTATCTTCAAAAGTCATTTTAAGTGTCTGTTTAAAAAAGTTGGGGTTGTTTCCCAAAAATTTAATTATGCGGAAGTTGGGAAACTTTACACAAAAGTTGCATTTGGGGGAGCTAAATTGATGTAAGAAATAAATTTTTTAAAAAAACCCCATCACCCTTTTTCTTTAAAGGTTTTTAAATAGGGAAAATTTGTCCCTCGAAATTTTAAACCCTGATCCTTTTTAAAATTCGTTTAATTATCATTTTGGGTTTTTAGGCTTTTTTAAGGAAATAAAAAAATCCAAATGCAATGTAAATAAAACCCAGAAGGACACATAGAAATGTTCAGTGGACAAAGTGTTTTTGCTCATCTGAACCTTTACCATTCAACTAGTTTCTTTTTTTGGGCATGACCAAGGATGACGAAATTTTTACGGGAAAAAAATTGGGGCTCTCTTGTTTTTTAATTCTGTTCTTTTTTTAAAGAGGACATCACATGGGCTTGTAAAAGGGTTTGTCATGTGTTGTCCCGAGAGCTGAGTTCTAAGTGCGTTCTTTCCCTGGAAACAAACTGTGGTTCCCTTTGTCCTTTTGCAGTGTGAATGTGTCGGCTGAATTAAGGTTCCACTCTGCGCTAGGGGTAATGTATGCTTGGACAAACCCTGTGTCTGATTTTGGGGGTTTTGGGGGCGACCCCTTATCCATAATGTAGGAAATTTTGTGGGTAAAGTTATTTGTGGGGGGGGTAGTGTTTTGGTGATCTAAAAATTTGGGTTTTGGGGTAAACTTTTTTTCCCCCAAAATGAAACAAGAGTGTGGTTTTTCCCCCTGTGGGGTTCTTTTTGTGGACAGTTAAATTCTTTTATATGAAAAAAGTCATATCAAATTGGCACTTGTTTTCCCCTTTTTCCTGTGGGGGTTCTAATGTAAAAAGGGTTTAAACTACTTTTAGGGGAAAAAATTCTTTTACACAATACGTCCCACTTGTGGGTTTTCCCCTTTTGTGGGGGTTTTGGATTTTGACGGGTTTTAAAAACCTACTTTTTTGGGTTTTAAAATTTTCATATCAAAATTACGTGCACTTGTATGGTTTTTTTCCCCCTGGTGGGTTTTTTTCACTTTGGGACATTTTAAATTTATTTTTGGGGGGTTTTAAAACTTTTTTTTAACAATATTTTCCCCTTGTATGGCTTTTCCCCTGTGTGGGTTCTAATGTGCTCTGTTAAGAAAAAATTTTACTGAAAAAGTTTTTTGACAGTATGGGGAATTTGTATGGGTCTTTCCCGGGTATGTGCTGGAAAAAGTGAAATTTTTTAATTGTGCCTTTAAACCCTTTTCCCCCAATTGTGAAAAATTTTTTTTTGGGTTTTTCTTTGGTGGGTTCGAAGGTGGCTATTAAAGTGGAAATTCTGGGGAAATCATGTCACATTTGGTGCATTTGTGGGGTTTCTATTCCCCTTTTTTTTGTGGATTTGATTATGGCTCTTAAGCTTGCATTGTTTTTTGGTAGGTTTTGTCAATTTGAATACGTGTAGGGCCCTTTTTCTCCTGTGTGCACCCGCATGTGTTTTTCCCGGCGTGTTTTTATCATAAAATTTTTTTCCCACAGTTTTCACACAGGTGAGACTTTTTTTTTGAACAAATTAAAAGTCTTTTTTCTGACCCTTTGGGTTTACTCTGAGTTTTTGTGGCAGCCCAGTATCATCATACTCACCCAAATAATCAGGAAATTAAAAAGTTTTCATTGTCCCCCCAAGGTTAAAAAACAGTGTTTTTGGGTTAAAGTGCCTTCCCACTGTCGGGGGAACATTTTCCGGTTTACCTCCCTTTTTACTGTCAAATTGTTAAACAGACTGTTTCACTTTTACAGAGGAAATGGCTTAAATTCTTCAGGAGTTTAAAACATGCTGTTCAAAAAAAAAATTTTTAAATATTTTAATCCTCCCCCAAACTTTATGATGGGCATGTTTTTTTCTTGAGATGGGATAACCCAAAATTTTGGTTTTTTTTTTCAGATATGTCACGGGTCATCTTTTTTTCATCGACCTAATCTGGTTTTTTCCCTTTCGGGAATTGTATTTTCATTATTATTTGCGTTGTGTAAAAAACTTATTTATTACTGTTTTTTTCCTAAAAATGCCAAGGCCATCGATACTCCCCCTTGAAAACAGGGATTGTGAAGGGGCCTACAGTAAAATTCACTCGTTGCCCTTTGATCATTTTGGGATTTTAAACCTGGGAAAAAAAACCCCCTGTCCCAAGGACCCCTTTATTTAGCAGCAAACATTTAAACCTTCTTTTGTTTTCATGAATATCTGCAGGGGTCATTACGTTCCCAAAGAAACGGCCAAGAAAACATGTCCCTATTGTCAGCTTTTAGTGTTCCCAAATTTTCCAGTGGTTTCCGCTTGCACTAAAAAGTTATGAAATTTTTCCATTTTGTCTGTTCTGGGAAACCCAACTTGTCTGGGGCAGGTTTGGGCATTTTTTTCATTTTTCCCCAACGCATCTGTTTTTGGACAGTTTGTATTGGTCTGGGCTGCAGAGTCCTCTGTCTTGATGTTGGTTTTGCTGGGTTTCCCCTTTGGGTCATTTTGGGGAATTTTTGTCATCCTGAACATAAAAACAGTTTATGATAGTTTTTTAGTTTTCAAGGTTTGGGATGCTGTTTAAGTTATATTCCCGTTAGGGTTTTTGTAAATTCCCTGTGTATGTTTTTAGATCTTTGGGAATATAAAGAGTTCAGGTTTTGATTCCCGCCCCTTTAATAGTTTTTTTAAAAATAGATGCTAAACAAATTTGGGCCCAAATTTTTTGAAAAATGTGATTTTTTTTTTGCTTTACAAAACCACTTGTGTTTTACTTTTTTTTTTTTAAGGACAAAAAATCTTTTAAAAAAAAAAGAAAGAAACCTCAAAAAAAAGAATCTTTGCAACATCACTTAGCAAATGTGTTTTTTCCCTTTTTGGAAAATCTTCAAGGGAAAGAAATTTGCCCAGAGGTGGTAAATTTTTCCCTTTCCCCCCCCCCCCCCCCCCCCCCCCTTCGGGCTGAATGTTTGGAATGCACCAGAATCAAACATTTGCAGGAAATGTAAAAAATCACAAGGGTTTCCCCCCCAAAACCTGTATCCCCCCTTTATTTTATTGTAACCCCTTTTTTAACAACCCCTTTTTCATTTTTTTTAATGAAAAGTTTTGGGGAACTTTTTAAAAAAGAAGGGGCAGCCTTTGAGTACAAATTTCCCAAAAATGATTAATGTCTTATATACATGTAATTTTATGTAGCAATGTTTAAAACGGAGTATGCTTTCCATTTGTTGGTTTTTTCAAAAGTTTAAACACCCTTTGCATTGTTTTTTTAAAATTTTTCCGTACGCACAAAACGCGCGCACCCCGCGCACGCCGCACGCCCCGCCGCAACACACACCAAAACCCCCACACACACACACACAAGTCAATCAGAGGGACTAAAAAACCCATTGGGCCCGTGTTTTTAAAAAAGCACCAGCATCTTGCACCACGTAAGTTTTGTTTTCCCCTTTTTGTTAAAAATAGGCGATTTTGTGCCAGTGGGAAAAAGAAAGAAAGAATTTACCAAAAAACCCTATAAAAACGGGGACTTTGGGGGGTTTTAAAAAAACACCCTGCTTTTTTCCATTATTCTCTTAAAAAAAATGATAAATTAAATAAAAAAAAAAACAACCCCAGGATGTGAAATTGTTTCAATGTACTCGGTCATTGGGCCCCCAAAACAAAACAAAAGGAAAAAAAAACAGTAAACTTTTTTATTACTCGTTTAGGTTTTTTTTACCCAAAAGCTAGTCATCAAAAAGCACAGCAGGAAAAAACCCCAAATTTATTTATTCACCCCAAGCCTTTGTGGGTAATGTAAAAAAAAATTTTTAAAAAAAACAACATTTGGGGCTGGGCATTTTCAGTATTAAAAAAGTGAAAAACATATAAAAAAGGGAAACCAAAACTATCAAATTTTGTAAATTAAAGGTTTAAATTTTAAATTTCATTTCTTTCTTTAAGGGCCCGGTCAAAAAAAAAGTTTTCAGGGTGTTAACATTGAAAGCCCCCCCCCCCCCCCCCCCCCCCCCCTTTACAATTTGCCCATTTCCCGAAGGTATCTTGGTCTTTCCCTTTATATTTATTTTAAAAAAAAAAGGAGTTTTAACATAGCAACCTAACAAATTTTGGGAAAAGTATAAAAAATTTTATTTAGGATGCAAAAGAGGGAGAGAAATTCTTTTAATTTAAAAAAAAAAAAAAATTGTGGTATATGGTTTTTCTTTGAAGTTTGCTTACAAAGGGTTGACATATTTTTTCATACAGAAAAAATTAAGGGATGTTTTAAATTTCAATTTTTATCTTCTTTTACTACCACTTACACACCCCACGTTTTTCCCAAATACACACCACGTTTACACCGAACACACAGAACCACACACAACACAAAACACCACACACACACACACACACACACACATTTGGTCAGTGGGCTAGAGGGGAACCCCCCTGCCCAGAAAGGGAAAAAAAGGGGGGTTTGGGAAAAGTGTGGTAGTTCAAAACCCGTTTGGGCCCGAAAAAAAAGTCCCCATCCATTTAAAAAAAAAAGTGGTGGTTTTGGGGGCTAGTCTTTTTGGTGAGAGGTAAAAGTGGGCCCTTTTTGGGTTAAAAATAAATTATTTAGCGCATTGGGAAAAAAAACACACGGCAACAAGAGAGTTGTCCCCGGGGAAAAATTTGTAAAAAAAAAAAGTCACTCTGGTAGGGAAAACAAATACGTTGCAGGGCAGGAAAAAAAAAAACAAAAGGTGGTGCTTCCCTTTTTTTTCGACTCAGAGAGAGCAGCCCCAATTTCATGGAGAGAAATCTGCAATGGGCTTAAAGTGGTTTAAATTTTAAAAAAATTTAAAATAAAATTAAATTTAAAACCTACTTTGATAGATAAACAAATTAAAAAAAAAAAAACAAATAAATGAAAAAATTAAATTAAAAAAAAATGAATAAATAGACAGGGTGTAGAGTTCAGGGCATCATAACTGGCTTTTTAAAACATAGAGGCATGAAGGAAAAATATCTGCACACATGACAAACCCAAACCCCAAGGAAACAAAGAATTACCCCCTTTCCATATTCCTTTTCCCCAAAGACATTTTATCCAAAAATGGGCGTTTGGGCCACACACCCCGCTCTAAAGTATCCAAAAACTGTGCTCAGAGGTCTGTTGAGCCATGGATGTGTTCAGTGTTCCCCAGGTCAATGAAAACATTGCACGTGTGCTTTTAAATTTTTTTTTTATTGTGAACTGTGGCTTATGGTCGGGTTTGGATAGTGAAGGAATTTTAGGGAAAAAGTTGAAATAATGGTTTTCCTTTTTTTTTTTAGTCTTGACGGGATTTTTATGGATTGCTTTATTTGCCTTTTTGTTTTTTGGCCCTTTTTTTACCATTTCAATATGGCGGGGGTTTGCCTATTTGGGTTTGAGCATTGCGATCGCAATCTGATTTACCGGGTTTAATTCCCGGTTTGAGGGGATGTTTTTCCCCCCGGGGGTTTAAAATAAGTGTGAATCGGGCTTTTCCCCCAAAAGGGCCCCTTTGGTGAGATATAAAACCCAGGCCCCATGTGGGAAAAGGGAAAAGAACCCTTTGTGCACACGTTAAAACCTGTTCCGCTTTTTGTAAAAGTTGGCATTGTGGCGGGGGGGAATAGATGAAAAATGTCCCAAAAAACCCCATAACACGGGGGACTGTGATGTAAAAAAGGGGCCCTTTTGTGCTTATTGGCTTATCCTCTTTTTAAAAAAAAACTTTTTTTGGGGAAAAATTTTCGTTTTTTTGTCTGTCTAGGCGCTTGTTTTTTCCTTTTTCAGCTTGTTTTTCTGCCCTTTTCAGTATTTTTGTTAAAAAATTTTAGGGTTACCAATGGTGTTGAGTTTTTAAAAAAGTATGAATTTATTTTTTTCCCCCCTTAAAGGTTGCCCCATTCCAGCTTTTGGAAAATGCCCTGCTGCTTAAAGCTTGGTGTTTCCCTTAAAAACTCAATGCAAATTCATGATTTTGGGGATCTTTAAAGTCATATTTTGGGTCTGGGTTTAAAGTACAAAAAGAAAATAAAGGAATTTTAAGTTTTCAATTTTAAAATTTTCCAGTTGTTTTAAATGGCCCCAAAACTTAACTTCCTTTTGGGCCCTGAGATTGAACCTTTGATTTATGGGGCCAAAGGGGTTGAAGTTGAATGTCTTACAATTTAGCCCCTAGCATTTTTCATTTTTTGTGGGTTTTTTTTTTCCTCTGTGCCCTTTTGGGGGCTGCAGGCACCTTTGGACTAAATGCCGGGGCACCGCCCATTTTGTTTTTGTGTTTTACCCGTCAGTAACTATTGCAAAGGAATTTCATGGGCAGATTAAAGTAAATATTCTGTTTTACCTAAAAACTTGTTTTTAAAGGGGAGTGTGTGTGTTTTTTTTTAATTTTTGGGGGGTTTGGTTGTTAGGAGGGTGAGGAACCTTTTGGGGATTGCATGTGGGGTTTTCTTTATTTTTTTTTTTTTTTTTTTTGAGGATATTGAAAAAAAGTTACCCAATTTAAAAAATTAAATAAAAATTTTAAAAAAAAACACACATACTTTTTGTCACTTTAATTCCCTTTCCTAATCAAAAAACAAATTTCACGCAATTTTGAAAAAGTTTGTGTGTGTTGGGGTGTGTGTTTTTGTGTGTGTGTGTGTGTTGTTTTGTGTGTGTGTGTGGTGTGTGTTTTTTGTGTGTGTGTGTGTGGGGTTGGTGTGTGGTTTTTGTGTGTGTTAAATTTTCCGGGGATAAAAAAAATGAGGCAGCAAAAATATTTAAGAAAACCCTGAAAAATGAGTCAGCCCAAAAAAAAATAAAAAAGAACATTTGGGTTTGGCAGGGAACAAAAAAAAACCCCCCCAAATTTTTCCCTTGCAAAATTTGTAATTTTGTTTACAGATACGAATTATTATGCTGTGTGTTTTGTGTGTGTGTGGGTGTGTGTTTTGTGTGTGTGGGGTGTTTTGTGTGTGTGTGGTGTGTGTGTGTGTGTGTGGGGTGTGTGTGGTGTGTTGTGTGGGTGGTTTTGTGTGTGCATTTTTTTGTGTTTGTATTGAATTTTTTTTAAAAAAACAAAATTTTTACCCCTTTAAGTTTATGATAAACTTCTCTGTGCCAAAATTTTTTTGGTGTTTTTCCCTGAGGGAAAAACCTTGTGTCCCAAGAGCAAACCCCCAGCCATCTTTTTTTTTTATTTTTTTTTCTTTTGGCCTTTTGTATTTGTTTCTTTATCAGGTGACTGTCTCTACAGGAAAAGTGCCAGGGAAAATTCTCTTGATTTCCGTTTTTTTGTCATTTAAAAATGTTCCCAAATGCCTTTTTGCGTAGGGGATCCTTGGTTTACAAAATTTTTTATCCCAAATTACCAAAGCACTCAGACCACAGTGTAGGGATTGGAATTTAAATTTTTCGGGGGAAAAAAAGGGGATTTAAACCTCAAAACACCTTTAAACCCGGATTTTCGGGTTTCTAGAGAGGTGCTACCCCTAGAACCCGTTGTGCATGCATGTGCACAGGTGGTGAGTGTGTATGTGTGTCTGTGTGCGTGCGTGAGTGTGCACCGTGTGTGTTATGTTTTGTGTTTGTGGGGGTGAGTGGGGCACGCGCCCCGCGTGTGTATTAAGTATGGGGCATGTGTGTATGATTTTTTAACACTTTCCCCCCCTTTTTTTCTTTGATTATCTCATGTTTCTTTTCTCCCAATTTCTGCAATCACAATACGGGTGATAGGGCTTCACCCCATTTCATACTTTTTTCTTTTCAGGGCCCCATAACAAAAAAAAATGGGATTTTTATTGAACACATTTTTATTTGGGAAAAAAATTTTAAAAAAAAAACAAGAAAACGTTTTACAATCAAAAAACCCCGTAAAAAAAGAGAATTTAATACACCCTGTTTAAAACAAAAATGGGTTTTTAAAATTTAACATTAGTGTTTTAAAGCTTGGTTAAAGAGTAATCAAAAGTGTACGTACCCAAAAAAATGAAGACATTCAATCTTTTCACGTGCTTTCCCTTTTTAGTCCTTTGGGAAAAAATTTTTTTTTATAGTTTCAGGGCATGAATTTTAAATGCATACACTTTTGAAAGCTATGTACAAAGTCATTAAAAAATGTGCTTTATATTTCACAGAGAATCGGGGTTTGGGGGGAAATCTTTTTAAAACAGTGAAAACAGTTTTTGCATGTTTTTAAAAGTTCAAACCCTGGATGTTTAGGGTTTTCATCTTTCCAAAGGGTTTTAGGGATAAGCAGAAAAAAAAAAACAGCAGAGGGGGGGTAGTTTAAACAGAAAGCACTTGAACAAATTTTGATCGATAAAATTTAAATTTCAATGAAAAAAGGGTACCCCCAAAATATTGGGGGCTTTTCAATCATTGTACAGAAAGTGATTTTGGGGGTTTTTTGGCCAAAGGGACCTCCCCTGACACCGGTTTAAAGGTTAAAAGTTTTTTTTAAAATATTTTTAAGACATTTTTGCCCGCCCAAAAAAAACAAGTTGGGAATATTTCCTAATAATGACTGTGACAACTGGGAACCAGTTAGAGTCAAGGGGGATTTTTAGTCTTTTTAAAAAAAATAAAAAAAAAACAAAATCTCTTTAAAATCATGAAAAATTAATTAGGGGAAAAAAGGGGCCCGGGAAAATTCAACTTTATCCTTTTTAATCACTTTTCATTATCCCTTTTGAGAACGTATGTGGGGGAAATACCCAAAAATCACCATTTCAAATTTCACAAAAAAACATAAGGGCCCCCTACAAAATTTTTCAGTAGACAAAGTGTTTTTTGTCATCTGGTTTCACTTACCATTCATAGGTTTTCTTGTGGGCATGACCAAAGGGGTCACAAATTCCTTTCCCGATGAAAATGGCTCTTTGATTTATATTTTTTGTTCTTGTTTTAAGATGGACATCACATGTGTAGTTTTACAAGGTTTTTCTGTGAAACTGATTTCTTGGGGGGCGTTCTTTTGCTGTGTTTAACTTGGGTTCCCTTTTTTTCCAGTGTTGTAATTGACCCGTGTCTGACTGAATCAAGTTTAAAACCCCTGCACTTTTTTGGGGAAAAGTCTTATCCCAATATTTGAATTTTCGGCCTTTTTTCCCGGGGTTTGGGGTTATGATGTGGGGCCATTTTTTTAAATACTTTTCCCCGGGTAAAAAAACATATGCAAAATGGCCTTTTTATGGCTTTTCTCCTGTGTGGGTTCCCTTTGGTTACCAGGGTTTAAAAACTTTTTGTTGTTAAAAATCATTCAGAATAATACTTTTTTGGGGTTTTTCAAAGTGTGGGGGTTTGGGTGTAATTTGTTAAACTACTTTTCCTTGTAAAAGTCTTTTTACAAATGTCAATTGTGTTTGGTTTTCCCCATGTTTTGGGTTCTTAGGTGAACGTTAAATTTTTCTTTTGTAAATTTAAAGTCATATCACATATGTACACTTTTTGTGACTTTTCTGCTGGGGTGGGTTCCGAGGGATTAGTTAAACTTCTTTTTTGGGTTTAAAATCTTTTTTAAAATATGTGCACCCTTTGTGGTTTTTCTCCCGGGGGGGGTTTTTTGATGTGACGTTAAAGTACTTTTTTCGGCAAAAGTTATATCACAAAAACGTGCACTTGTTGGGGTTTTCTCCCGTTGTGGGTTTTTATGGACAGTTTTAAAATTTTTTTTCTTTGGCAAAAGTCATTTCCAAAAAATTTTACACTTGTGTGGTTTTTCCTGTGTGGGTTTTTAAAATGAACCCCGTTAAAAATACCCCTTTTTGGGGTAAAAAAAATATCACAATATGTGCTTGTATGGCTTTTCTCCGGGGTGGGTTCCAATGTGCTTTGTTAAAAAAAATGTTTTGTTTTTAAAAGGGTTTTAAGGGGCGTATGTGCATTGTATGGCGCTCTCCTGCATGTGCTCGCAAGTGTCTTTTTAAATGTGCATTATGCTTGTATGTCTTTCCACACTGTGGACATTCGTGTGGTCTTTCTCCAGTGTGGGTTCGAAGGTGACTAATCAAGTTATATTTCTTGGTAAACCTCATATCACAGTATGTGCATTTGTATGGCCTTTCCCCTGTGTGAACTAGTATGTGCTTTTCTAGATTGCTTTTATCAGAAAATTGTTTTCCACATTTTTCACACAAGTGACACATTTTCCTTGTAAAATCATTCACGTCTCCTTCTGAAGCAGTGTGTTTACTCTGAGTTGTGTCACAGTCAGCATCATTATTAACACCCAAATCATCAGGTATAAAGTTGTCATTGTTCAACAGGTGATGATGCTGTGCAGTTATTTTACACCTGTCTCGTTTCTTGTTTTTCGATAGTTTTCTTTTTTCATAGTTGTACTGAGTTGGTGTTCTATTGACTATTGTTTCATAACTGTTGTGCGAGGCTTGGTCACAGTCCTTCTGTTGTGTACTGGTGTCGTTGCTGTTTGCATTGCTATTTTGATTGATGAAAGTTTGTTCACAGTCAGTGTTTTTGTATTCCTTGCTCCCTGCATGAGTTCGTCTGTAATTATGTAACTTAGATTTTGAAAATAAAGCCGTTCCACATTCAGTGCACTTAAATGTGTTTTCTTGTATATGAGTTTTGCTGCATCTGTCAAAATCACTTTTCCTTCTGAAGCTTCTTCTACAGTCTGTACATGTGTATGTCTTCTGCCCCTGTGTGAATTCGCCTGTGCTCTTCAAACCTCCGTGTACTAGTGAAGACTTCTCCACAGTCATCACACAAGTATGTCTTTTCTTTTGTGTGCTTTACCATAGCACTGTTGACAGCAGTATTTTGTTCAGTGCCTTCTCCACTGTCAGGAATCGTTTCCATGTTTACCTGCCTTGTACTTGCTGTTGTACACTTTTCACAGAGGTAGGGCTTGAATTCCTCAGGAGCTAAAATATGCTGTTTTACAGAAAAGGCACAGGTAGAATCCTCACCACACTTTATGCATGTGTATTTTTTGTCTTGAGTTGGTGCATATTCCCCTGTATTTCTTTCAAATGTAACACAGCCAACTTTTGTGATCAGATCATAATCGGTTTTGTTGTACCTGAAAATGTTTTCTCATTATTATTTGCGTTGTGAAAAAATCTCTCTATATTGTTTCTTTCCCCATCAATGCCAAAAATATCTATAACTCCCCTTGAAAACAGGGACTTGTGAAAAAAATACAGTGAATTACACGTTGTCCTTGATCAGTTTTACTTCACCTGGGAAAGAAACACCTGTACCAAGGATCCCATATTTAGCAGCAACAGTCACGCCATCTTTTGTATCATGAATATCTTCAGTGTCGTTACAGTTACAAGTACAGGCAAGGTCAACATTTCCACTATTTCCAGCTCTAGTGTTCCAGTAACCAGTGGTTTCCTGCTTGCACTGAATGTTATGATAGTTTCCAGTTGGCTGTTCTGGGAATGCACTTGTCTCATGCAGGTCTTGGGCATGTTCATGGTCAGTCACAGCATCTGTGTTGACAGCTGTGTTGGTCTGTGCTGAAGAGTCCTCTGTCGTGATGTTGGCTTTGCTGGGTTGCCCTGGGTCATTTGGGAGTACTGAAGTCATCTGCAACAGCGACAATATATCATGATATTAACTAGTATCAAGGTGACAGGATAAGTTTAGTTCTATTCCTGTTACAATTCTTCTATGTGTCAAGTGTTTGTCTGAGAGTTGCTAATATACAAAGAGTTGAGGTTTTGTTTCAACTTTTCTTTCATACATTTAACACTAGATGCTAAAGCACTCATGGCAAGTAGATGAAAATTCTGTTGTTTTTTTGTTTTTACTGCCAACATGTATTTGTCTCCCTTTGACTTCGACAAATCACCAGCAGAAGGGATAGCAATGAACAATGAATCTTAGCAACACTTATTATCAAACATTGCATCTGTTATTGCATTCTTCAGCAAATAACTATGCCAGAAGGGCATTCATTCAGCAACTCCCCTCCCCCAGTGTGTTTTCAATGTACTAGCATCAGCAAATTGCAACATATGTAAAAAGTCAAAAAATTTTACCAACTCTCCCCATGCTTACCCTCTACCCCCACCTATGTTATTATTTTATGTATCAAATTACCACGTTCGATTTATATATCAAGAAATACTTTGAAGAATTGGTTATACTTTACCTAAAATGAATGACAACTTTTTTATGCACAAACACAATGACAACATTTTAAATGTGTAAGATTTCAATTTGGGCCTATACATAATCATGAATGTGCAATGTTTAGAAGGGTGTTTGCATTTCTAAAGTAAAGATTTTTTTTGTAAAAAAAAAAGCAAGCACTGATACCTACGTATTTTGTTTTTTAGTCCACACACACGCGCATTACACGGGAGCCTTTTTTAAATAAAATAAAAATTGAAATGAAGATGGTTTTTTCAAGGTTGCTTACAAAGCTTTCTTAGTGGTCTTTCTTCGCCACTTTCACACACACACACACACAACACACACACAGGCAACAACATACACATACAGAGGGACAGTTATTCATGGCCATGTAAGACTATAAAACAAACATACAGGCAAGAAGTAAAATACTTTTACACATGAGAAACAGACACACAGAAAAAAAGTATTACCTTTTCCATGTCTTCCCAATGACATTAATCCACAAACTGACAGTGGACCACACACCCAACTCTCAAAGTATCCCGAACTGTGCTCAGACATATGATGTAGAGCCATGGGTGTGCTCAGTGTTCTAGGACAATGAACACAATGCACGTGCTGCACGAATTTCTGTGTTCCTTCTTTTATAGCTCTTGACAGCATTATCGTGAAGAGCTGTATTTGCCATTGTGTTTGTTTGCCAATTGTTTTACGTGTATCTATCTGTGCATTACTGTTATCTGTGTATTACTTTCATCACTATGTGCATTACTTTCATGTATTTGTCTGTATAGTCAACTTGTTACCTCACTATGTGTTTGTCTATTTTCTTTTTGCTTTTCATTTTTTTGGCAGACTTCTAGGGTTCTTCAATGGTGGTGACATTCAGCAAATGCAATTGTTTTTGCCAGATTTCTAGGGTTCTCCAATGGTGGTGAGATTCAGCAAATGCAATCGTTTTTGCCAGACTTCTAGGGTTCTCCAATGGTGGTGAGATTCAGCAAATGCAATGTTTGTGCCCATAAAAGGCGGGTCACCCCATCCTAAAAAATGTAGCTGCATCCCCCTTGGTGTTTCCAAAAACCCCCCAAAGGGAAAATGATTTATTTGATTTTAAAAGGCTTTTTTTATTTTTTGCTGCTGCTCTTAAATTTGCCCTGGGAGATAGAAAGCCCAACTTAATTTAGCAGACCCAAGAGCTCAATCAAAATTCAAAATTTTTTGAGGAAGGTGGGGGCAGGAGGGTTTAAGACGTTTGCCTGCCAACAGAAAACCGTGGGTTCGGGGTTTGATTCCCAGTTTCCCCTTTCTTCCTTTTTACAAAAACGGGAAGGAAGTCAAAGCCTTGGATGAGCAAAAAAACCCGAGCCGGTGCGAACGCTTTGCAAAACTTTTTGCATTTTAAACCCTGTTCTGTTTTCGAAAGGTACCCACTGTGTCCCGATTTGAACAGATGAAAATTTAAAACCCCGTAAAACCCCGGGGACTGGATGTAAAAAAAGAAGTACATGGGTATTTATTTCCTTTATCCTTGATGAAACAAAGATTGAGCGTTTTGATTTTTTTTTTTACAAGATTCAGCGCTAAAAAAATTCCATCTTTTAAAAAATAAAAAATAAAAAAAATAAAATAAAAATTTTTTATTATTATTATTATTATTAATTTATTACTATACTATCTATATCTATAATTATTATTATTATTATAATTTTTAAATTCTATTAAAAATTTTATTGATTTCATAAATTAAATAACCCGAATTGAAAAAATAATTTGGTCTTAACTCCAAGTATAATGTTTCATATATTGTGTGTTTGCCTGGTTTGTGTTTGTGTTGTTGTGTTTTTGTGTGTGTTTTGTGTGGTGTGTGTGTGTGGTGGTGGGGTTTTGTGTGGGTTGTTGTATAAACTTTTGGGCTTTTGTGCGTAGGGAATGTTTTTTGTAGGGTGTGTGTGTTTGTGTGTTTTGTGTGGGGTGTGTGTGTGTGTGTGTGTGTGTGGTGTGTGTGTGTGTGGGTGTGTGTGTGGGGGGGATTGGTGGGGGTTTGGGGGCGTGAATGGGGGGGCATATATGTGGGTATCATGGCTGGGCATTATGCTTCTAATTGTGTGTGTTGTTTGTGTGGTGTGTGTGTGGTGTTGGTTGTGTGTGTGGGGGTTTGGTGTGTGTTTTGGGGTGTGGAGCAATCATATATGCAATGCACTACATCCCATATCGCTTGAGTATGGTGTTACCTAATTAAAAACTTTTTGATGAAGAATACAAAAAGGGATAAAAAAAGGCTGTTTTTTTTAAAATGTTTGTATTGTGTATGTGTGTATGATAAAACCAAAATAAATCCCACTTCAAGTTTGAAAAAAATTCTCTGTGGGACTTTGGCTGCTCTCCCGGGGAAGCCCTCGTGCCTCAGATCCACCACCTTTGTTTGCCTGTTGATGTGTCGTTTTTTTTTATCAGGGTAAACTTATTTTTACAACATTTTGAAGGGAAAATTATCTTAATGCCAGGGGTTTCTTTTACGTGTTAAATAAGCCTCTTTTTTAATCTCACCCCAAAAAGCTTTCTTCAGACCACACTAAAAAAGTCTAGGGGGTGGGGTCCCATTTGCCAGATGGGATCAAAACCCGCCTTTTGAAAATAAAAATGTTTTGTTTTATGGCAGGGGGGCTAATTGGACACTGGTTGTGCGTTCGTGCGGCTTGAGTGTGTGTGTGTGTGTGTGTGTGTGTGGGTGGTGTGTGCTAGGTGTCTGTGTGTGTGTGTGTGTGTGGGTCTGGGTGTGTGTGTGTGTGTGGGTTTGTTGTCTGTGTGTTTTATGACTCCCTTTTTAGCACTTGAACCCCCTTCCAGACACTCTCTTACTCTTTTCTTTTTCCCCAAGGCTGAAATACCCCTTGTGTGTTTAGTATTCAAACCCAGAAAATTTATACATTTGTACATGACATCACAAAAAAAACGGTTATTGAAAAAATGCCTTTTTTTTTAAAAAACAAATTTAAAAATAGTAACAAGAAAACGTTTTACACATACAAAAGCCTGAAAAGATAATTAATACACTGGGTTTATACAAACAGACTTCAAAATCTAACATTAGTTTAAAAGTTGGTTAAGAGCAATAAATTTTTTTAAGTACAAAAAGAATGACAGATATTAACGCACTTCTCCAAACTTATAATCCATGCTAAAACTTTTTTTTAAACATGTTCTAAATGATATACTGTTTTTAAAAAGCTTCATACCAAGTCATGTGGATGTCCCTTTATTATTGCTACAGAGAATCAGCTTGTGAAGACAATTTTTGAAAGTAAAAAAAGATATAAAACCCATACAAACTGAATTTTGATGTTTGCATTGTTAGGTTGTATGATTTAGACAAAGAGAACAGCAGACACAAACTTTAAAAACAGATCCCCTTGAACATTGCTGACAATATATATCAGTTTCAATGAAAGGACCCCATAACCGGAGTTTTTTGAATTATAGTACAGGAATATGTGCTTTTTTAGGGCCAAGACTTCATGCAAATTTTGTGCCCATTAAAACAAAGGTTAGTTTCCCCAATAAAGGGTTTTTGACAAGTCAATGCACACTAGTCCGTCAGGGTAGCTTAGTCATGTTTGAAAATGAAAAAAAAAAACAACACCCATACATACCTAAAGGCCTTCATAGGGAAAAAAGTGTTGGGAACTTCACTTTACCCTTTTGAAAATTTTCATTATCGTTGAACAGTTGTTGAGGGAAATAACCAAACCCCAAAACAGTTAAATAAAAATGAGGACACTCAAATCTTCAATAACAAAGTTCTTGTACTTGTTTCACTCCATTCACAGGTTTTCTCCTGGGGACAGGTGAGAACTGGCTCTCTTAATTTATATGGTGTTCTTGTTTCAAGATGGACGTCATATGTGTTATGTACAAGGTTGTCATGTGATGTACTATGAACAAATTTCTATGTTCGTACTTTACCTGTGTACTATGGGGTTGCCTCTGTCAGTATGTGAAAAGTGTCTGACTGAATGAAGGTTCCACTTGCTCTATGGCCCCTATGCTTGGACTAAAACCTGAACTGTTATGGGGTTTCGGGAAAATCCGACCATAATGTGGGTATTATGTGGACAGTGGTTTTTGGAAGTAGTGTATGGCCCTTAAATTTCGTTTTGGGGGGGAATTTTTCCACAGAATGTACAAAATGTGTGGTTTTTCTCCTGTGTGGGGTTTTGATGTGGAAGTTAAAGTACTTTTCTTGGTAAAAATTATGACAAAAAAGTGCCTTGGTGGCTTTTCTCCCGTGTGGGTTTTTAAAGTGAAAAGTTAAGACCTTTATCGGTATAAGTCATAACAGTAATGCACTTGTGGGCTTTTCCTGTGTGGGTTCTGTTGTGAGCAGTTTTAACTCATTTTTTTGTGTAAAAATCTATCAAAATATGTGCACTTGTGTGGTTTTTCCTGTGGGGTTTGATGTCCAGTTAAAAACTTTTCTTTGGTAAAAAATCATATCACAAAATGGATTTTGGTGGTTTTTCCTTTGGGTTCTGATGTGACCAGTTAAAGTTTTTTCTTGTAAAAGTCATTCAAATGTGCACTTTTGGGGGCTTTTTCTCCTGTGTGGGTTCTGATGTAGCAGTTTAAATATTTTTGGAAAATCATATCACAAAATTGCGTGTGGTTTTTCCTGTTTGGGTTTAGTAGCAGTTTAAAATATTTTTTGGTAAAAGTATTACAATTGTGCAATTTTTTGTGGTTTTCTTGTGGGGGGTTCTGAAAGTGAGCATTTTAATATTTTCTTGTAAAAATCATATCCCAAAATGTGCATTGGGGCTTTTCCCTGTATGGGTTCGAAAAATTTGGGTTTGTTAAAGTAGTTTAGGGTAAATTCTATCCAATATGTGTACTTGTAAAGGGTTTTTCCTGGTGGGTTCTAAGGGGGTTTGTTAAGTTACTTTTATGGTTAAAAGTCTTATTGCAAAATGCACAATGTGTGCTTTTTTCCCGTGGGGTTCATTTTGCCGTTAAAAATGTTTAGTAGTAAATTTTTATACATATGGCATTTTTATGACTTTCTTTGAATGAACTCGAAGGGAAAATTTAAAAATTGTTCGAATTGTAGTTTTCCACACGTAAGATGTGTAGATCTTCCCCCTGTGTGGGTTCGAGGTGGCTATTCAAGTTACATTCTGGGTAAACTCATATCACGGGGAAGTCATTTGTGGGGTCTTTTTCCCCGGTGGATTCGCATATGTGTCTTTTCGTTTTTGTATTTGAAAGTTTTTCCTTTGAACAATTATATGGGCCCTTTCTTCTGTGTGGACCCTGTGGGGTTTCCCCGCGGCTTTTATAATAAAAAATTTTTCCAAGTGTTCACACAGGTGAGATTTTTTTTTGACAAACTTCACGTCTCTTTGAAGTGCCTTTTCCTGAGTTTTTCCAGTGTCATCTCCTCACCCAAATATAATAATTTTGGTCCTCAGGTTGCAGCAGTGTTTTGTTCATTGGCCTTCTCCATTGCAAAATTTATTTTCCCGGTTTACCTGCCCGTACTGTTTGATGTCTGATGGGTGTTGTGCACTTTTCCAGAGGTATGTTTTAATTCTCCGGATAAAATATGCTGTTTAACATAAAAATTTTTATAAATCCCTTTCCAACTTTAGCATCTCTGATTTGCCCTTAGTTTGTACATATTCTGCTGCTTTTCTTTCAGGTGTGTCACAGTCATCTTTTGTGGTTTCACCATAATCAGATTTATTGCATGTGGATATGTCTTCCTCATTATTATTTGTGTTGTATAGAACTCTCACTATATTATTCTTTAACTCTTCAATGCCCAGCCTATCTATAACACCCCTGGAAAACAGTGAGCTGTTAACAACTACAGTGAATTTACACGTGTCCTTGATCAGTTTGACTTCACCTGAGAAAGAAACACCTGTACCAAGGATCTCATATTTAGCGGTGACAGTCACACCATCTTTTGTATCATGAATATCTGCAGTGTCATTACAGTTACAAGTACAGGCAATGTGAACATTTCCATTATTGTCAGCTGTAGTGTTCCAGTACCCAGTGGTTTCTTGCTTGCACTGAATCTCCTGATAGTTTGCAGTTGACTGTTGTGGGATGTTACTTGTCTCATGCAGGTCTAGGGCATGTTCATGTTCAGTCACAGCATCTGTGTTGACAGCTGTGTTGGTCTGTGCTGAAGAGTCCTCTGTCTTGATGTTGGCTTTGCTGGGTTGCCCTGAGTCATGTTGGAGAACTGAAGTAATCTGTAACATCAAGAACAGATCATGATAGTTTCTAGTATCAAGAAGATGTGCTGTTTAAGTTATGTTCCTGTTATGGTTTTTCTAAGTGCCATGTTTATGTCTGAGATCTGGTAATATACAAGGTGTTCAAGTTTGGATTTTACCTCCCTGACAAAAAAAAAACCAATCCCGTGTAGAACAGATTAATGTGAAACAGATTATCAATTATGTACATAAAAAGGCCATTTTAAATACATTTCTTCTGTTATCTTGATCAAAACACGTTTGCAGACTATTAATGTTGGAAGTCACGCTCTACTTACTGCCATTTTGGAAGGATATCTCTGGTCAGCTTGTAAAAATTAAAACCACAAATTCAGTATCTAACCTAGCAACCTAACAAGTTAGAGATATCTCCAATAGTTCTATTCAGGATCAATGAGAGATACATTCTTTTAACTTATACAAGTTAAAAGTAGATGGTTTTCTTTAAAGGTTTGCTTACAGGCTTGACATATTTTACATACAGAAAACAGAGGGGAATGTTTAGTTTTCCTTTTTCAGCTTCTTTCCCCTACCACTTACACACACAACCACAAACACACATACACACACACACACACACACACACACACACACACACACGCACACACACACACACACACACACCACACACACACACACACACGGTTGGTGGTCTAGAGGTAACGCACCTGCCTAGAAAGGGAAAAGTCTGGGTTGGAAGTGTGCTGTAGTTAGAATCATTTTTGGGCCTGAAACATTTTCCCCACCCATTAAAACCATGAGTGTTGGTTCTGGGTGCTAGTCTCTCGGATGAGATGATAAACGTCGTCCTGTGTGTTACACATAATTATATAGTGCACGTAAAGAACCCATGGCAACAAGAGAGTTGTCCCCGCCAAAATTTTGTAGAAAAAAGCCACTCTCATAGGGAAACAAGTACAGTTTCAGGCAGGAAAAAAGGATGGCGCTGCTCTTATGGTGACACGTTCTCCTCAGGGAGAGAAGACTGAATTTCATGCAGATAATTCTGCCATGACTAAAAGTGGTATAAATAAATACACATCCTCTAAAATCCAGGGAGCCATAAATGACTAAAAAAAATCCATACATGTAGAAAGAAAATACTTGTACACATCACCAACAGACAGACTCACGGAAACAAAGAATTACCTTTTCCATGTCTTCCCAATGACATTCATCCACAAACTGACAGTGGACCACACACCCAGCTCTCAAAGTATCCTGAACTGTGCTCAGATATCTGTAGAGCCATGGGTGTACTCAGTGTTCTAGCACAATGAACACAATGCACGTGCTGCACTATTTTCTTTTTATTCTGAACTGTGGCTATGGTCAAGGTGGTAGTGAAGGAACTTAAGGAAAAGTTGAAATAATGTGTTCCTTCTTTTATAGCTCTTGTCAGCATTTTTATGCGCAGATGTATTTGTCATTGTGTTTGTTTGCCCACTGTATTACTTTCAACTATCTGTGTATTACTTTCATCAATATGTGTATTTCTTTCATCAGTATGTGTATTACTTCCATCTACCTGTCGGTCTAGCCAACTTGTTAACTATCTGTTTGTTTGTTTTTAATTTTTACGCTAGTACTTTAGTGATCACCAATGGTGGTGAGATTCAGCGTATGTAATCATTTTTTCCAACCATGAAGGTAGCTGCATTCCGACTTCGGATAATGTATTCTGCATAAACTTGGTGTTTCCACAACCCATCAAATGCAGACATGATTTATGGGATCTTTAACGTGCACATTTTAATATTCTGCATGTCTGCTCTTGAAGTCGACCTCGAAAATTGAAAAAAAAGTTCCCACCTTTCATTAACCAGACACCAATGAGGTTCAGTCCCTTAACTTCATGGACCCAAAGGATTGAAGTTGAATGATCTTGAAGACTGAGCTGTACTGTCTGCCATCTGTCTGTATGTTTGCCTCCCTGTGTGTGTGTGTGTGTGTGTATGTGTGTGTGTGTGTTCCTGTGAGTGTGTGTGTGTGTGTGTGTGTGTGTGTGTGTGTGTGTGTGTGTGTGTTGTGTGTGTGTGTGTGTGTGTGTGTGTGTGTCTGTGTGTTGTGTCTGTGTGTGTGTGTGTGTGTGTGTGTGTGTGTGTGTGTGTGTGTGTGTGTGTTGTGTGTGTGTGTGTATGTGTGTGTGTGTGTATGTGTGTGTGTGTGTGTGGTGTGTGTGAGCATTCGTATGTGTGTATGCATGAAGATAAGAATATGGGCATGGCAAATTGTGTGTGTGTGAATGCATCCGCGCGTGCGTGTGTGCGTGCGTGTGCGTGTGTGTGTGTGTGTGTGTGATGTGTGTGTGTTTCTTCGTGGTTCTTTACATTTTATGTCTTTTCACTATCAGTGATATTTAGACCAAGGGAGACAGGGGGAGAGAAAAGCAGACAACTTGTGTGTGACTGAGATTTTGTGTTTTGTTCACTCCTAATGTGTGTTTGTGCGTGTGTTTGTGTATGGCTTTGTCTGTGTGTGCGTGCTTGTGGTGTGTTTGAGTGTGTGTGAGTATGCGTGCGTGCGCATGGGTGAATGTGTGTATTTGCGTGCTTGTTTGTTTGATTGTGTGTGTGCATAAAGTTATCAACTGAGTAACATCAAATAGCGAAGTCAATTAAAGCAAAATTACATCAACAGTTTAAAAAAAAATTCTAAACAGTCATTATATAAATCTTAAAACGAGACTATATACAAGGAATTGAACAATTACAATTGAAAGAATATTATCTGACATAAGATTGTGAAAAGTTTCTTCAGAATAATTCAAGTCTCTGCAACGTTTTGGAAGAAACTGGATCACTTCAGGACAACTGTGTAACATATGACTCCAGCTCAACTTTGTGCCACAAATACACTTTACGTTTTTACAATATTTCGTTTTGATAGCATCAAGTCGAATTCGGCAGATCATACTAGAAATTACCCTTGCATAAAACATGGAATTATTTCACACCATCTGCCTTGTAAGCCCTATAACAGATCCTATAGTTTTCCCAGATCCTGAATGGATGTTATCATGTTTGAGGAAATGTGCCCATGATGTTGTCTGTAACAAATGGTACAACCTCGTTTATGAGGGAAGATATATTACTGAGTTGTTTATATTATGAGCACCTTTCTTGGCCGATTTGTTGGCTAACTCATTACCCCATAGACGCAATGGGAAGATATCCAACAAAAAACTACACCCGTGCCTTTAAATAATGACTTAGATGATTACTTCAGTGATCATATCAGGACGTTTCCACATTAATAGATTCTAACACACTTGATACTGACTTTGAGTCAAGAAACATACAACTTTGAAAATGACTTTTGAATAGTCTACATCTATTAGAACATCAAGAAGTTCAGCAGTAAATACTGACAACTGTGTACCCAGAAAATATGATTTTCTGACTTTGGGAGCTGGGATTACAAGGGCCGCTCCTACAGATTTATTACATTTCTATCGCTGATCCGTCTGTATTGACTTGAAGGCAGACTTTGTATTGATCATAAACGTGTGCTCAAACAGATGTTGTTATAATACTGAGTGTGTATGTGAGTGTGTGTGTGTGTGCGTGCGTGCGTGCGTGTGTGTCTGTGTGTGTGCACTAAAGGTGCACATGCACACACATTAGCATAAGGGCTTGCATGCATTTGTGTGTGTTACCTATTAGCACCTATTGATGAAGAAATACATATAGGATTAAAGCCGATGTATGTGTATAAGAGACCATTAAGAAAATACCCAAGAAGGACATCATCATCATCCAAGGGGATTCCAAAGCCAAAGTAGGTCCTGACTCTTACAACCAATGGGCCGGAACAGTTGGTCAGTTTGGAACTGGAGAGACCAACGACAGGGGACTACGTCTGCTGGAGTTTGCCTGCACCCACAGACTTACCATTGCCAATACTCTCTATCCCCACAAGCAGTCAAGGAGGACAACCTGGCATGCGCCAAACAGCAAGATCCATAACCAAATAGATTTTTATCTCAACACCACGGCGCTTCAAATCCAGCATCAACAGAGCCAGAACAAGAACCTACCATGGAGCTACATAGGCAGCGACCACGACTTTGTGCTGCTGGTATTCAAAATGAAACTGAAGAAAAACAAACAGCCTGCAAACCCTCGCATCAAATTTGACGTGGACAAACTAATTGATCCAGATGTCGAGGAGATCTTCCAAGCTAAGCTTGGCGGACGTTTTGCGGCATTAAGCCTCCTGGACAATGGCATCAATGACCTCACCAACAACTTTAATGAGGCAGTCCGAGAAACAGCAGAGGAGGTACTCGGTCGTCAGAGGAATAAACACCAGCCATGGACTACCAATGACATCTTGGACCTCTGCGATACAAGAGGAGCACTAAAACCAACCAGGTCTTCCAACCCTAAAGAATACCGGGAGGCCAACAATCTTGTGAAGAAGTCAATGTTAAAGGCCAGAGAGAAGTGGATCAGTGATCAATGTAATGAGATCGAAAAAAGCATGAAAGTGGGCAACATTAAAAGGCATACGACACCCTGAAGAAACTCACAAAACCACTTCAAACCAAATCATCAGTCATTGAAGACAGCTCCGGAAACCTCCTCACAGAAAGCTCAGCTGCATTGAACAGGTGGTCTGAGTATTGTCAAGAACTGTACAACTACCCAATACAACCTGACAAGAGCATAATAGAAGAGAAAGCAGCATAATCAAGAGCATCCTTGCCAATACCTATACTGAGGGAAGAAGTGGAAGAAGCCATCCGCAGTTTACCAGTAGGAAAGTCCCCAGGAGCAGACAACATACCAGCAGAGCTGCTCAAGCATGGTGGCGAAACAGTCATCACACATATTACAGCTATCTGTCACAAGATTTGGGAGACAAAACAATGGCCAACAGAATGGACACAATCATCATCATCCCCTGCCCAAGAAGGGGAATTTACGCCAATGCCAAACTATAGAACAATCAGCCTCATCAGCCACGCCAGAAAGATCATTGCTCAAAGTTATTTTGAATCGACTCAAGAAGGAGCAGAAGAACCACCTTGCAGAGGAACAAGCTGGGTTCAGGGCAGGCAGGATCACTATCGAACAGATTTTTAACTGCACATCCTAATGGAAAACATCTTCAACATCATAGAGACCTGTTCCACAACTTCATCGACTTCAAGAAGGCTTTCGCAGAGTATGGCACGAAGGCTGTGGCAGGTCCTCAGAATGTTTGGCATTGAAGAAGGACTAGTGCAAACCATTCAAGCACTATACAACACCACAAGCAGTGCAGTCCTTCTGAAACAATCAGGTCGGAGACTACTTCAAAACACAGTTGGGGTCCGACAAGGAGCCTGTTATCTCCAGTCCTGTTTAATCTGTTCTTGGAAAACATTATGAGAGAGACCCTCCATGACTTCCACTCTACCATCTCCATTGGCGGCAGACCCTCAACAACTTACGGTTTGCGATGACATTGACCTCATGGGCGGAAGTAACACAGAGATGCAGATCTTACGACCAGACTTGAGAACAGAGCTGGAGCATATGGGATGGAGGTGAGCTCGGAGAAAAGTAAAGTACTTGTGAACAGCACGAGCAAACGCCACTGCTAAAATTTACATGAACGGCCAACAACTGGGGAGGTAGACGCTTTTAAATACCTTGGCGCTACACTCACAAAGGACGGGCGATCGACGACAGAAATCAAAGTCAGAATAGCCATGGCAACATCTTCCAATGACAAACTCACCACCATATGGAAAAGTAAAGAGATCAGTTTCCCAATCAAACTAAAGTCTACAAAGCCCTAATTCAGACTATCCTGCTGTACGGAAGTGAACCCTGGACATTGACTGCAGAACAGCAAGCAAATCCAGTCATTTGAAACAAAATGCCATAGAAAACTACTGGGCATATCCTGGAGAGAACGAAAGACCAATGAATTTGTCAAGAGTCAAATAACACGGCTGGCAGGTCCACAGGAACCCCTTATCACTATCGTCAAGAAGAAAAAGCTGACATGGTTCGGCCACGTCACCCGCCACAACACTCTGCCAAAAACAGTACTGCAGGGAACACTCGAAGGTGGCAGAAAGAGGGGAAGACAGAACAAGTCATGGATGGACAACATCAGAGAATGGACCAGGATGAACGACTCGGCACTTCTGCGCAGAGCCGAGGACCGAGATGGATGGAGGAGGCTTACCACGGCATAGTCTTTCGTGTCTCCCCCACGACCGCCAAGGTCACGGGTCTGATGATGGTGATGATGTGTATAACTAAGAGCTATGTGGGTTTTTTTTATAGATGTGTGTGCGTGTACGTGTGTATTGTATATTATATTACACATGTAATGTATGTCACTTCATGTCATGCTAATCTTGTCTGTGTGAAATTCTGGCTGCTCTCCCCAAGAAAAACTCGTGGCCACAAGAGCAACACCACCCATCATTTTTTCCAGTCTGTAAGTATATGCCATGGAAGGACAACATCAGAGAATGGACGAGGATGAATGACTTGGCACTACTGGGCAGAGCCTAGGACCGAGATGGATGGAGGAGGCTTACCACGGCATCGTCTTTCGTGTCTCCCCAACGACCGCCATGGTCACGGGACTGATGATGATGATAATGAGTGTATACCACTTCACCTCATGATAAACTTCTCCGTGTGGAATTTTGGCTGTACTGCCTGGGAAGACCTCGTGGCCACAAGAGCAACACCACCCTTTATTGTGTCCTGTCTGCAAGTGTACTTATTTCTATATCAGAGTGGCATACTTTTACAAAGCATTGAGAGGGAAAATTCTCTTAATGCTGTCAGTTCTTTTACATGTACTGAATGCATATTGCATACATGTTCTTGATTTATCATTTCAACCAAAAAACTTGCAATCACACCACCACTCACAGTCTAGATGATGGGGTACCAGTTTCAGTCACAAATGGGGATCACAACACTACAGGCTTTAAACCTGAACTTTTTGCTTTCTAGGCAGGTGGGTTACCTCTAGACCACCTTTCCCTTTATGTGCTTGTGTATCTGTGTGTGTATGTCTGTGTGTGTGAGGGGGGGGAGGGGGGACAATTATTTTCATCAACCACACATCCAGCTGGTCTCTCTTTTCTGTTTCTTTCTCACACAAGGCTGCTATCACACATGTGGGTGATCAGACCTTTACACCCATTACAACTTAAACATTTGTACAGGCACATCACAAACGAACTGCGTTTTTGATAAAATACATTTTTATTTGAAAAACACTATTAAAATAGTAACAATAAATCGTTGTACACATCACAAAATCCAATGAAAAGAGAATTTAATACACTGGGTTTATATAAACATGGCTTCTAAAATCTAACATTAGTTTGAAAGCTTGGTTAAAGAGTATTCAAATGTTAAAGTACAAAACAAATCGCATACATTCAACACACTTCTCACGTACACTCATAATCTATGCGTCACATTTTTTTTTTTTACAAACATCATTATAAATGCTATACATCTCTTGAAATCTTTATACTAAGCCATAAAGAATGGGCCTTATTATTGTTAAAGAGAATCAGTTTGTGATGAAAACTTTTTAAAGTGAAAAACTGTGAGGATGGCATTGTAAAAAAGATAACCTGGATTTTGATGTTTGCATCTGTTCCAGGTTGTATGACTTAGACACAAAGGAAACATCAAAAGAAGTAGTTAATTAACAGATGCCCATGAACATTGCTGTTCAGATATATCAGTTTCAATGGAAAGGATACCGATATTTCTGGAGCTTTTCCATTATAGTACAGAAAGGGGTGTGCATGGTTTAGGACCAGGTACTTCACTAAGACCTGTTAAAAGTAAAACGTCTTTAATAATTATCTTCTAAGTCATTCTGAGCTGCCTTGTAAAAATGAGTAGTTTCATAATAATGATTGTGACAAAGTCAACTGCGAACTAGTTACAGTCAGGGGAGCTCCAGTCATGTTAAAAATCAAGAATAAAAACAACACACCACCACATAACATCACGTTGATTAATTAGGAAAAATGTTCCTGGAAACTTCAACTGTATCCATTTTAATACCTTGTCATTATGGGTCTGAAAACAGTATGTCGATAGAAATAACAAAACCCAGAATACAATGCAAAATGAAACAGAAATGACACACACACAAATGTTCAGTAGACAAAGTGTCATGCTTATTTGGTTTCACTTACCATTCACAGAGTTTCTCATGTATGCATGACCAGGGATGACGGAAATCCATACAGGTGAAAACTGACTCTCTTGATTTATATCGTGTTCTTGTTTCAAAATGGACGTCATATGTGTTGTGTACAAGGTTTTCGTGTGATGTAATGTGAACTGATTGCTAGGTTCGTTCTTCAGCTGTGTATAACTGGGGTTACCTTTGTCCAGTGTAGTTGTGAATGTGTCTGACTGAACTGAAGGTTCCAATCTACACTATGGCCACTGTCTGCTTGGACTAGCCTGTGTCTGATTCATGGGATCTGGGGGCAGATCCTTGTCCATAGAGTGGGCATCATTGCGGTCAGTGTTTTGTGTGAAGTAGTGTGTGTGCTCTTAAATTTCGTTTTTGGGTGAACGTCTTTCCACAGAAGGTACAAGTGTGTGGCTTTTCTCCTGTGTGGGTTCTGATGTGGACAGTTAAATTACTTTTATGGGTAAAAGTCATATGACAATATGTGCACTTGTGTGGCTTTTCTCCTGTGTGGGTTCTAATGTGGACAGTTAAAGTACTTTTATCCGGAAAAGTCATATCACAATATGTGCACTTGCATGGCTTTTCTCCCATATGGGTTCTGATGTGACGAGTTAAACTACCTTTCCGAGTAAAATTCTTATCACAATATGTGCACTTGTGTGGCTTTTCTCCTGTGTGCGTTTTGATGTGCTCTGTCAAGTGTTGTTTAGCTGTAAACTTTTTATGACAGTATATGCAATTGTATGGTCGTTCTCCTGTATGTGCTCGCAAGTGTCTTTTTAAATGTGTTTTACGTTTGTATGTCTTCCCACACTGTGAACATGTGTATGGTCTTTCTCCTGTGTGGGTTTGAAGGTGGCTGATTAATACACATTTGTAGGTAAACGTCATATCACAGTGTGTGCATTTGTATGGTCTTTCTCCTGTGTGGATTCGCATATGTGCTCTTAAGCCTGTGTTGAATTTGTATGCCTTTTCTCACATTGAACACTTATATGGCATTAATCCTGTGTGTGCTTGCATGTGCTTTTTCAGTGTGCTTTTGTTATAACATATTTTCCACACTTTCCACACAGATGGGATTTTTTCTTTGTACAAACATTCACGCCACCTTCTGAAGCTGTCAGTTTACTCTGAGTTGTGTCACAGTCAGCATCATTATCCTCACCCGAATCATCGTGCTTAAAGTTGTTATTGTCTACGAGGTTGACAGCAGTGTTTTGTTCAGTGCCTTTTCCACTGTCAGGAATGGTTTCCAGGTTTACATGCCTTGTACTGTCTGATGTCTGACTTGCTGTCGTACACTTTTCACAGAGGTATGGCTTTAATTCTTCAGGAGCAAACATATGCTGTTGAACAGAAAGTTTACAGAAAGAATCCTCACAACACATTATGCATGTGTATTTTTTGTCTTGAGATAATGCATACTCTATTGTTTTTCCTTCAGGTGTGTCACTGCTATTTATTGCCATATGACTATAATCAGGTTTGTTGCATCTGGATATGTCTTCTCCATTATTATTAGCCTGTGTAAAAATCTCACTATATTAATCTTTAACTCATTAATGCAAAGCCTGTCTATAACTCCCCTTGAAAACAGGGACTTGTGAACACCTACTGTGAATTCACACGTATTCTTGATCAGTTTGACTTCACTTGGGAAAGAAACACCTGTACCAAGGATCCCATATTTAGCAATGACAGTCAGGCCATATTTTGTATCATGAATATCTGCAGTGTCGTTACAGTTACAAGTACAGGCAAGGTAAACATTTTCACCATTGTCACCTGTAGTGTTCCAGTACCCAGTGGTTTCCTGCTTGAACTGGTTGTTCTGAAAGTTTGCAGTTGACTGTTCTGGGAATACACATGTCTCAGGCAGGTCCTGGGCATGTTCATGTTCAGTCACAGCATCTGTGTTGACAGCTGTGTTGGTCTGTGCTGAAGAGTCCTCTGTCTTGATGTTGGCTTTGCTGGGTTGCCCTGGGTCATGTTGAAGAAATAAAGTCATCTGCAACATCAACAACATGTCATGATTTTTGCTAGTATTTAGGTGGCAGGCTGTGTTTAGTCCTATTGCTGTTATGGTTTTTCTAAGTGTCTTGTGTATGTATGAGAGTTGGTAATATGCAAAGAGTTGAGGTTTTGGTTATACCTTCGTTCCTTAATTTTGTCTTGCATTGTCTCCGATAGATAAATCATCAACAGAAGATAAAGAAGTAAACAATGACTCTTAGCAACACTCACTACCAAAATGTGTATCCCTTACAGCCTGTCTTCAGCAAAGAAATATACCCAAGAAGTGATACATTTAACTCCCTTCAACCCTGTGCATTTGTAATGATATTAACATTAACACAATCACAGCGAGAGATACGCTCTTTTCACTAATACAAAACAGAAATGGTAGATTTTTTTCTTTAAAGGCTTGCTTGACAAAGCTTGACATATTTTGCACACAGAAAACAGTGGAAATGTATAGTATTTCTTTTTTCATCTACTTTCCCCCTACCCCTTTCACACACACACACACACACACACACACACACACACACACACGCACGCACGCACGCACGCACGCACGCACGCACGCACGCACGCACACACACACACACACTCACATACATACACACACACACACACACACACACACACACACACACACACACACACACACACACACACACACACACACACACACAGAGTAGATGGGTGGTCTAGAGGTAACGTTTAACTAGTTCGAATCCTGTTCGGGCCTGAAACTTTTCCACCATACATTAGACCATAACTGGTGGTCTGGGTTCTATTCTTTTGGATGAGATGATAACATTAGGTCCCTTGTGTTACACATAGTTATCTTGTGCAGGGAAACAAACCCACGGCAACAACAGAGTTACCCCTGGAAAAATTATGTAGAAAAAAGCCATCCTGATAGGGAAAAAATACAGTTGCAGACAATGGGGGGAAAAAGATGGTGCTGCTCTTGTGGCGACGCGCTCTCTCTGGGGAGAGCAACCCGAATTCCAAGCAGAGAAATCTGCCATGACTTCAAGTGGTATTAAAAAATCAATAGATAACTGAATAAATATATAAATAAATAGACAAAATATAAAGTTCAAGGCATCATAAGTGACTAGAAAACATAGACATTAGGAAAATACTTGCACACATAACAGACAAAGAAAATGAACCAAATAATTACCTTTTCCATATCTTCCCAATGACATTCATCCACAAACTGACAGTGGACCATACACCCAGCTCTCAAAGTATCCTGAACTGTGCTCAGACATCTGTAGAGCCATGTGTGTGCTCGTGTTCTAGGACAATGAACACAATGCATGTGCTGCACGATTTTCTTTTTTATTGTGAACTGTGGCTATGGTTAAGGTTTTAGTGAAGGAACTTGAGAAAAAGTTGAAATAATGTGTTCCTTCTTGTATAGCTCTTGACAGCATTGTTATGGATAGTGGTATTTGTCATTGTGGTTGTTTGTCCATTGTATTTTTTATAATCTGTCTGTCTAGGCAGCTTGTTAACTTGCTCTCTGTTTCTCTGGATTTTTAAAAATTTATTATTTTGCTGGAACTCTGGAGTTCACCAATGAGAGTGTGATTCAGCGTATGCAATTGTTTTTGCCCACCATGAAGGTAGTCAGATTCCAACTTCGGAAAATGTATGCTGCATAGGCTTGGTGTTTCCATAATCCAACAAATGCAGACATGATTTATGGGATCTTTAATGTGCATATTTTAATTTTCTGGATGTTTGCTCTTGAAGTTCACCTGGGAGAACTAAAAAATCCCCACCCATAATTAAGCAGACACCAATGAGGTTCAATCCCATGACTTAATGGACCCAATGGATTGAGGTTGAATTATCTTAACCTCTAAGCTATAGTACCTGTCATCAACCTGTATGGATTGAAGTCCAATGGTCTTAACCACTGAGCTATAGTGTCTGCTATTTGTCTGTATGTTTGCCTCTGTGTGTGTGTGTGTTTATGTGTGTGCATATACATTTACCTCTGTGTGTGCATGTGCATTTGCCTGTTTGTGTGTGTGCACTCATATGTGCGTGTGCATGCTCATGGAGACATGCGCTTGTGCACATATGTGTGTGTGTGTGTGTGCATGGGTGTGTGTGAGGAAATGCATAATGAATTAAAGCAGTTGTGTGTGTTAACGGTTTTTATAAACTTTTTGTGTATACCTTTTTTAAAGAGACTTGTTTTTAATGTGCGCGTGTGTGTATTGTATGTATAATACACATAATGTATACCACTTCAAGTCATGATACACTTGTCTGTGTGTAACTCTGCCTACTCTCCCTGGGAAGACCTCGTGGCCACAAGAGCAACACCACCCATTATATATTTCTGTCTGCATATGGATGTTTTTCTCCTTCAGGATGACATTTTTCACAAAATGTTGTCAAGAAAAATTCTCTTAACGTCCTGGGTTCTTTTACATGTGCTAAATGCATGTTGCATACAGGCCCTGGATTGATCATCTCACCCAAAAGCCGAACAGTCAGACAACCACTTGTAGTGACAGTTTCAAGCACAAAAGGGGATCTACCCACTGAACACTTTGAACCTTGACTTGTTGCTTTCTAGGCAGGTGGGTCAAGTCAAGTCAAGTCAAAAACACTTTAATCATCCATGAAGGGCAATTACATCACTGACAAGCACATTGATAGGCATCATAATCTTAAAAGACACAAAATTGCTACATTTCATGTTGTTTAAAACATTCCAAAATAAAATCAAATAAAATTGTCACGAACACACACATACACACACGCGCACACACACATACGTATGCATACACACATACGCACACACACACATACACACACGCACATACAAACAAACACACACATACAGACACACACACAGACACGCACACACACATGCACACACATATACACATATGCACACACACGCGCACGCACACACATACGCACACACACACGCGCACGCACACACATACGCACACACACACACACACACACACACACACCAATCGGGAACACAATGTTACAGAAACCATGAAATACAAAGACATATGTGACGCTCCACCACGAAATGAGTCGCTTAGCACCTGACCCACTGTTCCACTAGGAGCCGTTTAAGGCAGGTGGGGGTCAGGTTGTCGATTTTGAGATTTTGATGGATGATAAAACTATAGCCATTGTTCTACCTCCTGAAGAAATATCAAGGCATAACCTTGTTTCCCTTTGCTTTTCAATGTGCTTCCAAAATCCCTAAGCCCCCTTTCTTACCACCTAATTTCATTATTTATTTATTCTTTTATATCAAGGCTAATGGAATAAGCACTCGTGTGCTTTTTTACATCTAGTCCCCGTGTGTATGCGATTTTGTAAATGTTGTCATCTGTTCCCACTGGCACACAATGGCCTACTCTTTCGAAAAGCGGAACAGGATTTAACGTGCGCGCAAAATGTTCTGCGTGGTTTGCACACGGGGCCTCGGTTTATAGTCTCATTTAAAGGATGAGACTATTACATTATACAACTAATACCTAATACTAAAACTAACTTTAGACTAATACCTAATACAACGTTAAACTTATCCATTTTTCGTTTTGTCACGTTAAGCAATATTTCATTTCAATTTATAATTTTTCATAGAATTGTCCAGTTTTCAATCTGGGTTTTTTTAGTAGCCTTTTATTGCAAATTAGTTACATGTCAACAACTAAACGCTGACCTCTGGTGAAATGCGACTCATTATGTGTGGGAGCGTCACATATAAACTTATTAATTACTCATGTCCATAATGGGCAACACGTACACACACACACACACACACACACACCACACACACACGCCTCCATGCCCAAACACTCCCAATCACACTCACACACATACACCAATGTATATGTCCAATGTTTTAAATACCATTGACTAAGAAGACAGAGGCTTATTTCACACTGACACACACACACACACACACACTCACACACACACGCACGCACACACACACACACACACGCGCACGCACGCACACACACACACACACACACACACACACACACACACACACACACACACACACACACACACACACACACACACACACACGTCTTTATTACAGTCATATCAATGATATTCAGGCAAGCAATTTAGAGAAATGTTAAAACTAGGTAGTCAATACCTATGTGAATTCAGAATGCGAATGATTACTGGCACAATATAGTTTCTTTTTCTGTTTGTTTTGCTGTTGGGGCACTGAAAACAGCGTCCCAAACGCAACAACTGAAATTCTGAAAACAAAGCATTGGAGGGATTGACCAAAATGGCAGTCCCTTTGGGTACAAGCTGCTGATTGCAGAAGGACTTGAGATCTCTTTGTTCCTCTCCAATCATTTTTGAGCAGATTTTTACACTTTTCTGAAGGTCATTCTTGTTTTTAACACTAGGGTTGTTGTACCAACAAATAAAAGCAAAACATAGAACACTCGCTATGTAAGATTTTTTTAATAAGGAAAGAAACATTTGTTTACAAAAGATGAGTGTAGTTTCCTCACAAAATACACACGTTGTTGTCTTTTTGACAATAGCATCAGTGTTAACTCCCAGTTTAACTTGTGGTCAAAAACAGTTCCCAGATACTTATAGTTCGAAACGTTTTCCACTTCTTGATTATAGATAATAATAATCTTAGGAATATGCCCTGATTTTCTTAAGTTGATAGGCAGATCTTTAGTTTTGAAAACATTTAGCTCCAGATAGGCCTCATCACACCAGTGTACGAACTAGGTGAAGGCTGGACCATGGTCTCAGACTGATCGGGATAAGTTAGATAACAAAGCACTTTCATCTGCGAACTTTATCAGAAAGGAATTGTCATAGCTGCTTCTGCAATCATCTGTGTATAGAATGTACAGAAGTGGTGAGAGGACACAACCCTGTGGAGAACCGGTGCAGGTAAATCTAACTGATGAAGATATTTTACTGGCAAAAACACGCTGTGGTCTGTTGGTTAAAAAAATCAATCAGCCAAACTACTATTCGATTGTCTACGTCAAATTTTGAAATTATTTGTTAACCACAATGTGAGGCTGTATTGTATTGAAAGCTGAACTAAAGTCAGCAACCAATATTCTGGCATGAAAGTCAGGGGTTTCGAAGTGGCTATTCAACTTGTTCAAAATGAATAGTTAGACATTTTCGACACCCCTTCGAGGCCTGTGCACAAATTGTAGAGGGTCAAGGTCTTTCTCTGTATCGGAAAGAAAGAGAGATGTTACGATCTGTGTCTGTGTCTGGTGTCTGGTGTGTCAGTAATAACAGCAACAATGCTGGGAAGATCAGTTCTATTCACTCTTTTAGTCTGCTTTCTCATAGCATCATCTGACTGTGTGCGAGGCGCGCCTAACGACAACAGCCATGGCCGGTCGTTGTACACTCGAGAATTTCTCCTTAGCCTGAGGGAATTAGCCAGTGTGTTAGCAGAAGGCAAAGACTACAACTTTCCATGTGATATTTTACCTTCAACAAATAACAATGATAAAACTTGGAAGAACATCAAGAAAAGAAAGCGAGGTAGGAAAGGTGGTGTGAGACAAAGACTAAAAAATTTGAATAATCGGAAAACTCCGCTACCAACCGTGCTCCTAGCCAATGTCCAGTCCCTACGTTCCAAAACCAACGAGCTTCAAGCTAACATCAACTACCTACACCAATATAACAAAGCCGGAATTCTTGCCTTTACCGAAACCTGGCTGAGTCCCGCCGTACCGAACTGCGACCTCTCAATAGACGGCTTCGGTCAACCCATTCCGCTTGACAGAGACTCACACGCAACGGGGAAGGTACAAGGCGGAGGTTTGTGCTTCTACATCAACGAGCGTTGGTGTGGTGATGTTAAAATTAGAACTACGCTATCCGTGGAGGACATTGAACTGCTCTCTATTTCGCTCCGGCCTTTTTACTTACCACGGGAATTCCCGCAACTATTTTTTACTTTAGTTTACATTCACCCCAAAGCAAGAGTGGCTAGAGCAACTGAACATATATTAGATCACCTCCATGTGCTCGATTCTATATCCCCTGATGCCCCTAAGTTTATCCTGGGTGATTTCAATAACTGTTCCCTTACTAAACTACTGAAGAACTGTGAACAGTATGTGACCTGCCCTACACCAAGAAACAAGACCTTAGACTTGTGCTATGGGACTGTAGCAGGCGCCTATAGATCGTTGCCT
>CM054154.1:41128019-41161340 GCA_028751875.1 Rapana venosa
GACGATTTAAACTACTTTTATGGGTAAAAGCCATATGACAATATGTACACCTGTGTGGCTTTTCTCCTGTGTGGGTTCTGATGTGGAAAGTTAAAGTACTTTTCCTGGTAAAAGTCATATCACAATATGTACACTTGTATGGCTTTTCTCCCGTGTGGGTTCTCATGCGGGAAATTAAACTACTTTTCTTGGTAAAAGTCATATCACAATATGTGCACTTGTGTGGTTTTTCTCCTGTGTGCGTTCTTATGTGGTTTATCAAATGATGTTTCTGGGTAAAAGCCATATGACAATATGTACACTTGTGTGGCTTTTCTCCTGTGTGGGTTCTAATGTGACTACTTAAACTACTTTTCTGGATAAAAGTCATATCACAGTATGTGCACTTGTATGGTTTTTCTCCTGTGTGGGTTCTAATATGAACAGTTAAACTACTTTTCCGGGTAAAAGTCATATGACAATATGTGCACTTGTAAGGCTTTTCTCCTGTGTGGGTTCTAATGTGAACTGTCAAATTCTGTTTAGTTATAAATGTTTTATGACAGCGTGTGCATTTCTATGGTCGTTCTCCTGCATGTGCTCGCAAGTGCCTTTTTAAATGTGTATTATGCTTGTATATCTTTCCACACTGTAGACATTCGTGTGGTCTTTCACCTGTGTGGGTGCGAAGGTGACTAATCAAGTTATATTTCTTGGTAAACCTCATATCACAGTATGTGCATTTGTATGGCCTTTCTCCTGTGTGGACTAGCATGTGCTTTTCGAGATTGCTTTTATCAGAAAAAAGTTTTCCACATTTTTCACACAGGTGACACTTTTTCCTTGTAAAATCATTCACGTCTCCTTCTGAAGCAGTCTGTTTACTCTGAGTTGTGTCACAGTCAGCATTATTATCATCACCCAGATCATCAGGTATAAAGTTATCATTGTCCACCACGTTATGACACTGTGCAGTTATTTTACACTTTTGTCTTTTCTCGTCTTTCAATATTTTCATTTTTTCAGAGTTGACATGGATTGGTTTTCTATTTAGTATTGTTTCATCACTGTTGTGTGAAACTTGGTCACAATCCTTATGTTGTGTACTGGTGGTTTTGCTCTTTGCATTGCTGTTTTGATTCAATGTTTGCTCACAGTCAGTGTACTTGTATGCGTTGCTCCCTGTATGAGTCCGTCTGTGTTTATGCCAATTAGTTTCTGAAGAAAAAGCCTTTCCACATTCAGTGCAATTAAATGTTTTTACTTTTGTATGAGATTTGCTGTGTCTGTCAAAATACCTTACCCTTTTGAAGCTTCTTCCACAGTCTGTGCATGTATATGTCTTCTGCCCTGTGTGAATTCGCCTGTGCTCTTCACACCTCTGTTTACTAGTGAAAATGTTTCCACAGTCATCACACAAGCGTGTATTTTGTGTTGTATGCTTTACCATAGGACTGTTGACAGCAGTGTTTTGTGCAGTGTCTTCTCCACTGCCAGGATTCGTTTCGAGATTTACCGGAGGTGTACTGTCTGATGTCTGACTGGCTGTTGTACACTTTTCACAGAGGTATGGCTTGAAGTCTTCAGGAGCTAAAATATGCTGTTTAACATAATAGAAACAGATAAAATTCTCACCACACTTTATGCATGTGTAATTTTGGTCTTGAGATAGTGCATTATCTACTGTTTTTCTTTCAGATGTATCAGAGTCGTCTTTTGTAATCTGACTATAATCAGGTTTGTTGCATGTGGAAATGTCTTCTTCTTCATTATTATTAGCGTTGTGTAAAAATATCACTATATTATTCTTTAGCTCTTCAACGCCAAGCCAGTCTATAACACCCCTTGAAAACAGTGAGCTGTGAACACCTACAGTGAATTCACACGTGTCCTTGATTAGTTTGACTTCACCTGAGAAAGAAACACCTGTACCAGAGATCCGATATTTAGCAGCGACAGTCACGCCTTCTTTTGCATCATGAATATCTGCAGTGTCATTACAGTTACAAGTACAGGCAATGTCGATATTTCCATAATTGTTAACTGTAGCGTTCCAGAACCCAGTGGTTTCCCGCCTGCACTGAAAGTTCTGATTGTTTCCAATTGACTGTTCTGGGAATCCATTTGTCTCTGGGCCTTGGGCATGTTCATGTTCAGTCTCATCATCTGTGTTGACAGCTGTGTAGGTCTGTGCTGAAGAGTCCTCTATCTTGATGTTGGCTTTGCTGGGTTGCCCTGGGCCATGCTGGAGAACTGAAGTCATCTGCAACATCAACAACAGGTTATGTTAGTGTCTACATTTTTACGGTGATGGGATAGCTTAGTGGTTAGAACATTCTGCTTGCAATTTGATGATCCGGGTTCGATTACCGTTCAAGAGGATATTTTCCTTTGGAGTTAACATTATTGCAGACTCCACTTTCTCCAAAAGTCCTTAAGATGAGACCATAAACCGATGCTCCGTGTGCAAACGCACGCAGAACGTCTTGCACACACGTAAAATCCTGTTCCGCTTTACGTAAGAGTATATCATTGTGTGCCGCTTGGAATGTATGACATAATTTGCAAATTCGCATACACACAGGGTGTAAACAAGCGCATAAGTGCTTAATGCATAATTCTTGACACAAAAGAATAAAATGAATGAATAAATAAAATAAATAAAATCTATCAAGGTGACAGACTGTGCTTTTAGTTTCATTACTGTCATGGTATTTTAAGTGCCATTTGTTTTTACTTCTCAAAATTTTTATACTAGATGCTAAAGCACTTATGGCAAGTTGCTGAAAAATGTGTATCTTTCTTGTTATTTTTTTTAAAATTAATTTTCTGTGCTGCCTCATCTTCTGTGACGTCACCCTTCCTGCTGTTCCCACCAGCTCATTCAAATCTCCCCGCTACAGCCATACCCAGATTTGTTATGTCTCATCCTCAGGGTCGGAAGTCCACAGGGAGCCCATCACTATCAGGCCGCATTTTTGCTGGACCACTTTGGTGGTGTTCAGTGGTGCCTGTTCTCAGCTAACATACCAGGACCACACCTACTAGGCCCCCTACTAACGACAGCATTAGCTCAGACTGGAGCCAGACTGAGTACGTTGCCAACCAGATGTTCCAACTATCACACCGTCCCTCCAACGACCGTCCCCCGGGAACCTCCAACCCCAAAGCTTTGACACAAATCAAATGTAAGGTCACCACAGGAGACGGGATAGCTCAGTGGTCGGAGCACTCGCTTTTCCCCAGCCAATGTTAAGCAGCGTTGAGCGTGGTTACCAGTTGGATGGGTGACCGTTTGCGCGCCTTGGCTTCAGTACAGTTCCCCCAGTTCACTCAGCTGTAAATGGGTACCTGCCCTCTTTAGGGTCAGGGAAGGTAAAGCAGTGAGGGAGAGGAGATGGGCGCCGCCCTCAATATGCTGGCCCTTGGAGAAGTGAGGTCTCTGACGCCTCGCTCCCCTACGACCTTATAGGTTATGGGACTCCTTTACCTCCTTTTTAAGGTCATCATGAGACCATAGCAACATGGACCACCGAATCAGAGGCAATTTCCTTTTATTGCATGATGATCAATGAAATTTTTTAAAGGTTTGCTCGACAAAGCTTGATATATTTTATATACAGAAAACAAAGGGGAATGTTTATTATTCCTTTTTATTTCATCTACCAGTCACACACATACATACAAACACACACACACACACACACACACACACACACACACACACACACACACACACACACACACACACACACACACAATCAGTGGAAGTGTGCAGTGGTTATTTTCCGCCATCTATTAAATCCTAAGTGGTGGTCTGGGTGCTAGTGTTTCGGATGAGATGATAAATCGTGGTCCCCTGTGCTACCCATAATTATTATCTGCATGTAAAAAGACAACACGGCAACAAGAGAACTGACATTGAAAAAGATATGTAAAAAAAGTGACTCTCACAGGGAAACAAATACAGTTGCAGACAGGAAAAAAATGGGTAGCGCTGTTCTTGTGGCAACGAACTCTCCCCGGGGACAGCAGCCCACTATTCATGCAGAGAAATATGCCATGACTTCAAGTAGTATAAATAAATAGACAGACTGTAAAGTTCAGTTGATCGTAAATGGCTAGGAAACATAGACAGGAAGAAAATATTTATAGACATAACAGACAAACACAGAAAGAAGGATTTACCTTTTCAATATCTTCCCAATGACATTCATCCTCAAACTGACAGTGGACCACACACCCAGCTCTCAAAAGTATCCTGAACTGTGCTCAGACATCTGTAGAGCCATGGGTGTACCCCGTGTTTTAGGACAATGAACACACTGCACGTGCTGCACGATTATTATTTGTATTGTGATATGGGGCTATGGTCGAGGTGTTAGCGAAGGAACTTGACAAAAAAGTTGAACTAAAGTTTCCTCCTTTTATAGCTCTTGACAGCATTTTTATGGACATCTGCATCTGTCATTCTGTCTGTTTGCCCAATGTTTTCCTTTTATCTATATGTGTATTACTAAATATATATATGTGTATTACTAAAATCTATCAGTGTATTACTAAAATATATGTGTGTATTACTAAAATCTATCTGTGTATTACTTTCAGCAATGTGTGTAATGCTTTCATCCATCTCTCTGTCTAGCCAGCTTGTTAACAGACTATCTGTCTGTCTGTTTGTTTTTAATTATTGTGCTAGAACTCTAGGGTTCACTAATTGTGGTGAGATTTAGCCTATGCAATCGTTTTTGCCCACAATAGAGGAAGCCACATTCCAACTTCGGAATATGTATGCTGCATAAGCTTGGGATTTCTATAACCCATCAAATGCAGACATGATTTATGGGATCTTTAATGTGCATATTTTAATCTTCTGCATGTCTGCTCTTGAAGTTGACCTGGGAGATAGAAAAAATCCCCAATCTTAATTAACCAGACACCAATAAGGTTCAATCCCATGACTTCATGGACCCACAGGATTAAGGTTGAATGGTCTTAACCACTGAGCTATAGTGTCTGTCATCTGTCTGTATGTTTGCCTCTCTGTGTCTGATGCGTGTGTGTGTGTGAGTGTGTGTGTGTGTGTGTGTGTGTGTGTGTGTGTGTGTGTGTGTGTGTGTGTGTGTGTTAGTGTGTGTTTGATATATTCAGTTTAACGTCTATTCACGTTTAGTAAATTTAGACAGGAAAAAATCTAACAAGTAAAAGCAAATAACTAAAAAATGTTGGATAAAGTACTGAATAAAATCCAAATTTAACATAATAATAATAATAATAATAATAATAATAAAAATCATCATCAACATCATCATCATCATCATCATCATCATGTAGGAAATTTATATAGCACTGAATCTTGTAAAGCAAGAAATAAAAGCGCTCAGATGACTTTTTTTTTAATATCGAGGATACTGGAATAAGCACTCATAATTATCTTTTAAGTCATTCTTACCTGCCCTTAAAGATCATTTTGTTTCCTAACAGGTTGTGACAAAGCAACGACACAGAACAGCAGGGAAACAAAACTGTTAAAAAAAAAAAGAAATCAAAAAATACCAAAATAATATCAAAGTAATTAACGGGAAAAAAATGTCGGAAACTTCAACTTTACCTTTTTAATAACCCCTTTATTATCAGTCTGAAAACGTATATTGAGGGAAAAAAAAACTTCAATACAACCCAAATAAAACAGAAGGACACTACAAATGTTCAGAAAAAAGTCTTTTGCTCATCTGGTTTCCTTACTTCCAGAGCTTTCCCCTGGGGGACATGACCGGGGATAAAGAATCCAACAGACGAAAGCTGGTACTCTTGATTTATTTTTATGCTCGTGTTCAAGATGGACGGCATTTGTTGTGTGAAAGGTTGAAAAGGATGTACTTTGAGTGTTTTTCTGGGTGCGTTCTTTGGGGTTTATCTGGGGAAACCCTTTACCTGTGAAGTTTGAATGTGTCTGACTGAAGGTTCGGCTCCACTGGGCCATGTTGCTTGGACAGCCGTCCCGATTCGTGGGATTTGGAGCCGATTTTATCCATAAGGGGGCGTTACTGTGGTTGTATTTTGTGTGTTTGAGTGTGCTCTTAAAATTTGTTTGGTGTGAACTTCTTTTCGCAAATGAAAAGTGGGGCTTTTGGGGGTTTTGGGTTCGGAGGTGAAATTTAAAATTACTTTTATGAAAAATTTTTTATACAATATGTGCATTGTGTGGTTTTTCACCTTTTTTGGTTTCAAATATGACCGGTAAAATTTAAATTTTCTGGTAAAGTATATCAAATATGTACATTTGTGGGCTTTTCTCGTGTGTGGTTTTTCTAATGTAAATTTAAATTCTTTTCTCGGCAAAAGTCATATACAATATGTGCACTTTGTGGTTTTTTCCCCTTGTGGTTTTAATGGACAATTTTAAAATTTATTTTGCTGGGGAAAAATCATATCAAAATAGGCCCCCTGTGGCTTTCCCCTGTGGGGTTTCGAATGTGTTTCGTTAAAAAGTTTAGTTGTAAAGTTTTTAAGGGAGTATGTGCTTTGTTTAGAATTTTTTCTGATAGCTTGCATGTGTATTTTAAATTTGAGTCATTTTTGGATTTTTTTTTACATTGTGAAATTTGTTGTGTTTTCGTGTGGGTTTTGAAGGTGGATTCAAGTGACATTTTTTTGGGAAAACGTCATAACAGTATGGCTATGTGGGCCTTTCCCCTGGTGGTTACAAATGTGCCTTTAAAACCCTTGTTGTTCTGATTTTTTTCCCCTTTGGAAACTTGTAGGGCCCTTTTCCCCCGTGTGGACATGCAGTGCTTTTCCCAGCCTTTTTTATCAAAAAAAAAGTTTTCCCACATTTTAAACACAGGGAGATTTTTTTCATTTGTAGAACATTCACGCCTCCTTTTAAAGCCGTTTTTCTGAGTTGTTCACGTCGCATCATTATCCTACATAGCTTCAGGCAAAAATTTACTTTGCCACCGGTTTTGACTGCAGTGTTTTTTCAGTGCCTTTCCCCTGTCAAAAATCATTCGGGTTTTTCCCCTTGTATGTTGATGTAGATGGGATGTACACTTTCACAAGGGGTTGGCAAAAATTTTTTTACACTAAAAAAAGCTTTTTAACAAAAAGACGTAGATCCCCACACTTTAAACGATTGTTTTTTGTGTCTTGATTATACATAGTCTGTGTTTTTTTTTCAGGTGTGTCAACCCATCTTTGTGGTTTAAACAAATCAGGATTGTTGCATATGGAAGTTTTCCCTCATTATTATTTGGTTGTGTAGAACTTCACTAATTTTTTTTAAAATTTAAATGAACCCCTTTTTAAAAACCCTTAAAACAGTGAGTTATAACATACGGGAAATTAAACATTCCTTGACATTTTTTTCTTCACCTGGGAAAAAAACCCTGTCCCAAGGACCCTTTAAAAGCGTAAAAATCCACCTTCTTTTTGTTTATGAATACTCAGTGTGTTACATTTTACAATTAAGGCAATGTCGAATTTATTTTTGTCATTGAAGTGTTCCGTCCCCATTGGTTTTGCTTGCATGAATGTTTGATCTTTTCAGTTGGCTTTTTGGAATGCCTTGTCTCTGCGGGTTTGGGCATTTTCAAGTCATACAGCATTGTTTTGAAGCTGTGTTGTTCGTGCTGAAGAGCCTCTGCTTGATGTGGATTTGCGGGTTTTCCCCGGGGTCATTTTGGGAGAATTGAATCACGAATATAAAGAAAGGTAATAGTTCTATACAAGGTGGGGGTGTGTTTATTAATTCCCCTGTTATTTTTTTCTAAGTGATGTGTTATTTGATAGTGGTAATATGAAAAGATTGGTTTTTTTCTAACGCTTTTTCATAGTTTTAAAATAGATACAAAAAGGGTTTAAAAGAAAGTAGTAAAAAATGTGACTTTTTTTACAGCCACTTGTTTTTGCTCCCTTGTCTCGAGGGAAAACCTCAACAAAGAGAAAAAAACAAAAAATGAATTTTAGCAAACTCACTAGAAAATATGTATCTTAAACCCCGTCTTAAGAAAAGTTTTCCCAAGAGTGGAAAAATTTAACCCCCCCTCCTGAATGTTTGTAATGATACCATATCAACAACTGCAGAGTTGAAACATGAAATAAATCACCATATCCCCCTTCCCCCCCTTCCCCCCCTCTTCTTTTTATTGTATTCTTATTAAAAAAACTTCCTGTTTTTTGTTTAAACCTTAAAATTATTTGAAAAGATTAAAATATAAGACTTTTTTTGGTAAAAAAAATGCAATTATGTTTTATACTAATTTTTTCATTTGTAAAACATATAATGTATTAAAAATTTTAGAGGGATTCGCAAACAACTCTGTTTTTTTGAAAAAAAGCAAGCCCCCATCCAGCATTTTTATTTTTAGTACAACACCCACACCCACACACAACAACCACACCCCCCACACCCACACAACACCCCAACAACAACACACAGATTCAAATCAAGACCAATAATTTCTGGGCCATACAACCGTTATCCCCCAGGGGCAACAGAAAATGAGGTGGGGGGCATTGGGGTAAACACTTACCTTTGAAGGAACGTATCAGAAACCAGAGGAACAATCTGGATTTCAAAACGCTTCGGCTTTTTTTTGGCCAATACCATCAGTTTTTGGACACCAAACAGTTCTATAAACTTTTGAACCCGGTGCTGAAAAAACACATACTTTTTTGGGAATACATTTTGCGGAATCCTGACGGCTTACAAGGGAAATGCGTTTTTTTCTACATACTGTGACAGAATAAACAAAAAAGGTTTGTAAAAGCTTTATAGCTTTTCTGTGGATTCAAAGTTTGACATCTTAGTATGAATCTGAAAACAGACCAGAAACTAATTCAGTGTGTCTTACGTTTTTGCATTCGTTGCCCCTTTATTATTTTAACAGTCACAATGCAAGGTTTAAGCAATCGGGTCCCATCAATAAATCACTGTTTTAAAAAAGGGGAGTCTTGGTTTTAGGTACATGCACAAAATAATAATGCAAAAAAAAATACCTGTTTGTACCCCAAGGTAAAGACAACAAGAGAGAGAGAAAATGACAATGAAAGACAATTTTTTATTTAAAAACAGGATAAAATTACGGGGAAAGCGGGAAAGGGACTGAGCACAAAACACAAAATTAATATTTAAAAATTTAGTTACAACAGCCCAAACGTTCATGGCAGGAACCAAAACATGGTTAAAGGAAGATTTAGATACTTTTTTTCATAAGCTTGGTTAGCTTTACAAAAAAATTTGGTAATATGGAGGATTTCCCAAAAAACTGTAAAAATCGAAAATCACATTTACAAAAACCCCGTCTGTGACAAGGAAACTAGGTCACACTGTTCTTCTTCACTCTCTTTTCCTTTTTTTTCCCCCATGCTTGGAAACATTGCCCGCAACACGTATAAATTTTCGGATGACCACATGGTAACTTCACTATCCTCTCTTCTTCTTTCCCCTTTCTTTCTCTGTTCTCTCTTCCTTAAACACACACTCCCTAAAAAACCCATACACTACACCACACACACGCGCGCCGCGCTCAACATACACCAGGGCTCGCCGCACACCCTACTCACAGCACGACGGGCATAAGCCACACCATGCACGCGTGCGCAAGCACACGCAACCACACACACACACCACACATACACACACACACCCACCCCAACACCACACACACAACACACACACACACCACATCACAAAAACACAGCATACCCAGGTTAATCGATGTAATCGTACGCGTCACTTTTCATGCCCCCGGCACACACACACACAAACCCTTTCATACACAAGGTTATCCGGCAAGAATCAAATGCTCCATATCAAGCATCACATCAAGTTCCGGCACTGATTCGATTTTTCAGTTTCCCCCGGCACGGGGGACCACAGGTCATTGTTGTAGAAAAACCTTCATCATGGGTCATCACCCTGAAGTCCTTTTCAAAACCCAAAACAAATTGGGATGTGTATCCAGCAGTCCATTGAAAACGAAAAAAAAGACGCCGTTTCACAAACCAACGTGCGGATGCCGTTTAAGAAAACCCTGCGAAAATCGGGTTTCCCTCTGGCCCCTTAAGCTTCCTTTGCAGGACTTCAGTCAGTTTAGCCCCATGTCCTTGAGACTCCCTAGTTCCAAACTGCCTAACTTTTCCCAAAAGGGATGTCACAGCCCAAGGTTTTGTTGTAAACAATCCCAAGGGTCAATGTCAGCTTGCATACACAGTTTTCCTTTCTGATTTTTTTACGTCTTGGTGAAAGACCAATTTACTGCACCGTCTTGCAGCGGTGTTGTTGGCAGAAGGGGGTTTTGTCAGTGTGTGACACGCAATTTAAAGGGGTTGGGCACAAAAAAACCCTTGAAATTTTCGTTTGCGTTACTTTCTATTTTCCCTCCATTTCTTTTTGTATCTGGCGTCCCCCCTTTTCCCGCCTTTTTTTGTTCTGAAATTGACGGGGAGGCTTCCCGGTAGTGTGGAGATAAAAGGGTGTGCATTGCACCATGTTGCGTTGTTGGCTGGGCTGGCTTTCATCGTGCAACACGTGCGTGCCACTTCCGCGATTTTCCAAGAAGTAGGGATTTTTCTTGGGCGAACACCCAAAGTAATTTAAAAACTTTGTTGTAGACCGAAAAGGACAGGGTGTTGGTTTTAATTTTTTTTTTTGAATTTAAAGTCAGGCAAAATTTTCTTCCCCCCTCTTAAGGGGAGATCACCCGATCGGATTGGAAAGAGAGAGAGAGAGAGAAGAGAGAGGAGGAGAGAGAGAGAGAGAGAAGAGGAGAGAGAGAGAAAGAGGGAAGAGAGAGGAGAGAAGAGTGGGGGAGGAGAAGAGAGAGAGAGGGGAAGAGAGAGAGAGAGAATGGAACTTTTTTTTTTTAATGTAATGGGCCTTTGGGCCACAATACAATTAACAGGGAAAAGAACAGAATACATTTATCCACAAGACTTTTTTATTTTTTGTTATAAAAAAGCTAGTACAAATGCGCAAATAAAAAACCCCCTCTTTTTTTACCCAATCCAGTGTATAATGTAATAAAACTTGAACAAAAAAAAAAGATGATTTTTTAGTAACATTCAGTGTAAAAATAAAAGTGAAACGGATTATAAATAATGTACATAAAAAGGAAATTTTTTTTTGTTGCGCCTCATTTTTGTGATGTCCCCCTGTCCTATGTTTCCCACCCCGTCTTTCAATTCCCCCAAGCCATCCCCAATTCTTTGTCTCATTAGGGCGGGGAACCCACAGAGAGCCCATCATTCATTTTGCAGGAGGCCAGTCAGGGGGGCCCCTGCTTTTTGGGTGGAGCCATGGTGCCTGTTTTGTGTAAATATGCGGCCCCAACCAAACCCCCCTAATAAGACATTTTTAAACCATCGGGGAAACCCAGACGAGTGAATTCCCCCCCAAACGGGAAACCCACCAAATTTTCCCTTAAAACGATAACCACCACAAACCTCCAAACCAAAGGTTTGCAAAATCACCATACCAAAAGGGTTTTTGGGACAATTAAAATCGAGGTCCAAAAAAAAAAAGCAAGGGGGACCACGGAATCCAGGCATTTTTTTTTTGTGATATCACTGAAAAATGGGATGGAGATGAGCGCGTGGAAGTGTTTGTTTGAGATTCTTGAGAAAAAAATGTGTTCTTAGAAAATGGTTTGATAAAAAAAGCAAATGATTCTTATTCAATGTCCCATCTGGAAAGAAGATTTGATTTGATGCCTCTTATTATTTTATAATATATGCCAGTCAACGGGGGCCCAACATCCCCGAGAGATACAGACCCTGCAGTTTTGGGCGGTAATTTGAGAAATTTCAAATGGCACCGTTAAGTGATAAAGCTCGACTGTTGGCCCCATTTCCCCTGAGCCACAGAACAGCTTGGGTGGGGCCCGGGGAGTGAAAAACCTTGTGAATCTTATGGAAAACCCAAGGCCTAATCACACGCCATGGGGCTGGTTTACAAAAAAGGTAATTAAAAATACATTTCTCCTTTACTTATTAAAAACATTTGCAGCGAAAACGTTAAAAGCACTTTACACTTCCCCCCCATTTCAAAAGGGATATCTCTCGTCACTTAAAAAAAATTAAAAGAAAATTGCCATCAAACCTAGCACCTACAATTTAGAGAGTTTACAAAAATTTGTTCATGATGCATAGAAGGAAAAGAGAAAAAAAATTTTAAAAAAACAAAAATGTAATCGTCTTTTTGTTTTTAAGGTTGTTAAAAGTTTGAATTTTTTACATACAGAAAAAAGGGGGGGTTTTTAAAATACCTTATTTTTAATTTCTTTTTAAACCATTCCACCACACAACACACACACAGCCCTTCACACACACACCACACAACACAAAGAGTAACCCCCTTGCCTAAAATGGAAAAGTCGGGGTTGAACTGTGTGGTTTTTCAACCCCTTTTAGCGAAACATTTCCCCATCCTTTAAAACCCATAGGGGGGTTTTCTGGTGCTGTTCCGGATAAATATAAAAGTGGTCCGTGTATTAACATAATTATTTGGCGCAAGAAAAAGCCCCAAAGGGAAACAGAGAATGTTGGCAAAATATGAAAAAAAAAAGCATATGTGAAAAAGAAATCTTTCAGACAGGAACAGAAAAAGGGGGCGGTCTTTGGGGGACTCGCTCCCCCCGGGAAAGCAACAAATTATGCAACAAATCTCCATGACTTAATCTATAACAACTAAATAAATGAAAAAAAAATAAAAGACAGACTGAAAGTTATTTGTCAAAAAGACTAAAAAATGCGAGAAAAAAATACTTGACACAAAACAGACCCAAAAAAGAAAGAATCCCTTTTCCATATTTTTCTGCAAAAAATCCCCCAAAAACTCAGGGGAAACCACACACCCCACCTAAAAGTATAGAATTTGTGCTCATAATAGGTAGAGCCAGGATGTGCCATGTTTAGGTCATTAAACACAATGACGGCTGCCTTTTTTTTTTTCAGTGAATGTGGCATGGGGGGAGGTGGTAGTAAAGGGAATTGAAAAATTTGAAATAATGTTTGTTTTTTTAAAGCTCTTAACACATTTTTAGGGTACTGTATAAATTTGTAACTGTGTTTGTTTGCCCATTTTTTTTACCCCCATCATCTGTGATTAATTCCCAACTTGAAATACTTTATGTTGGTTTGCAAACCCACTTGAACTGGCCCCCTGTTGTCTGTTTTTTCATTTTTTTTCCGAACCCCGGGGTTCCCCAAAGGGTGGTGAGATTCAGCGATTGTTTCGTTTTTCCCCAAAATAAAGGAGTCCTTTCCCCAACTTCAAAAATTATGCTGCAAAGCTTGATATTTTATAACCCCAAAAGGCAAGATGATTTAGGGAATCTTTAATTGCTATTTTAATCTTCTGCATGTTGCTTTGAAGTTCCCCTGGGATAGAAAAGACCCCAACTTAATTAACGAACCAGTGAGGCCCCTTTCCATGGCTTAAGGCCCCCAATCAATTGGGGCTGAATGTTTTAAACCAAATGAGTATAGTGTATGTCTTGTTGTGTGTTTCCCTGTTTTTTGTGTTTTGTGTATGTGTGCGTGATGTCATGTGTGCATTTTGTGCATTGGGGTGTCTGTGTGAGTGTGGGGGGGGAGGGGGGGTTTTTTGGGGTGGGTTTTTGGTGAGCATCAATGAGGGTTTGCGGGACAGGTATAAATGCTTTGCACATTTGTGTTGTGTGAGTGGTGTGTGTTGTTTGTTGTTTTTGTGAACATCTAATGCACATGAAACTTACATATGCATTCCTTATCCCAAAGTAGTGAAGGACTTTAAGAAAAATCAAAACAAAAAAATCAATTGCATACAGCTTGACGTATGTGTGGTTAAAATTATAATTTTATGAAAAATGAAAAAGGATAAATAAAAGTGGGGGTTTTTTTAAAAAATTTGTATTGTTATGTGCAAACAAAAACATAGTTATACCCCTTTCCTGATCAACTTCCCCGTGTGGAATTCTGGTGCTTCCCCCGGGAAGACCCTTTTGGGCCCAAAAGCAACAACTCATTTTTTTCGTCTGCATGCGTATTTTTTTTCTCTATCAAGTCACCCTTTTTTTCCAAATTTTTTGAGGGGAAAATTCTCATATCGCGTCAGTTATTTTACAGTGTTAAATGCATATTTAAAGAGGTTTTTGGGTTTTTTCTCTTCCCCCAAAAAATTGCACTAACAAAACCACTCCAGTTAGAGGGATGGGGGACCATTTCAGGCACAAAAGGGGAAAAACCAGCCCGTTGAATGAACATCTTTCTTTTTAAAATGGGGTACCCCAGACCATTTGGTTGCGTGCTGCGGTTGCTTTGTGTGAGATGGTGAGGTGTTTGTGGTGTATTGGGGTGGTGACGAATTTTTCTAACATTTAAAACCCTTTATTCCAAATCATCTTCTTAGTTTTTTTTTTCTCTAAAGGCTGCAATAACCCCATGTGTGATAGAACCTTAACACATTAAAATTAAAAAATGTGTACTAAATCCAAACAAACAGGGTTTTTATAAAAAATTTTATTGGAAAAACAGGGATAAAATATAAAGAAAAAAAGTCCCTACACTCATAAAATCCCGTGAACAGAGAATATAACATTTGGTTTAACAAACAAAACTTTTAAAATTAGCCCCTTTTTTTTAAAGTTGCAGAGGTAATAAAGTTTAAGTTACCAAAAGACAGACATTCCCTTATTTGAGGCGTCATAAAAAACCTGGCAACCCTTTTTAAAAAACAATGCTCAAAAACCCCAAAAAGTTTTGAAAGCTCCATACCAAATAAAAAGAAAAAACAAATTGTTTTTATACTACAGAAAATAAACTTCTGACAAAACTTTTAAAATGAAAACTGTTAGATTGCTATGTTAAATTTTAAACCTTGATTTTGAGTTTTTATTGTTTCCCTGTTGTTGATTTTTTAAAAAGAAACTCAAAGGAAGTATTTTTTTTAACAATCACTTTAACAGTGCCAGAAATTTTTCGATCAAGGGAAAAGGGTCCCACATATTGGAGCTTTTCAATTAAAGTCAGAAAATATGTAAGTTTTTTCACCCGGTTATTCATACCCTTTAAAAATAAACATCTTTCAAAATATTTTTTAAAAAAATTTTGAGTGCTGAAAAAAACGTGTATTTCCTAAAAATAGTGACAAAATCACTGAAAAATTACGTAGGAGACCCCCATCATTTAAAAAAGAAGTTAAAAATAACAAACCATACTAAATCAAAGTAATTAATTGGGGGGATTTTACTGGAACATTTAACTCACCATTTAAATAACTTTAATTTTCATTTTTAAAGCATATGTTTGGGGGAAAAAACAAAAAAACCCAAAAACATGATAAGAAACTAAGGAACATACAAATGTTCGTCACAAGTGTTTGCACATTGGGTTACCACCATTCAAAAATTTTTTTCCCTGTAGGCAGACCCGGGGTCACAGAAATTACAGATGAAACGGCTTTTATTTTCTTTTTCTTTTTGCAAAAGGATCCCCCTGTGGTTTTGTACAAGGTTGTGTTTTTTTTGTATGTGAGCTGATTTCTAGGGGGCTCTTTTTCTGTTATTTGGGGTTACTTTAGTCCTGTGTGGATGTGAATGTGTCGAATGAACTGAAGGTTCCCCCTTTCACTATGGCCCCTGTCGTTGGACTAGCCCGTGCTATTTTTGGTATTTTAGGGAATCCTTTTATAGTTGGGAATTTTTGGTTTGGTGTTTTCTGTGAAATAAGTGTGTGCCTTAAGTTTTTTTTGGGGATAATTTTTCCCCAAAAAAGTACAAATGTAAGGGTTTTTTTCCGTTGAGTTTGATGTGTTTATCAAATGATGTTTTGGGTAAAATCTATACAATAGCAAACCCTTGTGCCCGGCTTTTCTCCCGTGGGGTTTTAATGTGATAAGTTAAGGTACTTTTTGGGGAAAAGTCATATGACAATATTACACGTGGGCTTTTTCCCCCTGTGGGGCTTAAAGGAACATTAAATACCTTCTCAGCAAAATACATATCACAATATGTACACTTTGGGGTCTTTTCCGTGTGGGTTCTAATGTGAACGTTAAACTATTTTTTTTTGGTAAAGTATATAAAAATGTGATTGTATGGCTTTTTCTGTGTGGGGTTCTGAGTGAAGTTAAAATATTTTAGGGGGAAAAAATATATACAATATGTGCATTGTAGGGTTTTTTGTGGGTTTAAAGTGACCGTTAAACTACTTTAAGTAAAAGTTTTATCCTTGTGCACTTGTATGGTTTGTCTCCCGTGGGTTTGGGTGAACAGTTAAAATTATTTTTTGGCAAAACCAGAGGGCAATATGTAATTATGAGTTTTTCCCCGTGGGGGTTTTAATGTGCTTGTTGGATAATTTAATTGTGAACATTTTATGAAGTTGGGATTTGTATGATCGTTCCCCCGATGTCTCAAAGTGTTTTTTAACTCAGTATTATGCTGTGCCTTTCCACATGTGAAAAGTGTAGGTCTTTCTTTTGTTTTTGGGTAGGGGAAAGGGGCATTCAAGAACTTTCTTGGTAAATGCCAACACGTAGTACTTTGTATGGGCTTTTCCTTTGGGATTGCTATGCGCCTTAAGCTTTCATTGATTTGTATTTTTCACCATTTTGGGAAAAGGTTTTGGCCTTTTATCTGTGGGTGATGTCTTCCCCGCGTGCTTTTTAAATTTTAAAAAAATTTTCCACAGTTTCACCAGGGAGATTTTTATTTGTCAAAACACGCCTTCGGGGAATCTTTTTCTCGAGTTTTTCAAAATCACCATTTATCATCACCCCCAAAACATCACATAAAATTATCATTTTCCCCGGTTACGCGTTTTTGTCAGTGCTTCTCCATGTCAGGGTCGTTTCCCCTGTTCACCTTTGTACTGTTGATTATGACTGGGGTGTTACATTTTCACAGAGGTATGGCTTAAAATCTTTAGGAGCTTTTATGTTGTTAAAGAAAAGGTACAAGAAAACCTCACCACACTTAGCCTGTGTATTTTTATTATTTAATTGTACTAACGTTTTTTGGCAGGTTGTCATGTTTCTTTTGGGGATCTGATCATAAACAGGGCTCGCATTGGTATATCTTCCCGTTTATTTGCGTTTTTTAAAAATTCACCCCTTTTATTCTTTAAATTTAATGCCAAACCCATTACAATACCCCTTTAAAACAGGGATTGTGAACACCAACAGGAATTACGGTCCCGTCTTTTGAAATTTACCTGGGGAAAAATTCAACACCCGTACCCAAGGATCTCATATTTTGAGTTCAGTCACACCTTGTTTTTAACATAATATCTGCAGTTTTCCTTTCAGTTAAAGACAGGGAAGGTAAAAATTTCTACTATTTTCCCCTGTAGAAAACCAGTCCCAGTTTTCCTGCTTGACTGTAAGTTCTGATGGGTTTCCCGTTGTCTGTTCTGGAATTTATTTGTTTCAGGAGGTCTTGGCAAAGTTCAGTTCGTCACAGCATCTGTGATACAGTGTGTGGGGCTGTACTGAAGAGTCCCTGTCTTGATGAGGCTTTGCGGGTTCCCGGGTTTTTGGAGAAATGAAGTATTGCAAAATCAAGACAGGTCAGATATTTGAGTATTTTGGGGCAGGCTGTGCTTATTGTATTGCTTATGGTTTTTTTTAAGTTCTTGTGTATTTTTAAGGGTTTGTAGTATGCAATGAGTTGAGGTTTTGGATATACCCCTTCCTAATTTTGTCTTTTATTTTTCCCAAATAAATCATCAAAAAAAATAAGAAGTAAAATAATTTTGAAAACCCCATCGAAATTTGTGTTCCACAGCCTTCTTCAGCAAAGAAAAAAAAACCCAAAAATGATACTTTTAATCCTTGCCCCGTGATTTGTATTGTACAGCATCAACAACACACACGAGAGAAAAAATTATTTTAATAATACCCCAAAAAATAAGGGAAGATGGTTTTTTTTTAAAAATTTGTTACAATCTTGACATATTTCACACACAGAAAAATGGGAAAGCTTATTTATTTTTTTTTTACCTTTCCCCCACCCCTTTTCCCCACACCACACACACACCAAAAAAACAAATGCGCGCGCGTCCGTGCCGCACAAAAGTAGATGGGGGTATAAAAGGTAACTTTTTAACTGTTGTAATCCCGTTCGGGGGAAATTTCCAATTTATTAGACATAATGGTGCTGGGTTCTTTTTTTTGGATGTTATAAATTAGGTTTGTGTTACCCCTATTATTTGTGCAGGTAAAAAAACCAGGAACAACAAGTTATGGCAAAATTATGTAGAAAAAGCCTCGATAGGGGAAAAAATGTTTTCGACAAATTTAGGAAAAAGGAGGCGCCCGTCTTTTGTGAAAAGCTCTCCCCGGGGAAGCAACCAATTCCCAAACAAGAAATCTGCCATGATTTAAATGGTATTAAAAAAGATGATAATAATAAAAAAAAAATAAATAGAAAAATATCAAGTTGGCATTTAACTGACTAGAAAAAACTAGACAAAAGGAAAAACTTGCCAAAATAAAGACAAAGAAAAAAAAACAAAGAATTACCTTTCCATGTCTTTTCCCAAAGAAATTTCCCAAATGACAGTAACCAACACCAGCTCTAAAGTACCGAAATTGCTCAAACTTTTGTAGAGTGGCGGCACCTTTTTAGGACAATCAAAATTTAAAGCACGTGTGCAGATTTTTAAAAAAAAATTTTAACTGTGGTTTTGGGGTGGAAATAAAAAATTTTAAAAAAAAAATTGAAATAATGGTTTTCTTTTTTTAGCCTTTACAGCATTTTTAAGGAGAGGGGATTTCCATTGTGTTTCTTTGCTCATTTATTACTTTCACTTTCGTGATTATTTTTTTCAAATTGGTTTTCTTTCATCAATATGTGTATTATTCCCCTCAGGTTGTCTAGCCCCTTGTTAACAATTCTGCTTGCTGGATTTTTTTTAATTTTTCTTGTTTTTTCTAGAACTTGGGTTCACCCAAAGGGGGGAGATTCTTTTAGCAATCGTTTTTGCCAACCGAAGTTAGGATTTTTTGACTTCAGAAAATGCTTCGATAGGTTGGTTTCATAACCATCAAATGCAAAATGATTTTGGATCTTTAACGCGCATATTGTAGCTCCTGCTGGCTCTGAAGATACCCGGAAGATGAACAAAAACCCCCCCCTTAATTAACCCCACACCCAAGAGGTTCAATCCCAGGACTTAGTAACCCCCAGGTGAAGTTGAATGGTCTTAAACCCCTGAGGTATGCTGTATCGTTTGTTTGCCCGGGGGTTTGTGTTTGTGTGAGTATGGTGTGTAAACGCTGTGTGCTCGTGTGTGCTTTCTGTGTGTGATGTTGGTCCCATGTGTGTGTGCCCCTTTTGTGTGTGTATGTGTGTGTATGTGTGTGTTCTTTCTTAATTAAAGGCTGTTCATCACGGTGATATTAGACCAAAACTAAAAAAGTTTCAATAAAGAGAAGTGCGGTCATGTTTTTTGTCGGTGTGTGTGAGGGGGGGGGATTGTTGGTTTCTGCACGTGCAGGGCGCGCTGCTGTGTTTATTTAGGTGTGCTTGTAAGAATGGAGTAGATGTTATTTGGGAGCTAAGGGAGGGGGGGGGGGGGGTGTAGTTTTTTATAGTGCGTGCTGGGAGTGTGTTTCCTATTAGTGTTGTGCAGAAAAAAAAAAAAAAAAGAAAGGAAAGGAAAGGGGCGGGGGGGGGCTTGAACAGCCAAAATTTGCAAGACCCCTCACTCAGTTTTTTCCCAAAGGTTCAACAAAAACAATTAACCCCTCCCATCATAACCAATTTTCCGCAATAATTTTTCAATGACCTATTTAAATCTTACCCACAACGACCAAAAAAATTGGCAAATATTCACCGAAAAAATGACTGCTTTAAATGAAAAAACCAAAACCCCTAGACAAGTTTCTGTTGACCCCAATTTTAGTACTAAAAGCATCCCCTTTGAAGAGACAGACTTCCCCCAGTTTGTATAAAAAGACACCTCTGACATTTTTAAGGGCCCCTTTAAAAATACTTTCGTTTGGGGCTTTTTTTTTAAATATTTATCCCCCATGCATACAAAAGCATCTGGTGATTTTTTCCGTGAAAAAACCCCTGTTTTTAAAACTGTAGCTATGTTTCCCTTATATATGTTTTTGTAAGATAAAATCAAAGCATAGGGGGCAGCAGGGTTTTACATTACCTGTTTGCACAGAGCATGAGATGACTACATGGGGAGATCTGAATTGGTTTATTTTTTTAGTTTTGTACTTGGGGTTGTGTGACGTCATTTGACTTTTGACGACTTTATTTTTTGATTTTGGTTTTTTTTTCCCCTTTTGTTTTGAGGGCTTTCAACAGGCGTTGCAGCTGGGTTTGGTATGGCCCCCCCTGCCGGGTGGACTTTTACTTGCATCACGGTAAAGGGGGGTAATTGCTTGTGCTAGCTAAAGGCCCCCTATTTCAGTCTGCTGTGTCTGTGTTTTTCTTCCTAACACAAGCAAAACTAATAGATATTTTTGTTGAAAGCATTTATTGTTTCTTTGGTATTTGACCCTTTTTTCTAGGGAGTGATACGGCCACAAGATATGTTAGATTTTTTCAAATCATTAACGGCACTTATGCACAACAAAAAGGAAAGTGCCCCGGGTTTCCTGGGGTTGGCCCTCTAAAAGTGGAGGGAGCAGATCCAGTCAGGGAGGGGGGGCCCGGTTTTTCAGCCCCCACTACCTTTCCCGCAGCTTGTGGGTTTTTTTTTGCTGTGGGAAAGATGCAGGAGCCCCGACTTTTAGATTTGGGAGTCTGGTCTACCACCTACCTTCCAATAATAACTTGGTGGGTGGAGTTAGCAATGACCCTTTCCCCTCTTTTTTTTCTTTGGTTTGGGGTGTGGGTGGTGTTGTGTTGGGTTTGTTGGTTGTGAGTTGTGCAAGGTGTGGTGATGTGTGTGTGTGTTTTTATGTGTTGTGGGTTGTGTGTGGTGTGTGTGCGTGTGGGGTGGGGGTTAATGGTTTTTTGTGTGAGTGGTGTTGGGGTGTGTGTCTTTGCATCATGTGCAATTCAGGGCATGGAATTAAAACCCTTGTGCACATTGTGTGTGTGTGTGTGTTGGTGGTGTGTGGTGTGTGTTGTAAACACTCATAGTGCCTTACCAAAAGTGAAGACTTGAAAGTTGGTGTTGTAGTTTTTTTAGAAAAGTTTGAAGGGAAACCCAAAAGAAAAAAAGAGGGGGTTTTTTTTTAAGAGTGGTAGGTTTTATAAATACCATAAAATTTTCCCCCTTCAAGTCTGAAAATTATAGGTGGAATTTTGGCTGCTCTACCCGGACGACCCCTGCCCAAGAGCAACCCCACCCCTTTTTTTTTCCTCCTGGTGTTATTATTCTCTTCGTGTGACCCTTTTTGAAAAATTTTGTAGAGAAAGTTTCTTAATGCCAGGGTTCTTTTTCATGTGCTAAATGCATGTTGCATGCAGACCAGGGGTTTTTCATCTCACCCCAAAAGCCTAACATCAGACACCATTATGGACAGTTTCAAGCCAAAAGTGTCCTACCCCCACCCCCTGGAAATTTTGTTTTGCTTTTAGGCGGGGGTTTTTTCTAGACCCTCTTCACCTTGATGTACAAGTGTGTGCAGGTGTGTGTGTGTGTGTGTGTGTGTGTGTGTGGTCGCATGTGGTGTGCGTGCACACATGTTGGGATGTGTAGATTATTTTAGTACATCGACCGCGGTCTCTCTCCGGATTTTTCATTCCCCCAAAAAAACAGTCAACAAACCCATAGGGCGTTTCAAGCACAAAAGGGGGATCTAGCCACTACACCTCTGAACCCCAGACGTTTTGTTTTTGGTAGGGGGGTTTCTAGACCACCTTGCAAGTGGTGTGCATGCTGAGAGTGTGCATGGCGTGTGCGCGTGCGTGTGTAGTGTGATGATGCGCACTATCAAAAAACTCTTCCAGCTGGTCCTCCCCTACTGCTTCTTTCTCTCCCAAGGCTGCAATCACACTATGGTGATCAGATGTTTCACCATTAAAAATTATAATTTATACGTTACCTAACAAACCATGATTTTGATAAATGCCTTTTATTGGGAAAAACAGAATTAAAATACAAAGCGAACACGTTACACAAAAAATCAGTGAAAAGGATATATACATTAGGGTTTATAAACAAGCTTCTAATGTCTAACCTCATGTTCAAGCTTGACAAAGGTAAGAAAAACAAGTTAGTACAAAATAATAAGGACATCAATCATTCCAGGTTCTTTAATAAACGTGTACAACTTAAAAAAACCATCATCCCAAATGCAATACAGTTTTGAAAGCACAAAACCAAAGTGAGAGAAAAAAATTAGTTGTGTTGTACAGAGAATAAGCTTTGGAGAAACTTTTTTTTAATGAGATACTTTTAGCATGATTGTAAAAAAAACCGGGGATTTGGGATGTTTGCATCTGTCAAGGTTGTGGGATTAGACAAAATGAAACGAGGTAAATAGTTTAGGAACAAATGCACTTCAAATTGTTGCACGACATAAAGTTTAATGAAAACATTCGCAATCGGATGGTGGTGGTGGATCGGTGTCTAGAGGTAAGCGCCTGTCTAGAAAGCGAAAAGTCGGGTTTGAGTGTGCGGCGGTTCGTACCCGTTGGACGGGGAATTTTCCCCCATCCATTAGACATGAGTGGTGGTCGGGCGCTAGTTTTCGGTTTGAGACGATAACCGGGTCCGTGTGTTACCGTATATTTAGCGCATGTAAAAAACCCCGGCAACAGAGAGTGCCTGGCAAAATTCAGAAAAGCACTTGTTTAGGGAACAATCAGTGCAGAAAAAAAGAAAAAAAAGGGTGAAAGGGTGGGCGCGCTAAGTGGCGACGCGTTCTCCGCTCTCCCGGGAGGCAGCCCGAATTTTCACGGAGAAAATCTGCCGGACTTAAAGTGGTATGAAATAAAATCTGAGGCTTTGATTGTTGCTTTAAAAGTTCAGCGCTTATAAATTCCATAATTATTATTATTATTATTATTATTATTATTATTATTATTATTATTATTATTATTATTATTATTATTATTATTATATCTGGAGCGTTACAATAATAGTGCAAAAGCCATATGCATGTTTAAGGACCACATGTCAAAGGTCAACAATCTTTCATAATTATCTTCTAAGTCATTCGGAGTTGCCTGTTAACAAAGGAGTAGTTTCCTAATAATGATTTGACAAAGACAACACCACACTAGTTACAGTCAGGTGAGCTGAACTCATTATAAAAATGAAGAATAAAAAGAACACACGATCACATAACATTAAGGTAATTGATTAGGGAAAACGTGACTAGAAACTTCAGCTTTATCCATTTTGATAACAAGTCATTATTAATCTGCAAACACTATATTGAGGAAAATAACGAAACCCACAAGACAATGCACAATGAAACATAAGGACACATACAATATTCAGTAGACAGAGTGGCTTGCTCATCTGGTTTCACTTACCATTCACAGAGCTTCTCCTGTGGGCATGACCAGGGATCACAGAAATCTATACAGGTGAAAACTGGCTCTCTTAATTGATGCGATGTTCTAGTTTCAAGATGGACGCCACATGTGCTGTGTACAAAGCTTGTCATGTGTTGTACTGTGAGCTGATTTCTAGATGCGTTCTTCAGCTGTGTATAACTGGGGTTACCTCTGCCCTTTGTAGTTGTGAATGTGTCTGACTGAACTGAAGGTTTCCACTCTGCGGTATGGCCACTGACTGCTTGGACTAGCCTGTAACTGATTCATGGGATTTGGGGGCAGATCCTTGTCCATAGTGTGGGCATTACTATGGTCAGTGTTTTGTGTGAAGTAGGGTGTGCACTTCTAATTTTACTTTCTGGGTGAACTTCTTTCCACATAATGTACACGTGTACGGCTTTTCTCCTGTGTGGATTCTGAGGTGAACAATTAAATTACTTTTCTGGGTAAAAGTCATATCACAATATGTGCAATTGTATGGCTTTTTCCCTGTGTGGGTTCTGAGGTGAACAGTTAAATTACTTTTCCGGGTAAAAGTCATATCACAATATGTGCACTTGTATGGCTTTTCTCCTGTGTGGGTTCTGATGTGAACATTTAAAGTACTTTTCCTGGTAAAAGTCATATCACAATATGTGCACTTGTGCGGCTTTTCTCCTGTGTGGGTTCCAATGTGAACATTTAAAGTACTTTTATTGGTAAAAGTCATATCACAATATGTGCACTTTTGCGGCTTTTCTCCTGTGTGGGTTCTGATGTGAATATTTAAAGTACTTTTCCTGGTAAAAGTCATATCACAATATGTGCACTTGTGTGGCTTTTCTCATGTGTGGGTTCTAATGTGACCAGTTAAATTACTTTTCTGGGTAAAAGTCATATCACAATATGTGCACTTGTGTGGTCTTTCTCCTGTGTGGGTTCTAATGTGACCAGTTAAACTACATTTCTGGGTAAAATTTTTATCACAATATGTGCACTTGTGTGGCTTTTCTCCTGTGTGGGTTCTAATGTGCTTTGTCAAGTTTTGTTTAGTTGTAAAGGTTTTATGACAGTATGTGCATTTGTATGGTCGTTCTCCTGTATGTGCTCGCAAGTGTCCTTTTAACTGTGCATTATGCTTGTATGTCTTTCCACACTGTGAACATTTGTATGGTCTTTCATCACTATGGGTTCGAAGATGGCTATTCACGTGAGATTTCTGGGTAAACCTCATTTCACAGTATGTGCATTTGTGTGGTATTTCTCCTGTGTGGATTCGCATGTGCTTTTCCAACGTGCTTTCATCATTAAATATGTTTCCACACTTTTCACACAGGTGATATTTTTTCTGTGTACAACCATTCACGTCTCCTTCTGAAGCAGTTTGTTTACTCTGAGTTGTGTCACAGTCAGCATCATTATCCTCACCCAATTCATCATAAATAAAGTTATCATCGTCCACCAGGTTGACAGCAGTGTTTTCTTCAGTGCCTTCTCCACTGTCAGGAATCATTTCCAGGTTTTCCTGCCATCCACTGTCTGATGTCTGACTGGCTGTTGTACAATTTTCGCAGAGGTATGGCTTAAGTTCTTCAGGGGCTAAAATATGCTGGTTAACAGAAAGGATACATATGAAATCTTCACCACACTTTATGCATGTGTATTTTTTGTTTTGACATATTACAGATTCTACTACTTTTCCTTCAAGTGTGTCAGAGTCATCTCTTGTGATCTTACCATAATCAGGTTTGTTGCATCTGGATATGTCTTTTTCATTATTATTTGCGTTGTGTAAAAGTCTCACTATATTTTTTTTAAACTCTGCAATGTCTAGCCTAACTATAACACCCCTTGACAACAAGGACTTGTGAACACCTACAGTCAAATCACACGTGTCTTTGGTCAGTTTGACTTCACCTGGGAAAAAAACACCTGTACCAAGGATCCCATATTGAACAGCGACAGTCACGCCTTTGTTTGTATCATGAATATCTGCAGTGGCATCACAGGCAAGGTCAGCATTCCCACTATTTCCAGCTGTAGTGTTCCAGTAGGCAGTGTCTTCCTTCTTGCACTGAAAGTTCTGATCATTTCCAGTTGTCTGTTCTGGGAATCCACTTGTCTCAGGCAGGTCTTGGGCATGTTCATGTTCAGTCACAGCATCTGTGTTGACAGCTGCGTTGGTCTGTGCTGAAGAGTCCTCTGTCTTGATGCTGGGTTGCCCTGGGTCATGTTGGAGAACTGAAGTCATCTGCAACATGAATATCATGTCATTATAGTTTCAAGTATCAAGGCGACAGGTTCTGTTTAGTTATATTGCTGTTATGGTTTTTCTAAGTGTTATGTGTATGTCTGAGAATTGGTAATATGCAAAGAGTTGTGGTTTTGGTTCTACCTCCCGTCCAAAGTTGTGTCTTCCTTTGTCTCAGATACATAAATCATCAACAGAAGAGAAAAAAAAAGAATCTTAGCAACACTCTCTTGCAAAAAGTGCATCTCCTACACCCTGTCTTCAGCAAAGAAATATGCCAAGAGGTGGAACATTTATTCCCCTCCCCCACTGTGTAATTGCAATGATATCAGCATCAACAACTGCAACAGATGTAAATGTCAATAACTCACCAACTCTCCCCATGCCTTACCCTCTACCCCAACTCTATGTTATTATACTTATCTTTCAAAAACCACTTCCTGTCATATATGAAGAAAATACTTTGAATTGTTTGGGAAAAATTGAACTAAAAATGGATAAGACAGCTTTTAATGCACAAATACAATGAGAACATTTTTATTTTGTAATGAGTTAAAGTCTCCATACATAATAATGAATGTAGCAGACGAGATGGGAGTTTACATACTATTTTAACGTTTGTTTATACGAATGTAAGCAATCATACCAATGTATTTTTGATTTTCAGTCCTGACACATGTGCGCACACACACGAACACACACACACTCCCACACACATAAATTTTGATCAATTGAAAACAAACCAACCTAATAATATATTTTTTTCTTTGAAGGTTTGCTTACAAACGCATCACATACTTCAGATAAAGAGAACAAACAAGAATATGTAGTATTCTCTCTTCATTTTCTTTCCTCTACCACTTACAAACACACACACACACACACACACACACACACACACACACACACACACACACACACACACACACCACACACACACACAGAGAACAGTTTAGCTCAGGGCATCATAAATGACTAGAATATATACGGGAATAAAGAAAAACAATTGTAAAACTCACAGGCAAAGACAGAAACACAGACAGGTTAGAAACACAAAATTACCTTTTCCATATCTTCTCAATGACATCCATCCACAAACTGACAGTGGACCACACACCCAGCTCTCAAAGTATCCTGAACTGTGCTCACACATCTGTAGAGCCATGGGTGTGCTCAGTGTTCTAGGACAATGAACACAATGCACATGCTGCACGATTTTATTTTTATTGTGAACTATGGCTATGATTGAGGTGGTAATGAAGGAACTTGAGAAAAAAGTTGGAATAATGTGTTCCTTCTTTTATAGCTTTTGACAGCATTGTTATGGATAGATGTATTTGTCATTGTGTATGTTTACCTATTGTTTTACTTTTAGCTTTCTGTGTATTACTTTGATCCATCTGTTTATTACTTGCATCAATATGTTTATTACTTTTACCAGTATGTGTGTTACTTCCATCTATCTGTATTACTTTCAACAATAATTATATGTATTACTTTAATATGTATATGTCTGTCTAGACAACCTGTTGGGCTGGCTATCTGTTTGTCTGTTTATCTGTTTTTGCTGATTGTGCTATAACTCTAGGGTTCACCAACGGTTGTGAGATTCAGCGTAGGGAATCGTTTCTATCCACCATGAAGGTAGCCGCATTCCAACTTCGGAAAATGTATGCTGCATACGCTTGGTGTTTCCATAACCCATCAAATGCACACATGATTCATGGGATCTTTAATGGTTATTTTTTAAAATCTTCTGCATGTCTGTTCTTGAACTTGACCTGGGAGATAGAGAAAATCCCCACCCTTAATTCAGCAGACTTGATTGAGGCTCAGTCTTATGACTTAATGGACCCAAGGGATTGAAGTTAAATGGTTTTAACCACTGAGCTATGGTAATAATAATAAAAATAATAAAAATAATAATAATAATAATAATAATGTATGGAATTTATATAGCTTGTAAAGCAACAAATCAAAGCACTCAGATGACATATTAAAAATATTTTATTTTATTTATGCGTGTGCATGCGTTTTTTAAAAATCTTGTCATCTGTTCCCACCGGCACACAATGGCCCACTCTTTCGAACAGCGGAACATGATTCAACGTGTGCGCAAGACGCTCCGCATGTGTTCACACACGGGCCCGGCCCATAGTCTCATTTATGTAATCCCCCGCCCCCCCCCCTCCACTACACACTCACACACACACACACACACACCACACACACACACCACACACACACACACACACACACACACACACACACACACACACACAGATGTGGAATATAATAAAGCCGAAAACATCCACGCGGAATGTTTCTCAAATCTTCCAAACACGCTGATGTTCCAACAGTTCCTTAGTATCCATCGTTTGACCAAGTGACGTCGCAGTGGGGATAACTCTTCTTGAGGATTTCCTGTGTGATGGAGTGGTCCGCTCGTCCCTAACCCTGTGAGTAGCCAAAGATGTAGATTTTCTTTGCAGAGGGCCACTCTGTCCTTCCCCCTTCCATCACTTTGCAGAGGGCCACTCTGTCTTTCCCCCTTCCATCACTTTGCAGAGGGCCACTCTGTCCTTCCCCCTTCCATCACTTTGCAGAGGGCCACTCTGTCCTTCCCCTTCCATCACTTTGCAGAGGGCCACTCTGTCCTTCCCCCTTCCATCACTTTGCAGAGGGCCACTCTGTCCTGCCCCCTTCCATCACTTTGCAGAGGGCCACTCTGTCCTTCCCCCTTCCATCACTTTGCAGAGGGCCACTCTGTCCTTCCCCCTTCCATCACTTTGCAGAGGGCCACTCTGTCCTTCCCCCTTCCATCACTTTGCAGAGGGCCACTCTGTCCTTCCCCTCCCATCACTTTGCAGAGGGCCACTCTGTCCTTCCCCCTGCCATCACTTTGCAGAAGGCCACTCTGTCCTTCCCCCTGCCATCACTTTGCAGAGGGCCACTCTGTCCTTCCCCTTCCTATCACTCTGCAGAGGGCCACTCTGTCCTTCCCCCTTCCATCACTTTGCAGGGGCCCTTGTCTTCCCCTCCATCACTTTGCAGAAGGCCACTCTGTCCTTCACCCCTCCATCACTTTGCAGTCCAGCCCATGTTTCTCAATGTTGTCTGCCTACATGTCATATATGTCCGCATGCAAGGAGCCTTAACAGTTCCCCTAGACAAAAGCTTCGTCCTCGTCTTTGTCATGCACTTTGATCAGGATGTACTAGAACCGTCTGTCTCTTCGATGTCTGCGTCAGCTACCTTGTCAGCTTTTCGTTGGCTGAGGCATTGGCAGAGGCAACTGGGTCTGACGCCATCTTTTATTTTTGTGTGTGGTCTGAGCTGTCCAGGTCGCTACGCACGAACTTGAAGGCGCTCTTCAGTGTTTGAAAACCACAATTAAACTTTTTGTTTAACAATTGTTTAATAGTGTCTGTAACTGTCTGTGTGTTTGCCTCTATGTGTTTGTTTGTTTCTGATTGTTCTGTATTAACGTCTGTTCACTATAAGTGATATTAGATGGGGAAAACTATAATGAAAACAACAGAAGAGAGAGAGAAAGAGGTCATGTAACGATTAGTACTCAAACATGAAGTATGCTAAAAATACAAATAGGGAAAACAAAATCAAAGAATTATAAAAAAACCCAACGATTATTGTACAAGAGGACTTCCAAGAGTTAAAGATATGTTTCGTCCAATGGAATTAGTGTAGTGTGTGTAATGTGTGATATTTATTTTAATTATTTATTATTTAAAATAGAGGATTATGAATAAGACACCCATGTGCTTTTACATCAAGACCTGTGTGTACGCGGTTTCGTAAAGGTGTCCCATAACCTATCTGGACATAGGGAGGGAGCATCAGGAGACTCAACTTCATAGGGGCCAGCATAAATAGGGCGCCCCATCTCCTCTCCCTCGCTGCTCTAAAACCTTCCCTTGCCCTAAAGAGGCAGGCACTGTTTACATCTGGGTTTAACTAGGGACTGTACTGAAGCCTAAGGCGTGGCACAAACAGTCACCCATCCAACTGTAACCACTCGCAACGCTGCTTTACCTTTAGCTGGGAGAGAGCAAGTGCTCCTACCACTGCAGCTATCGCGTCACCAGGTGTACAGGTCAATGAATGACGAGGACTTTTGACTTGTCCTGTCACTTGTGCTTGAGTTTGGGGGACAACAGGTAATCATTGTGTGACCTTTTATACCTGGTGCGTCATTTTGCTTGTTATTGCTGAGGTAATACATCTCTAACTGTTAACACTGTTTGTATATACATCACAAGGTGAGTGTGTTGTTTCTTCTTTTTTAACACTGTATTTTATATTTATATAAAATGTTCCTGGATAAACCAACATTGGAAAAAAACACAATAAGTATAGGATGTCCACTGGGATTGAGTACTTTGCATTAGTGAAACCCTAATTTTTTTTTTTAATCAGCTAAAATAATACACAGTAGTAAGCGTAAGTGTTCCGTGAACATTATTATCAAACTTGTATAATTATTCTCTGTGAATATGAATCCAAATGTGCGTTCTTATGCGCATTAATACATACATTTGCGCATGGGAGTAGATTGAGACTAAATTCGAGACATGTAGGTCTCAAAACTGTTAATAATATTTGATGTGGAGGTTTTTCCTTCATGCAATGCGTAGCCATTTGTGTGTGTGTGTGTTTGTGTGTGTGTGTGTGTGTGTGTGTGTGTGTGTGTGTGTGTGTGTGTGTGTGTGTGTGTGTGTGTATGCACTCACACACCACACAAACAGATGACAGAAGTGAAGAGATGACAGAAATTACAAAACTGCATACACATGGTGACTAGATGTAAAAAGCACACAGATGCTTCTTCCATTATTCTCGATATAAAAGAGATACCATATTGGGTTTTTTTAACGAAAGTGGAACAGCCAACATTATTGTTTATAGGTTTTCCCCAATATTTAGGCTTTGGCCTTTCTGGCTTAGTTCTTGTAGGCTACTGATGAATTATTGCATGCAGAACATCAGATGCTGAATCAGCCTTGAACTGAGAGTATTTTATGGTGACCAGCACAGCACATTTTACATTGACCAGCACATTAATTTTTTATGGTGACCAGCCCATTTTATGTTGACCAGCACATGTGATGTTGACCAGCCAATTTTATGTTGACCAGCCGATTTTATGTTGACCAGCACATTTTATGTTGACCAGCACATTTTATGTTGACCAACACATTTTATGTTGACCAGCACATTCTCTGTGTCCCCCCTCCCCCTGTCAAGCAATGGATTTGTTGCTGTTGAATGTATGTATTGTATCAAGAGAATGTTTTCCTCTGGAGTTAACATCAGTGCAGACTCCACTCCCCACATATGTCCTTCGGATGAGACTATACACAGAAGTCATGTGTGCGAATCCATGCAGACCATCTTGCACTCAGGTAAAAAACCTGTTTCGCTTTTAGGAAGGGTAAGCCATTGTGTGGAAGTCGGAACGGATGAAAAAAATTACAAAACTGCATATACACTGAGACTGGATGTAAAAAAGCACACGAGTGCTTATTCCATTATCCTCCAAATAAAAGAATACAAAATAAATATATAAAATAACATATCTTTGAATTGCACTGTATACCGCTTACATTTACTGCAGATTTCTCAGCACAATATTCAAGCTGCTTTCACTGTACAGAAGACATTGCTTACCTCGCATCCCCCTCCCAAAAAACCCTAACCAAATCACAACAACAACAACAGCAGCCCCGAATTTCATGCAGAAAAATCTGCCATGAGTTAATGTGGTTTAAAAAGAAAAATAAAAGGTTGCAGTCACATGTATTGGTATTCAGATCTCCATGCTCATTACAAATCACACCTTTGTACAGTCACATCACAAACAAAATGCGTTTTTGAAAAAATGCATTTTTATTTGAAAAACATGATTAAAATAGGAACCATAAAACAAACACATCAACAATTCCAATGAATAGATAATTTAATACATTGGGTTTATACACATATGTTTTCTATAATCTAACATTAGTTTTAAAGCTTCGTTAAAGAGTAATCAAATGTTTAAGTAAAAAAAGAATGACATTCAACTCATTCCTCACGCATTACTATCATCCATGCAAAAATTGTTTCACAAACATGATTCTAAATGCTATACACGTTTTGAAAGCTTCGTACCAAGTAAAAAAGGATGTGGCTAACTATCGCTACAGAGAATCAGCTTGTGAAGAAACTTTATTTAAAAAGTGAAATACTGTTACCATAGCATTGTGAAATAGAAACCTTGGTTTTGATGTTTGCATCTGTTCAATGTCATATGACTTAGACAAAATAAAACATCAGAGAAAATTAGTTTATCAACAGAAGAGCTTGATCATTGCTGTCCAGATAGATCAGTTTCAATGAAGGTATACCTATATATCTGGACCTTTTCAATTTTAGTACAGAAAGTGGTGTACATATTTTAAGACCAGGTAATTCCCTGACCTCTATTAAATGTAAAATGTCTTTCATAATTATCTCCTCAGTCATTCTGAGCTGTCTGTTTAAAAAAATGAGTAGTTTCCTAATAAAGATTGTGACAAAGTCAACTGCACACTAGTTACAGTCAGGGGAACTCCAGTCATGTTAAAAAAAAAATAACACACCATCACATAACATCAAGTTAAGTAAGCATGGGAAATGTGACTGGAAACTTCACATTAATCCATTTTAATAACTTATTATTATTAGTTTGAGTACAGTATGTTGATGGAAATAACATAGCCCACAATACAATGTACATTGAAACAGAGGGACACATAGAAATGTTCAGTAGACAAAGTGTCTTGCTCATCTCGTATCACTTACCATTCACATAGTTTCTTCTGTGGGCATGACCAGGGATCACATAAATCCATACAGTTGAAAACTGACTTCCTTGATTTATATCTAATTTTGTTTCAAGATGGACGTCACATGTGTTGTGTACAAGATTGTCATGTGTTGTACTGTAAGCTGATTTCTATGTGCGTTCTTTAGTTGTGTATAACTTGGGTTACCTTTGTCCTGTGTAGCTGTGTATGTGTTTGACTGAACTGAAGGTTCCACTCTGCACTATGGCCACTGTCTGCTTGGACTAGCCTGTGTCTGTTTCATGGGATTTGGGGGCAGATCCCTATCCATAGTGTTGACATTATTGTGTTTGGTGTTCTCTGTGAAGTAATTTGTGTGCTCTTAAGTTTCGTTTGGTGGATAATTTCTTTCCAGAAAATGTACAAGTATAAGGCTTTTCTCTTGTGTGGATTCTGATGTGGTATATCAAATGATGTTTCTGGGTAAAAGTCATATGACAATATGCACACTTGTGCGGCTTTTCTCCTGTGTGGGTTCTAATGTGAACAGTTAAATTACTTTTCACAGCAAAATACATATCACAATATGTGCACTTGTATGGCTTTTCTCCTGTGTGGCTTCTAATGTGAACAGTTAAACTAATTTTATGGGTAAAAGACATATCACAATATGTGCACTTGTATGGCTTTTCTCCTGTGTGGGTTCTAATGTGACCAGTTAAACTACTTTTCTGGGTAAAAGTTTTATCACAATATGTGCACTTGTGTGGCTTTTCTCCTGTGTGGGTTCTAATGTGACCAGTTAAACTACTTTTCTGGTTTTAAA
>CM054154.1:41161840-41343063 GCA_028751875.1 Rapana venosa
AGCTTCAACTCTCCAGTTTCTTGGTGACAGTTGTCACTTGTGAAAGGGAGGGTTGCTCTTGGTTCTGGGCATTCTCCTGTGCTTCCTGTTGGTTCGTGGCTGTGTTCTGTTCTTCCATCTTTCTCTATATGATTAAATTTTATATGTTTTAATGTCATCATACTAGCAGCTACTGGTGCTAACAGAGAGCCAAAACGGTAATACATATCACAGCCAAGTGTCTCCAGCGTTCTAGACAAAATAGGATCTTGTGAGAGGTCATATGCTAAGTCAGCTTCTGAGTCCACATTAAAGACCCTACTTGTTGCTTTAGCATATAGACCAATAACAGTATGCCCTAGGCTTTTCACTATCTTTGCTCCAAGAAGGGATTCATACCTATTAAAATACTTATTAATGTCTTGTGGTGATAACTGCTGCACCTGTTCAACTGTTAGTTGTGTTCCTAAGTAATGCTTTGTTTTACCACAAGCAGCAAGAGAGTACAACTTCTCCTTCTTATCCAGTAGACTCTTCTCATCTGTTATTTCTTCTTGACTAGAACCAGTAGATGTCATCAACAAAAGTTCGTCGCAATTCATGTTGTCTATCTTTATCAATATATTTTGTGTAAAATAATTATTGTTGTTCTTGACAAGTTGTTGATAATTTGTTGATAAGTTGTTGATAGGGACTTGTTTATTTCTTGTAAAGTTCTTAATATAGTTCTTGTTTTAGTTCTTGATAAGTTCTTGATAAGTTCTTGGTAAGTTCTTGATAAGTTCTTGATAAGTTCTTGATAAGTTGTTGATAAGTTCTTGATAAGTTCTTGATAAGTTCTTGATAAGTTGTTAATAAAGTTCTTGACAAGTTCTTGATAAAGTTCTTGACAAGTTCTTGATAAGATATTGTTTTAGCATAAATTCCCATAATTTTATTGTTTTACCCATCAAATAATAAATTATTATTACTTTCAGTTTTAGTAGAGAGATAGGGAAAAAGGCGACTTAAGGTAAAGTGCTCTTCAGACTTACCTAGTTTTTATAAAAACATGGTAACTTTTTGGGCCGATGAGGCGCAGACGAATCGGCCCTAAGTTGCGGGGTTTTATATAAAAACTAGGTAAGTTTGAAGAGCAGTTGAGCTTGACTCGGCTTTTTCCCTATCTCTCACGACTGACAGGTCTGGGTGATGAATTTTTTCATAGAGAGTGTGTTGTCGATAACGACACCTAAATACTTCACGGAAGTGGATAAAGGGACTGAATGATTGAACCATGAACGTTAGGATGAAATTAATCTTTATAATGATGATGAGTGTACATATTTTCATGTGAGACAAATGACACATTGCTTTGGTTATATAATTGTGAACACGTCATTGCATTGAACAGTTCTCTTTTCATCTGAAGGCTGGGAATTTTTCACAGGGGGAACTTTGCTTATCACAATTTTCGTATCCGGAAAAGTAGCCAAAACTTGTTTTACATTTTTAACCAGGTGTTTGCTATCTTCTTGGGGATCTGACTTTTTCAGATCATTTACCCCACAATGAACAACTACAGCGTGCGGTTTATTAATAGCAGTGGCACTACTCATAATCAGAGGAATGTCACTGATTTGATATGATTTTCTTTTCTCCACTCTGAACCCATAAGACTGCCCTAGACGCTTGCCATTAACGCCGTTTAGAACGGAGTCTTGCAGAAGGAGTACAGAGGGAAGAGCAGAATGTTCTTCTGCACTACATGGTTTGACGTCAGATGTTTTTCACGTCAGAGTCTGGCGCCCTGTCAGGTCTGGTTCTTCTTTTGTATGTGTGTGTGTGTATATGTGTGTGTGTGCATGTCTGTGTGCATGTGTGTGTGTGCGTGTGTGTGTGTGCATGTGTGTGTGTGTGCGTATGTGTGCATGTTCATGTGTGTGTGTGTGCGCGTGTGTATGTGTGCATGTGTGTATGTGTGTGTGTGTGTGTGTGCATGTCTGTGTGCATGTGTGTGTGTGTGTGCATGTGTGTGTGTGCATACACGTGTGTGTGTGCATGTGTGTGTGCATGTGTGTGTATGTGCATGTAGGTGTGCGCGCGTGTGTGTGAAAATATACTGTTTTGCTTCTAGGCAGGTGGATTACCTCTTGGCCACCTTCCACGTGATTTGCATGCTTAAGTGGATATGTGTTTGTGTGTGTGTGTGTGTGTGTGTGTGTGTGTGTGTGTGTGTGTGTGTGTGTGTGTGTGTGTGCATTATCGTGGGGACGCCTGGATGTGTATGTGTGATGATTATATTTAGCACATTAACCACTTATTTCAGCAAGTCTCTCTACTGTTTCTTTCTTTCACAAAGCTGCAATCACACCTATGGGTAATCAGATCTTTACACCCATTACAATTTATACATTTCTACAGTCACATAAAAAACAAAATGTTTTTTGATAAAATGCCTTTTATTTGAAAAAAACAGAAATAAAATATTTAAAAGAAAACGTTGAACACATAAAAAAAAATCCAGTGAAATGTAAATTATATGTACATTTAGATTTATACAAACAAAGCTTCTAAAGTCTGACCTCAATTTCAAAGCTTGGACAAGTGTAATCAAAATTTTCAGTACAAAATTTCGACAGGCATTCAACTTACTTCTCAAGCATCGTAATGAACAATGTACATAGTTTTTAAAAAAACATTATTCCAAATGCAATAGACGTTTCGAAAGCTCCATACCAAAGTAAAAATAAAATGGTGTACTATTGCTACATAGAATAAGCTTCTGGAAAACCTTTTAAAAATGAAAGACTGTTGGCATGGCCTTGTTAAAATTTAAACCTGGATTTTGATGTTTGCATCTGTTTCAGGTTGTATGACTTTGACGAAATGAAACATCACAGGAACTATTTTATGAACAGATGCACTTCAACATTGCTGTCCAAATATATCAGTTTCAATGAAAGGATACCAGCATATCTGGAGCTTTCCGATTATAGTACAGAAAGTGATGTGCACGTTTTAGGATTAGGAACTTCACTGACATGTGTTAAAAGTGAAACATCTTTCATAATTATCTCTTAAGACATTCAGAGCTGCCTGTTAAAAATGGCGTAGTTACCTAATAGTGATTAACAAAGTCAACTGCACATTATTTACTGTCGGGGAGCTCCAAACATGTTAAAATATAAAGATTAAAAATAACACACTATCACATAACATCGAGGTAAATAACTAGGGAAAATGGGCCTGGAAACTTCAACTTTATCAATTTTAATAACTTTTTATTATCAGTTTGAGAACAGTATGTTGGAGAAAATAACAAAACTCACCATACAATGCACAATGGATCATAAGGACACACATACACATGTTCAGTAGACAAAGTGTCCTGCTCATCTGGTTTCACTTACCATTTACAGACTTTGTCCTGTGGGCATGACCAGGGATCGCAGAAATCCATACAGGTGAAAATTGGCTCTCTTGATTTATATTGTGGTCTTGTTTCAAGATGGACGTTACATTTGTTGTGTACAAGGTTTCATGTGTTGAACTGTAAGCTGATTTCTTAGTATTTACTGTACCTGTGTATAACTGGGGTTACCTTTGTCCTGTGTAGTTGTGAATGTGTCTGACTGAACTGAAGGCTCCACTCTGCACTATGGCCACTGTCTGCTTGGACTAGCCTGTGACTGATTCATGGGTTTTGGGGGCAGATCCTTGTCCACAGTGTGGGTATTGCTTTGGTCAGTGTTTTGTGTGAAGTAGTGTGTGATCTTCTAATTTTCTTTTTTTGATGAACTTCTTTCCACAGAATGTACAAGTGTATGGCTTTTCTCCTGTGTGGATTCTGAGGTGAACAGTTAAAATAAACTTTATGGGTAAGGACATATCACATATGTGCACTTGTGTGTCTTTTCTTCTCCTGTTGGGTTCGGAGGTGAACAGTTTATAATTACCTTTATGGGTAAAGACATAATCACAATATGTTCACTTGAGTGGCTTTTTTCTCTCTCCCCCTGTGTGGGTTCTGAGGGGGAGAACAGTTAAAAACCTTATTGGTGAAAGACATATCGACAATATGTGCACTTGTGGGTTTTTCCTCCTGTTTGCGTTCTTATGTGGTTTATCAAATAGATGTTTTCAGGTTAAAAAGAAAAAAGCCATATGGCAATGATGATACACTTGTGGTTGGCTTTTTCCCTCTTATCTTTTTTCTTCCTGAGTGGGATCTGAGGTGAACAGTTAAATTACCTAAGGGTAAGACCAAAGCACAAAATTTGCACTTGTATGGCTTTTCCCTTTTTCTCCTGTTGTGGGGTTCTGATGTGTCAGTGTAAATTACTTTTCTGAATAACAAGCACACCAAATCACAATATGGTAGCATTGTATGGTTTTACTAAACCTGCTGTGTGGGTTCTGATGTGACTAGATAAAACCAATATTTCCTGGGTAAAAGTCATATCACAATTATGTGCACTTGTATGGCTTTTTTTCTCCTGTGGGGGGTGATCTAATATGACCATTTTAATTAAAACTACTTTTCCTTCCTTCTCCTTTCTCCCCCTTCCCCCTCTCCCTAAATGTTCATACCACCAATATGGGCTCTTACATGGTGTGGCCTTTTTCTGCCTGGAGTGAGTACTCTGATGTGGGACAGTTAAATTACTTTTCTCCTGGGTAAAAGTCATAATCACAATGCGTGTGCAGCGAGAGTGGAGAGCGTGGTGAATGGCGTTTTTTTTTTCCTCTCTCCCTTTTTTTTTTCTTTTTCCTTTTCCTCTTCTCCTGTGTGTTTTCTAATGTGAACATTATAACTACTTTTCCCTGGGTAAAAGTCCATATCACAAATGTGTGCACGAGGGGGGGCGGGGGGGGGGGGGAGACGACACGGGGGGGGGGGGGGGGGGGGGTGTGGCTTTTTCTCTTTTTTCCCCTCGAGTGCTCCTGTGTGGGTTTTAATAATTGCTCTGTGTTTTAAGATATGTTTCATTGTAAAAAAAAACGAAAAAACGTTTTAATAAAAAAATAATGGACTTATGTGTAAATTGTAATGGGTCGTTCTCCTCTTCGTTGTGCTCTCCCCTCTGGTCGTCGTTCTACTCCCCTGTATGTGATCGCAAGTGTCTTTTCTTAGTTCTGTCAATTGTTCCTCTCTTGGTATGTATTTTTTTCCCCCACATAACTGTGAACATATTTGTATGGTCATTTTTTCTTTCACCCTTTTTTTCTCTCTCTCTATTTTTCTTTTGGTCTTCCCCCTTTCCGTTTCCCTTTTTCGGTTGAGACCCCTTTCCCGTTCCAGGGTTTGGTGGGGGTTTCTTTCTTTGGGATCTCGCCCTCTTTTTTCCCCCCTTTCTCCTTTTTTGGTCTTCTTTTTTTCCCTCAGATGGGGTCTTTTTTATCTTTCAGTGTGTGTGGTCGAAAGGGGTGGGGGGTGACTAAATAATCAAGTTACCTTTGTTGTGTGGTGGGTGGGTAAAGAACGAGCCAGCCCTCAGATTCACAGTATATACATTTGTGTGGTTTTTTCCTCCAGTGTGATTTTATATGCGCTCTTAAGCTTGCATTTGTTTTGTATGTCTTTCCCATCTCACATTGTGACACTTGTATGGCCTTTTCTCCTTGTGCACAAACCCGCATGTGATTTTCCACAGCGCGCTTTTCCTTATAAAATATTTTCCACAAGTGTTCACGTGGGGCCTCGACAGTTGAGATTGTTTTTTTCTTTGTACAAACATTCACGTCTTCCCTTCGAAGCAGCCTTTTACTCTCCTGATGGTGTCACAGTCACACATCATCATCCTCACACACTCACACCAAATCATCCATGAATATAGTTATAGTGTCCCATCATGTTGACAAAAAGGCATTGTTTTGTTCAGGGTTCCTTCTTCTTCTCTTCCATTGTCAAAACATTACCAAGGTTTTACCTGCCTTGTACAGTCTGATGGTCCTGAACCAGGTTTTGCTGTTGTGGGCACTTTATTTTCACATAGGTACTGGCTTAAAAATTCTCTCAGGAGCTAAAATATTGCTTTTAATTAACATAAAATTTACATATAGAATCCATTTTTCCACACTTTATGCATCTGCATGATTTGTGTTTGCCTTGAGTTTTGTTAACATATTCTGCTGCCTTTTCTTGGATCAGGAGTTTGTCACATCATCTTTTTTGACTGACTATGATCGTTTTTTTTTTTTTTTGCAAATCGTGATCTGTCTTCCCGTCTTATTCCCTTATGTCTTCCTTTCCCCATTAATTATTTGTGTTTGTAAATAATCACACTAATATTATTCTTTAAAACTCCTGCCATGGTGATGTGCGATGTGTTTGCCAATATCCCAGCTATAATATAACCCTCCCTTTGAAACAGGGTTTTAATAATGAACAAAACCTACAGTGTACTCCATCCTCATAACATTCCCCCTCCATGATTAAGGTTTACTTTTACAATAGGGAAAGAAACAACCAGGAAAACCAAGGAGCCTATATATCAACATCGCGCGCGCGCGAGGGCTTCAACACAAACACCAATGAACACACACAACTCACAGCATCACCACCACAGGGGGGGGGGGAGGGGGGGGGAGTGGGGGGGGGGGGGGGGAACAAAGCAAACCTTCACAACGAACAACAACTCACACTGACAACCTCACACAATACAACAAACAACCAAGACGACCACAAACATAAGAACAACCTACTTTTTAAGTAAATCATGAATATCAGGCAGTGTCGTCAACAGTTTACAAGTACAAACACATTCAAATAGGCACAGGTCAAAGAATCATTTTTTCCAACTAAGCGTAATTGTCAGCTGTAGTGGTTGGGGCAGGTAAACCCAAAAGATGTTTTCCTTTTCCGGGCCCTAGCGTCCGATCCGACGCCGGAGCGCCTCCTCCCCCCTGCTTGCACTGAGATGTTCAGATAGTTACCATTGACTGTTCTGGAATCCACATGTCTGATGTAGGCTTGGCATATTCATGTTAAGTCAAGCAAAAGGTGTTACTAGCTGTGTTGGTGTGAGCTGAAGGTCCTCTGTCTTGTGTGGCTTATGCGCTGGTTGCCCTGGGTCCAAATTGGAGACGTGAAATCCATCTGCAACATAACAACAGGTTATGCTAGTTTCCTAATTTTTAACGGGACGTGATTGCCAATTCGTAGAATCTTCCTCTAAGCAATCTGACACCGGGATTTGATTTCCCATTCAAGAGGATTTTTCCTTTGGTTAACACAATGCAGATTCCAACTCTCCCCAAAAGCTAATGATGAAGATTGTACAACAAAGGACCCGTGTGCAACGCATGCAACGAATGTCTTGCACACACGTTAAATCCTGTACCGGTTTTTTTGGTAAGAGTTGATCATTGTGTGCTGCCGCTTGAAATGTATGACAAAATTTGCAAAATCGAATACCACGGGGACTGGACGTAAAAAAGCGCATATGTGCTTAATGCATCATCCTGGAGACAAAATAATAAAATAAATAAATAAAAACTATCAAGGTGACAGAGTGTGTTTAGTTTATTACTGTCATCGTTGGTTTATTTAAGTGTCATGTGTATGTCTGAGAGTTAATAATAATAATAATAATAATAATAATAATAATGTATGGAATTTATATAGCGCTGAATCTTGTAAAGCAACAATCAAAGCGCATCAGATTTCATTTCAATACCACTTTAAGTCACGGGCAGATTTCTCTCCGTGAAATTCGGATTCCGGCTCCGGGCTGCTCTCCCCCGGGGAGAGGCGTGCATCGCCACAAGAGCCCAGCGCCACCCCCCCCATTTTTGTTTCTTTTTTCCCTGTCTGCAACTGTATTTGTTTCCCCTATCTAGAGTGTGGCTTTTTTTTTTCTAAGAATTTTGCCAGGGCAAACTCTCTTGTTGGCCGTTGGTTTTTTTACTGCGCTAAATAATTACGTGTAACACACGACCCTCGGTTTAATCGTCTCATCCAAAGACAAGCGCCCAGACCTACCACTCATGGTCTAATGAGATGGGGGAAAAGTTCCGGTCCAAACGGGGTACGAACCGCCGAACACTTTCAGACCCGTACATTTCGCTTTCTAGACAAGAGCGCGTTACCTCTAGAACCACGGATCCACATAAGTTTGGTAATATCAGATTGGAGGTTTGTTGCTACTCTCTTAAGTAGTTTTTTTTTTAATATGCTAGATGCTAAAGCACTTATGGCAAGTTGCTGAAACATGTGTATCTTTCCTTGTTTTTTTTTAAATAATTTTCTTGCTGCCCTAATCTTCTGTGACGGTCCCCCCGATGCCATCTGTTTTCCCACACCCCGCTATTCAAATCTCCCCGCCCACAAGCCACACCCAGATTTGTTATGTCCCTGTCTCTTCCTCAGGGTCGGAATTCCACAGGGAGCCCATCAACTATCAGGGCCGCTGAGGGGTCACCCCAGCCAGAAAGGGCCCTGCTACTGCTGCTGGGTCACATTGATGTGGTGTTTTCAGTGGTGCCTGTTTCTGAGCTACATAACGTGCGCGTATTACCAAAACCACCTAGCGGGCGGGGGGAGTGCGCGCGGCGGGCGAGACTTAAACGACAGTATAGCTCATACACGGACCAGACTGAGTGGAATTGCCCACCTCGAAGTGGCAACAACCACACGCGTCCCTCCCACACGAGTCGATGCCCCCCCCCCTCTCCCTCCAACGTACTCTTTCCCAAACCACTCAACCACAGCATAAACCACCTCTAAATCACCATGAGACAAAGAGCAACTTGGACCACCCAATCCAGAGTTAACTTTCGTTTTATTTGCATTATTTATACAATGAGGAATGACGTAATGATCTGCTGTGGACGTAGCATATGCTTTTTGAGACTACTTGACAGGTTGTACTCTTACACCCTTCATACCCCCTGAAGATACGAGACCACCTGCATGTCTGGTCCAGTAATTTGAGCAACACTCTGAAACTCGCATCTGTTAAGTGGATGAAGCTCGACTGTGTAGTTTCAGTCTTCCCACTCCTTTAGCTTGATCTAAATACCTCTGCAAACTGTCAACTTGAAAGTCATTTTACAATTACGGCCATTTCAGAAGAATATCTCTGGTCAGCTTCATTAAAAAAAATTATACCAAAAATTGAGTATCTAACCTAGCAACCTGACAAGTTAGAGAGGTGTACAATAATTATATTCGGAATGCATGAGAGAAACGTTATTTTAACTAATACCAAAATGTAATATTGTAAACTTTTTAAAGGTTTGCTTGACAAAGCTTGACATATTTTATTTACAGGAAACAGAGGGGAATGTTTAGTATTCCATTTTCATCTTCTTTCATCTACGTCACACACACACACACACACACACACACACACACACACACACACACACACACACACACACACACACACACACACACACACACACACACACACTCGGGGTATAGAGGTTAGGAACCTGCCTAGAAAGGGAAAACTCTGGGCTGGAAGTGTGCAGCGGTTTGAATCCCGTTTGGGCCCAAAACTTGTCCTCCATCTATTAAACCCTGAGTAGTGATCTGGGTGCTAGTTTTTCACATGAGATGATAAACGTGGTCACGTGTGTTACGCATAGTTATTTGCATGTAAAAGGACCCACAGCAACAAGAGAGTTGTCCCAGGGGTGCGCGGCGCGCGAGAGCGAGTAGAAAAAAGCCTCTCCTGATAGAGAAAGAAATACAGTTCAGACAGGAAAAAAGGGTAAAAAGGAGGCCTGCTCTTGTGGGCGACTCCATTCCCTCACCCAGGGTATCAGCCAAAATTCATGCAGAGAATCAAATCTGCCATGACTAAATTGGTACAAATAAATAAATAAATACGGAATAGCTCAGTGGTCGGAGCACTTGCTTTCCCCCAGCCAAGGTTAAGCAGCGACGAGCGTGGTTACCAGTTGGATGGGTGACCGTTTGCGCGCCTTGGCTTCAGTACAGTTCCTCCAGTTCACCCAGCTGTAATTGGGTACCTGCCCTCTTTAGGGTCAGGGAAGGTAAAGCAGCGAGGGAGAGGAGATGGGCACCGTGCTCAATATGCTGGCCCTAGAGAAGTGAGGTCTCTGACTCCTCGCTCCCCTACGACCTTATAGGTTATGGGACTCCTTTACCCCTCCTCCTTACATTCATACATACATACATAAATAAGTTTTTAAAAATGCACAGACTGTAAAGTTCAGGGCATCATAAATGACTAGAAAACATAGAGGCATGAAGAAAATACTTACATACATGACAAACACACAGAAAAAAAGAAATACCTTTTTCATATATTCCCAATGACATTAATCCACAAACTGACAAAGGACCACACACCCAGCTCTCAAAGTATCCTGAACTGTGCTCAGACATCTGTAGAGCCATGGGTGTGCTCAGTGTTCTAGTACATTGAGCACAATGCACGTGCTGCACGTTTTTCTTTTTATTGTGTACTGTGGCTATGGTCAAGGTGGTAGTGAAGGAACTTGAGAAAAAGTTGAAATAATGTCTTCCTTCTTTTATAGCTCTTGACAGCAGTGTTATGGATTGCAGTATTTGTAATTGTGTTTGCCCATTGTATTAGTTTCATCAATATGTGTATGACTTTCATTTATCTGTGTATTACTTTCATTAATGTCTTTATTACTTTGATCAGTATGTGTATTACTTTCATTTATCTGTCTCTCTAGCCTGCTTATTAACTGACTATTTTGTTCCCCCCCCCCCCCTGTTTGCGTGTTTTGTGTGCTTTTTCATTATTTTTGCTATAACTAAGGGTTTCACCAATAATGATGAGATCCAAGTATGCAATCGTTTTTTTTTCCCTCGCCATTGAGGTACTGCATTCCCGACTTCAGAAATGCATGCCTGCAAACGGTTGGGGTTTCCCCTTTGACCCACTAAATACAACAGACTACTTATTTGATATGGACATGCATTGTTCAATATTTCTGCAAGACTGTGCTCTTGAAAGTGACCTGGAGATATAAAAATCCCCACCCTTAGATAACCAGACACACCAATGAGGTTCATCCCAATGACTTAATGGACCCAAAGGATTGATTTTGAATGCTTTTAACCACTGAGCTATAGTGTCTGTCACTCCTGTATGTTTTTTCCTCTGTTTGTGTTTGGTGTTTGTTTTGTTTGTGTATGTGTGTGTGTGTGTGTGTTGTGTGCATGTGTGTGTGTATGTTTGTGTGTGTGCTGTATGTGTGTGTGTGTTTACGAGAGGGTTTGCATTGTGTCAAATATGTATGTGTGATATTATGTGCCTTGTGAGTAAGTGTGTGTGTATGTGTGTGTGTTGTTAGCACTCAATGTGCGTATGGAATGCACACGTGTATATTGCGTTCTGCACATGTAGGTGTTTATGTGTGTGTATGGCGTGTGGCCCGTGCTAGTGTGCGTGGGTTTGTGAACGCTCATATGGGCACATGTACATATGAGCTTGCACGTATGTTTGTGTGAGTTATCTATTAGTACATTTTGATGAAGAAAGATATAAAGGATACTGAAAGGCAGTGTGATTTTTTATTGCAATGCGCGCGCGCGCACGCGCACGTGTGGTGGTGTGTTGTGTGTGTGTGTGTATGTGTTGTGTGTGTGTTTGTTGTATGTATACTACTTATAATTATACCATGTCAAGTCCATATAAACTTTCTCTGTGAGGATCTGGCTTGTACTTCCCGGTGAAGACCTTGTGACCTTCTGTGTAGAATCTAGTCATTCATGATGCCCTGAAACTAACACCACCCATTCTTGTGTTTTCCTTCTGCATGAGTATAAATTTCTCTATCACAGGTACCTTTTTTAACAAATTGTTGCGAGGGAAATTCCTCTAATGCTGTGGCCCTTTCATGTGCTAAACGCCAAGTTGCACACATGGTCTTGCATCAACAAAAATTGCGCTCAGACCACCATTTACAGTCTAGAGGATGGGTTATACCAGGTTCAGGCAAAAATGGAGATCAAACCACTACACGCTTTGACCCTTGACTTTTTTCCTTCTAGCTAGGTGTTACCTCTAAGAACCACACCTTGTCCAATAGCTATCTTGACTCTGTGTGTTTGTGTGTGTGTGTTGTGGTGTGTGTGTGTGTGTGTGGTGTGTGTGTGGTGTGTGTGAGTGTGTGTGTGTGAGTGTGTGTGTGTGTGCGGAAATAATTATTCATAAATCAACCACTCATTCCACGCTGGATCTCTCTCTAACTACTGGCTTCTTTTCTCTCACAATCCTGCAGTCCACACCTATGGGTGGTCAGACCTTTATACCCCATTGCAAATTATCATTTTGGTACAGTCACATCACAAACAAAACTGCTTTTTAGATAACAATACCTTTTATTTGAAAAAACAGACTTATAAATAAGTAAAGCAGAACCACACACATCAAGAAAATCTAGTAAAAGAGAATGTATACATTTATAGAATTAAACTTAAAAGCTTCTAAAGTCTAACCTTATTTTAAAGCTTTGCAAAGTGTGATCAAAAACTTAGAGTTACAAAATTACGACCGTCATATAACTTACTTCTCCAGGCCATCGTAAATAAATTATGTACAAACGTTTACAAAAACATGATTCCAAAGGCAAAATGACGTTTTGAAGGCTCCATACAAAAGTAAAAAAATAGGTTTGCGCTAGTTGCTACAGCGAATACGCTTCTGGAACACCTTTTAAAATAAAATACTGTTAGCAAGGCCAATTGTTTAAAATTCAAACCTGGATTTTGATGTTTGATCTGTTTTCTATGGTTGTAATGACTTTCACGAAATGAAACCCTCAAGAGGACTAGTTGATGAACATATTCATTGAAACAATGCTGTTCCATAAATATCAGTTTCAATGATAGGATACCAACATAACTGTAGTCTTTCCGATTATAGTAACCTAAAGTGATCTTGCATGTTTTTCAGACCAGGTAGGTCACTGAACATGTTTTAATGTGAAACATCGTTCATAATTATCTCTTAAGACATTTCTGAGATGAAATGTTAAAAATTAGTAGTTTCCTAATAATGAATTTAGACAAAGACAACTGCACATTACTTACAGTCCGGGAGCTTCCAGTCATGTTAAAATTAAAGATTAAAAATAACACAACCATCACATAAACATCAAGGTAATAATTAAGAAAAATGGCATGGAAACTTCAACTTTTATCGCATTGTAATAATGTGTCCATTATCATTGAGAACAGTATGTTTGGAAACTTACAAAACACACCATACAAATGCACAATGGAACATAACTACAGACATACAAACATTCCCTAGAACAAAGTGTCTTGCTCATTTGGTTCTGTACTTAGCCATTCACTAAGTTTTGCTCCTTTGGGCATGACCAGGGATCACGGAACCCAACAAAAAAAACTGTCCTCTCTTGAGTTAAGTTGGTTCGTGTTCACAAATGGACGTCCACCTGTGTTGTGTACAAGGTTGTCCTGTGATTTGATTCTAGGTGCGTTGTCGTTCGCGCGAGTGAGTGAGCAGCGACTGTGGTTACTTTTTGTCCAGTGTAGTCAGAATGTGCCTGACTGAAATCAAGGCTCCACTCAGCACTATGGCCACTGTCTGCTTGAACTAGCCAGTGTTGGACTCATGGGATTTGAGGGCAGATCCTTGTCCATAGAGTGGTTATAACTGTTGTCAGTGTTTTGTGTGGAGTAGTGTGTGTGCTCTTAAATTTCCTTTTTGGATGAACTTCTTTCCGCAGAATGTACAAGCGTGTGGCTTTTCCCCTGAGTGGGTTCTGATGTGAACAGTTAAATTACTTTTCACTGCAAAAGTCATATCACAATATGTGCACTTGTGTGGCTTTTCTCCTGTGTGGGTTCTAATGTGATGAGTCAAACTACTTTTCTGGGTAAAAGTCATATCACAATATGTGCACTTGTGTGGCTTTTCCCCTGTGTGGGTTCTAATGTGGACAGTTAAATTACTTTTCACTGCAAACGTCATGTCACAATTTGTGCACTTATGTAGCTTTTCTCCTGTGTGAATTCTAACGTGGGAAGTTAAATTTGTTTTCAAGGTAAAAGTCTTATCACAATACATGCACGTGTATGGCTTTTCCCCTGTGTGGGTTCGAATGTGGTTTGTTAAATTGTGTTTCAAGGTAAAAGTCTTATTACAATATGCACAGCTGTGTAGCTTTTCTCCTGTGTGGGTTTTCATGTGCTCTTTTAAGCTCTGTTTAGTTGTAAACGTTTTATGACAGCGTGTGCATTCGTATAGACTTTCTTCTGTATGTGCTGGTGTGTGTATTTTCAAGCTTCTTTGATACTTGTATGTCTTTCCATGCTGTGAACAATTGTATGTTCGTTTTCCTGTGTGGGTTCGAAGGTGGCTATTCAAGATAGATTTATGTGTAAACGTCATATCACAGTATGTGCATTTGTGTGGTCGTTCTCCAGTGTGGATTTGCATATGTGCTCTTAAGCCTGTGTTGTATTTGAACGTCTTTTCACATTGTGAACAATTGTATGGCCTTTCTCCTGTGTGTACTCGCATGTGCTTTTCCAGCGTGCTTTTATTATAAAATATATTTCCACACTTTTCACATAGGTGAGATTTTTTCTTTGTAGAAACATTCCCGTCTCCTTCTGAAGTAGTCTGTTTACTCTGAGTTGTGTCACAGTCAGCATCATTATCAGCACCAACATCATCATGCATAAAAATATTATTGTCCACCAGGTTGACAGCAGTGTTTTGTTCAGTGCCTTCTCCACTGTCAGGAATCATTTCCAGGTTTACCTGCCTTGTAGTGCCTGATGTCTGACTGGCTGTCGTACACTTTTCACAGTGGTATGGCTTGATTTCTTCAGAAGTGAAAACATGCTGTTTAACAGAAAAGGCCCAGATATAATCCTTACCACACTTTATGCATATGTATTTTTTGCCTTGAGTGTGTACATATTCTGCTGTTTTTCTTTCAGGTGTTTTACAGTCATCTTTTGCTATCTGACCATAATTAGGTTTGCTGCACGTAGATAAGTCTTCCTCATTATTATTTGTGTTGTGTAAAAATCTCATTATATTATTTTTTAGCTCTTCAACGCCAGAGGTATCTATAAAACCCCTTGAAAACATGGATTTATGAACACCTATAGTGAATGCACACGTGTTTTTGATCAGTTTTACTTCACCTGAGGAAGAAACACCTGTACCAAGGATCCCATATTTAGCAGCAACAGTCACGCCCTCTTTTGTATCATGAATATCTGCAGTGTCGTTACAATTACAAGTACAGGCAAGACCAACATTTCCACTATTGTCAGCTGTAGTGTTCCAGTACCCAGTGGTTTTCTGCTTGCACTGAATGTTCTGATAGTTTTCAGATGACTGTTCTTCATGCTCAGTCGCAGCATCAGTGTTGACAGCTGTGATGGTCTGTGCTGAAGAGTCCTCTGTCTTGATGTTGGCTTTGCTGGGTTGCCCTGGGCCATGTTGGAGAACTGAAGTCATCTGCAACATCAACAACAGGTTATGCTAGTGTCTAATCTTACCGGGACGGGATTGCCTATTTGTTAGAAGATTCCGCTAGCAATCTGATGACCCGGGTTCAATTGCCATTCAAGAGGATATTTTCCTTAAGAGTTAACATCAAAGCAGATTCCACTCTCCCCAAAAGTCCTTTAGATGAGACTATAAACAGAGGCCCCGTGTGCACACACACGAAAAACGTCTTGCGCACACGTTAAATCCTGTTCTGCTTTTCGTAAGAGTATATCATTGTGTGCCGCTGGGAATGTATGACATAATTTGCGAAACTCCATACACATGGGACTGGATATAAACAAGCACATAGGTGGTTAATGCATAATCCTCGATACAAAATAATAAAATAAATAAATAAAATCAATAAAAACTAATCAAGGTGACAGAGTGTGTTTACTTTTTTTCTTTCATGTTTTTTTTAAGTGTCATGTGTATGTCTGAGAGATTTAGAGTTGAGATGTTGTTTCTACTTCTCTGCAACACTTCTTATACTAGATGCTAACACACTTTTGACAAGTAGCTGAAAAACTGTGTATCTTTTTTAAATTTAATTTTCTTTGCTGCCTCATCTTCTGTGACCTCCTCCATCCTGCTTTTCCCACGCTGCTCATTCAAATCTCCCCGACACAGCCATACCCAGATTTGTTATTTCATCCTCAGGGTCGGAAGTCCGCAAGGAGCCCATCGCTATCAGGCCGCCGTGGGGCCACCAGCCAGAGGGCCGGCCCTGCATTACTACTAGGTCACGTAAGGGGTGTTCGATGGTGCCTGTTCTGAGCTAACATACACAGTATACCACCTTCTAAGCCCCCTACTAACGACAGTATTAGCTTAGACGCGGAGCAAGACTGGGTGAGTTGCCCACCCGATGTCGCAACTATCACAATGTCCCTTCAACGACCGCACGAACCTCCAACCCCAAAGGCTTTGACACAAACTCACCACAGGCACAGAAGTGTACAGATGAACCAAATGTAAGGTCACCATGAGATCAGAGCAACTGGGACCACCGAATCAGAGGCAACTTCCTTTTATTGCATGATGATTAATGACAATTCTTTTTAAGGTTTGCATGACAAAGCTTGACATATTTTATATACAGAAAACAGAGGGGAATGTTTATTATTCCTTTTTCATCTTCTTTTATCTACCAGTCACACACACACACACAAACATACACACGAACACCCCCCCTCCACACACACACACACACAAACATGCACAGAACACCCCCCCCCCCAACACACACACACACACCCACACACACACATACATGGTCTAGAGGTTAGGAACCTGCATAGAATGTGAAAAGTCTGGGCAGGAAGTGTGCAGTGGTTTGAATCGAGTCTGGCCCAAAACTTTTCCACCATCTATTAAACCCTAAGTGGTGGTTTGTGTGCTAGTTTTTTTAATGAGATGATAAATTGTGGTCTAGTGTGCTACTCACAATAATTAATTGCATGTAAAAATAAAAAAAAGCACGGCAACAAGGGAGCTGACCTTGGACAAATTCTGTAAAAAAAAGCCACTCTCATAGAGAAACAAATACAGTTGCAGACAAAAAAAAAAGGGTGGCGCTGTTCTTGTGGCAACGAGCTCTCCTCGGGGACAGCAGCTTGAATTTCATGCCGATAAATATGCCATGACTTAAAGTGGTATAAATAAATAAATAAATAAATAGACAGACTGTAAAGTTCAGGGCATAATACATGACTTGAAAACATAGACAGGAAGAAAATACTTTTACACATAACAGACAAACACAAAGAAACAAGGATTTACCTTTTCCATATCTTTCCAATGACATTCATCCACAAACTGACAGTGTACTGCACACCCAGCTCTCAAAGTATCCTGAACTGTGTTCAGACATATGTAGAGCTATGGGTGTGCTCTGTGGTCTAGGTAAATGAACACAATGCACGTGCTGCACGATTTTCTTTTTATTGTGAACTGTGGCTATGGTCTAGATGGTAGTGATGGAACTTGAGAAAAAGTTGAAATAATGTGTTCCTTTTTTTATAGCTCTTGACAGCATCATTATGGATAGCTGTATTTGTCATTGTGTTTTTTGCTTGATGTTTCACTGACATATATCTGTGAAATACTTTAATGTATGTGTGTATTATTTTAATCACTATGTGGATTACTTTCATCAATATGTGTATTACTTTCATCTACCTGTCTATCTAGCCAGGTTGTTAATTGACTATATGTCTGTACGTCTGCTTTTCATTATTTTGCTTGAAGTCTAGGGTTCACTAATGATGGTGAGATTTAGCGTTTCCAATCGTTTCTGGCCACCACGAAGGTAGCCACATTCCATCTTCAGAAAATGAATGCTGCAAAGGCTTGGTGTTTCCATAGCCCATCAAATGCAGACACGATTTATGGGATATTTGACGTCCATATTTTAATCTTCTGTATGTCAGCTCTTGAAGTTGACCTGGGAGATCTAAAAAATTCCCATCCTTAATTAACTTGACACAAAAGAGAGAGAGAGAGAGAGAGAGAGAGAGAGAGAGAGAGAGAGAGAGAGAGAGAGAGAGAGAGAGAGAGAAGGAGAGAGAGAGAGAGAGAGAGAGGAAGGAGAGAGAGAGAGAAGAGAGAGAGAGAGAGAGAGAGAGAGAGAGAGAGAGAGAGATGAGAGAGAGAGAGAGAGAGAGAGAGAGAATGAGAGGTTATCACTATGTTGATTGCTGTATAAATAATTACTATTATCTCCCTTGATATCATTTATTTTTTTCTGAAATTATTTTATTTAGAAGATAATGGAATAATCCCTCAAGTGCCATTTCACATCTAATCCCTGTGTCCTTTAGATTTTGTCAAATGTCATCCAATCCCACTGGTTCCTCTACTCTTTTGAAAAGCGGAACATATTTTAACATTATATGCAGGATGTTCTTCCTGCGTGTGGGGTTTGTTGTTGTTGTTGTTGTTTTTGTTGTTTGTGTGTAGATTAATAGAGCCCCAGTGGAGTTATCTGATTTAGGGACTGTGGAGGCAAGTCATCCCACTTGAGTTCCTGGAGCCACCCTAAAAACAGCACAACAACAACAACAACAACAATTCTGACAGGCAACAGACAGGCCCACATAGGCCCCAAAGCCCTGCACCAGCCAGAGCTCTCTGTAACGTGCGTTCGCACACGCCACCTCAGCTTAGGCCTAAGTTTAACAGTCTCATCCCAAAGACCTGGAGAGGGGAAGGAGGAAGGTGTAGAGTCTGTACTGATGTTAACTCCCTTGAGCGGGATTCTTTTTCTTGTCCTTCGTTGTCGTCGAACGCTCAGACAGCAACTATTGTCTGCTTCATGAGCCAAAATGCGTTGCGCTGCCGTTATGCTCCTGACAAGTCAGGCCCAGCGCGTCCAACTTCGGCATAAGAGAGAACTGTAATCTCTTAAAGCCTGTCTGGAAGGAGAATGACCAAGAAGGCAGAAAAAAGACAAGAAGGGGTGACAGGAAGAAAAGGAACAAAGCAGAAAGAAAGCAAGTGATAAAAGAAAAGAAAAATGTAGCACACAATGTAGGGATTCAAACCTGGGTCAGCAGTACAAGGCACACGCCCCCCCAAACCTCGAGCTATCGTGGACATTTTAGCGAAATTCTCCCTAGACCATGTTTCTGTGTGTGTGTGTGGGGGGGGGGGGGGGATGGGGGGGTGTTGTGTGTGTGGTGCGTGTTCTTTTATTTGTCTTCTTTGCAGATAGCAATGTATTCAGTAATATTATATTATGGGGAGATGAAGAATGATGTATGAATGAGTCAGTATAATTATGATGAAGTCATCCGTCACAATGTAAATAAAAAGGTAAAGGTGTCCCATAATCTATGGGGTTGTAGGGGAGCAAGGCGTCAGAGACCTCAGCTTCTCCAGGGGCCAGCATATTGAGGGCAGCGAACATCTCCTCTCCCCGTTACTGTGTGTATGTGTGTGTGTTTTGTGTGTGCGTGCGTGTGTGTGTGTGTGTGTGTGTGTGTGTGTGTGTGTGTGTGTGTGTGTGTGTGTGTGTGTGTGTGGGTTGTTTTTTGCACTATCAACCCCTACTTTCAGATCATCGCTCTCTATTGTTTCTTCGTCTCCCAAGGCACTAAAAGAACCCACTGAAACAAGAGGGTTGCCCCTGACAAAGTTCTGCAGAAAATGACCACTCTGATAGGGAAACAAATAAAGTGGAAGGGCAGGACGCAAAAAATTACAATCATGGGTGGCACTGCACTTGTGGCGACGCACTCTCCCAGGGAAGAGCAGCCCTGAATTTCATGCAGAGAAGTCTGCCATGACTCAAATTGGTATACAAAGAATGAAATGAAAGGTTGCAGTCACACCTATGGGTATTCAGATCTTCATACCCAATACACATCATGCCTTTGTACAGTCATATCACAAACAAAATGCGTTTTTCATAAAATACATGTTTATTTGAAAAACAGAATTAAACTAGTAACAATAAAACATTGTACACATCACAAATTCCGTTGACAAGAGAATTGATTACACTGGGTTTGTACATACATGGCTTCTAAAATCTAACAATAGTTTTAAAGCTTGGTTAAAGAGTAATTAAATATTTAAGTACAAAAAGAATGACAGACATCAAACTCAATTCTCACCTATCATGTTAATTCATGTAAGAATTGTATCACAAACATGATTCTAAATGCTATACACGTTTCGAAAGCTTTTATGAAGTAATGAAGATTATGCCCTACTATTGCTACAGAGAATGTGTTTGTGAAGAAAACGTTTTAAGAAAAATGAAATACTATTAGCAAGGCATTAGTTTGTTTTTTAATCTTGATTTTGATGTTTGCATCTGTTCCAGGTTGTATGATCTAGACAGAAAGGAAACATCAGAGGAAGTAGTGTATGAGCAGATACACTTGAACATTGATGTCCAGATATATAAGTTTCATGGAAAGGATAATCAATATACCTGGAGCTTTTGAGTTATAGTATAGAAACTGATAGGCATGTTTTAGGATCAGGTACTTCACTGACACCTGTTCAAGGTAAAACGTCTTTCATAATTATCTTCTTGGACATTTTGAGCTGCCTGTTTATAAAAATTGAGAAGTTTCCTAATAATGATTGTGACAAAGTCAATTACACACCAGTTACAGTCAGGAGACCTCAAGTCATGTCAAAATAAAGAATAAAAGCAACACACCATCACATAATGTCAAGGTAAAAATTCAGGGAAAATGTGCCTGGAAACTTCATTTTTATCCATTTTAATAACATGTCACTGACACTCTGAAAACAGTATGTTGAGGGAAAAACAAAACCCACAATACAATGTACAATGAAACAGAAAGGGCATATACAAATGTTCCGTAGACAAAGTGCCTTGCTCATTGGTTTCACTTACCATTCACATAGTTTCTCTGCGGGATGACCAGGGGTCACATAAATCATAAGGTGGGAAAACTGACTCTCTTGATTTATATATGTTCTTGTTTCAAGATGGATGTTTACATGTGTTGTGTACAAGGTTGTCATGTGTTGTGCTGTAAGTGATTTCTATGTGCGATTTTTAGCTGTGTTTTAACTGGGGTTACCTTTGTCTAGTGTAGTTGTGAATGTGTCTACTGAGCTGAAGGTTCCACTCTGCACTTTGGCCACTGTATGCTTTGACTAGCCTGTCTCTGATTCATGGGATTTGGGGGCATATCCTTAACCATATTGTAGACATTATTGTGTTTGGTGTTTTTTGTGAAGTAATGTGTGTGTTCTTAAGTTTCGTTTGGTGGATAACTTCTTTCCACAAAATGTACAAGTGTAAGGCTTTTCTTCTGTGTGGGTTCTGATGTGGTTTATCAAATGATGTTTTTGGGTAAAAGTCATATGACAATGTGCACACTTGTGCGGCTTTTCTCCTGTGTGGGTTCTAATGTGAACAGTTAAATTACCTTTCTCAGCAAAATACATATCACAATATGTGCACTTGTGTGGCTTTTCTCCTGTGTGGGTTCTAATGTGACCAGTTAAACTATTTTTCTGGGTAAAAGTCATATCACAATATGTGCACTTGTATGGCTTTTCTCCTGTGTGGGTTCTAATGTGAACAGTTAAATTACCTTTCTCAGCAAAATACATATCACAATATGTGCACTTGTGTGTCTTTTCTCCTGTGTGGGTTCTAATGTGAACAGTTAAACTTTTTTTATGAGTAAAAGTTTTATCACAATATGTGCACTTGTATGGCTTTTCTCCTGTGTGGGTTCTAATGTGATCTGTCAAGTTATATTTAGTTGTAAAGGTTTTATGACAGTATGTGCATTTGTATGGTCGTTCTCCTGTATGTGCTTGCAAGTGTCTTTTTAAATGTGTATTATGCTTGTATTTCTTCCCACACTGTGAGCTTTCGTGTGGTGTTTCTCCAGTGTGGGTTCGAAGGTGCCTTATCAAGTGAGATTTTTGGGTAAACCTCATATCACAGTATTCGCATTTGTGTGGTCTTTCTCCTGTGTGGGTTCGCATATGTGGTCTTAAGCTTGTGTTGTATTTGAACGTCTTCTCACATTGTAAACACTTGTATGGCCTTTCACCTGTGTGTACTTGCATGTGCTTTTCTATAGTGCATTTATTATAAAATATTTTTCCACACTTCTCACAAAGGTGAGATTTCTTCTCCTTAAAAACATTCACGTCGTTTTCTGAAGCAGTCAGTTTACTCTGAGTTGTGTCACAGTCAGCATCATTTTCATCACCCAAATCATCAGGCATAAAGTTATCATTGTTTCCTAGGATGACAGGAGTGTTTTGTTCAGTGCCTTCTCCACTGTCAGGAATCGTTTCCAGGTTTACCTGCCTTGTACTGTCTGATGTCTGACTGGCTGCTGTACACTTTTCACAGATGTAGGGCTTCAATTCTTCAGGAGCTACAGCATGCTGTTTTAAAGAAAAGGTAGAGATAAAATCCTCACCACACCATATGCATGTGCATTTTTTGTCTTGAGTTAGTACATTTTCTGCTGTATTTCTTTCAGGTGTGTCAGAATCATCTTTTGTGGTTTCACCATAATCAGGTTTGTTACATGTGGATATGCCCCTCCTCATTAGTATTTGCATTGTGTAAACATCTCACTATGTTATGTTTTAGCTCCTCAATGCCAAGCCCATCTATAACACTCCTTGAAAACAGGGACTTGTGAACACCTACAGTGAAATTACACATGTCCCTGATCAGTTTGACTTCACCTGGGAAAGAAACGCCTGTGCCAAAGATTGAATATTTAGCAGCATCAGTCACACCTTCTTTTGTTTCATGAATATCTGCAGTGTCATTACAGTTACAAGTACAGGCAAGGTCAGCATTTCCACTATTGTCAGCTGTAGTGTGGCAGTACCCAGTGGTTTCTTGCTTGCACTGAATGTTTTGATAGTTTGCAGTTGACTGTTCTGGGAATCCACATGTCTCAGGCAGGTCTTGGGCATGCTCATGTTCAGTCACAGCATCTGTGTTGACAGCTGTGTTGGTCTGTGCTGAAGAGTCCTCTGTCTTGATGTTGGCTTTGCTGGGTTGTCCTGGGTCATGTTGGAGAACTGAAGTCATCTGCAACATCATCAACAGGTTATGCTAGTGTCTATTTTTTACAGTGTTGGGATAGCCTTGTGGTTACAACATTCCTGACTGGAACAGACTCATTTCCAGCCTGCACCTCCTGATCCCCAATTCACTGGCACTCCTCTCTTTTTCTTTCATCCAACAAGCGAAAGCGAAATCACAACAATTCTGAAAGAAATGACGATTAAATCATGCGATCTTGATCCCATACCTGCTCCTGTCTTCTCACAATGCCTTCCACAACTTGTACCCTCTGTCACCGAAATAGTAAACTCATCTCTTCTGTCAGGAATTTTTCCATCAGCTCTCAAACCGCAATAGTCACACCTCTACTAAAATAGCATGATCTTGATCCCAACACTTTAAAGAATTACAGACCTATCTCTAACTTACCTTTCATCTCCAAAGTAATTGAAAAAGTTGTTCTAAAACAACTCAACAACCACCTTCATTCCAATAATCTCCTTCCCCCTTTTCAATCTGCCTATCGCGCCAACCACAGCACCGAAACCACCCTAGTCTACACTTAAGATACACTTTTACTCGCTGCTGATGCAGGGAAAATATCCCTTCTCACTCTTCTCGACCTATCTGCTGCCTTTGACACTATAGATCACTCAACTCTTCTTTCTCGCTTCCAGAACATGTTTGGTATTAATGATACTGCCCTCACTTGGTTTAGTTCATACCTGACAAACCGATACCAGAAAGTTATTGTCAGCAAAATTCAATCAAAACCTGTCAAACTGGAATGTGGAGTCCCACAGGGATCAGTTCTGGGTCCTGTTCTCTTCACTCTTTACACTGCTCCACTCTCGCACATAATAAACCGCCATCATATTGATCATCATTTCTATGCCGATGACACTCAGCTTCAATGTAGCAATACCCCTTGAAAATCTGCCTTCCCTCCTGACAAATATGGCCCACTGCCTTCTAGACATTCAAAACTGGATGACTCAAAATAAGTTACAGCTAAATGCCGATAAAACGGAGGCCATGATCATGGGGACCAAACATAAACTGTCCTCCATCACAACGACTTCAGTGGAATTCAGCAATACGTCGGTTCCTCTGTCCATCTCTGTGAAATATCTAGGTGTAGTTCTTGACAACACACTCTCTATGAAAACATTCATCACCCAGACCTGCCAGTCTTGCTACTATCAATTACGCGCATAAGTGCAATTCGCAGGTATCTATCTACTGAAGCAACATCCAAACTTGTCACATCTCTCATTCTTTCTCGACTGGACTACTATAATTCTCTTTTGGCTGGTTTGCTGGCATCATCCATCTACTCACTTCAAGGCATACACAACTCTGCAGCTCGACCGGTCCTTAGAAAGAAAAAATCTGAACACATCACTCCTCTTTTGCGATCTCTTCACTGGCTGCCTGTCTCACAAAGAATAAAGTATAAGATTAATACCCTTTGTTTCAAATGTCTCCACAAATCTGCACCTTCTTATCTGTGTAACTGTCGTCACCTGTACACTCCGTCCCGCTCCCTTCGTTCATCTGTAGATGCCTTGTGCTTTCCTACACCCAGATTTAAACAAACCACTGATGGCCATCGCTCTTTCTCTGTTTCCGGTCCCTCCACATGGAACGACCTCCCTCTTCCACTTCGCCAAAAGCCTTCATTTGATTCTTTCAAATCTAGCCACAAAACGGACTTATACTCTACTTGAGATCTTCCCCTGTTATCTGTTCCTACTTCTCAATAGCTGCCTTCACCTCCACCACCCCCTCCTAAGTGTGTTGTGTATATAAATTTGATATTTGTTTGTCTTGATATTTATGGCTGATTGCATGCGTGTGAATGATTTGAATGCAAGCGCTTTGATTTGTTTACTTTGCAAAATTCAACGCTATATAAATTCCATACATTATTATTATTATTATTATTATTACTTTTATTATTATTATTATTATTATTATTATTATTATTATTACTATTATTATTATTATTATTCCGCTCGCAGTCTGATGAGCCGGGTTCGAATCCCATTTGAGAGGATATTTTCCTTTGGAAGTAACATCAATGCAGATTCCAGTATACCCAAACGGTCTTCAGATGAGTCTATAAACTGAGGCCCCGTGTGCAAACGCACGCAGAACGTCTTGCGCACACGTTAAATTATGTACAACTTTTCGTAATTGTACATCATTGTGTGCAGCTTGGAATGTATGACAAAGTTTACAAGACCTCATACCACGGGGACTGGATGTAAAAAGCACATAAGTGCTTAATGCATCATCCTCAATACAAAAGAATAAGATACATTTTTAAAAAACTATCAAAGCGATAGAGTGTGTTTAGTTTATTACTGTCATAAATTGTTTTAAGTGTCAAGTGTATGTCTGAGAGTTGGTAATGTGCAGAGTTGAGGTTTTGTTTCTATTTCTCTGCAGTTCATGTTATACTAGATGCTAAAGCACTTATAGAAAGTAGCTGAGAAATGTTTATCTTTCTTGTTATTTTTTATTTATTAATTTTCTTTGCTACCTCATCTTCTGTGACGTCTCCCATCCTGCTGTTCCCATGCTGCTCATTCAAATCTCCCCGCCACAGCCATACCCAGATTTGCTATGTCTCATCCTCAAATGTCGGAAGTCCACAAGGGAGCCCATCGCTATGAGGCCGCCATGGGGCTACCAGCAAGAGGGGACCTGCATTACTGCTGGGTCACTTTGGTGGTATTCAGTGATGCCTGTTCTGAGCTAACATACGCAGTACACCACATACTGAGCCCCCTACTAACGACAGTATTAGCTCAGACGCGGAGCCAGGCTGAGTGAGTTGCCTCCTCGAGCTGGCAACCACCACAATGTCCCCCCAACGACTAACCACCACAAACCTCCAACACCTAAGGTTATGACACAAACTCACCATAGGCACAGAAGTGTTTGGACAATTAGAATCTGAGGTCACCATAAAACAAGAGCAGCTGGGACCACCGAATCACAGGCATTTTTTTAATTGCATGATGATCAATGACAATGATGATGATGCAATATGCTGCTGTGGAACTGCATATGCTTTGAGACTACTTGACAGGGTTGTACTCTATACTTATCTATCATTATATATCCCAGCGGCCGAGAGATACAGACACCTGCAGTGTTGGTCAAGTAATTTGAGCAACACTCTCAAACTCGCATCCGTTAAGTGGATGAAGCTCGACTGTGTGGTCCCAGTCTTCCCACTGAGCCCACAGTACACTCACTCTGGGTAGGAGCTGGCCGGAGTCGGAAAAATCCCTATGACTCTTATGGGAATCGAACCCACGACCTTCCTGATTGTAACCCAAGGCGCTAACCACTACGCCTTGGCGGCTGGTTTACATAAAAAGGTAACTGTAAATACATGTCTTCCTTTAGCTTGATCTAAATACCTTTGCAGACTGTTAACATTGAAAGTCACTTTACAATTACTGCCATTTTCAATAATAATAATGATAATTTAAAAAATAAATGGAAATTATATAGCACTATATCTTGCAACACAAAATCAAAGTGCTTCCATAAATCAAAGTCCCATATAACAGATATATTGCGTTAGTAAACATAGTGTACAACCCTGTCAAGTAGCCTCAAAGCATATGCACTTCCACAGCAGCATCATAATGCCATCCTCTTTGTCCTTGATGTCATTTCAGAACAATATATCTCTGGTCAGCTTGAAGAAAGAAAATTTAAACCTAAACATTGAGTATCTAACCTAGCAACCTGACAAGTTAGAGAGGTGTACAATAATTCTATTCAGGATGCATGAGAGAGAGAGAGGGAAGAGAGAGAGAGAGAGAGAGAGAGAGAGAGAGAGAAGAGAGAGAGGAGAAGAGAGAGAGAGAGAGAGAGAGAGAGAGAGAGAGAGAGAGAGAGAGAGAATGTCGTTTAACTAATAGAAAAAAAACGTAAAGGTAGATGGTTTTATGAGGATTTGCTTACAGAGCTTGGCATATTTTACATACAGACAACAGAGGGGAATGTTTAGTATTCTTTTTACATCTTATTTCTTCTACTACTTTCACACACACACACACACACACACACACACACAACACACACACACACACACACACACACACACACACACACACACACACACACACACAATTAATGGTCTAGAGGTAACGCACCTGCCTAGAAAGGGAAAAGTCCAGGTTGGAAGTGTGTGGTAGTTCGAATCCCGTTTGGGACTGAAACATTTCCCCCATCCATTAAAACATGTATGGCGGTTCTGGGTGCTAGTCTCTTGGATGAGATGATAAACACTGGTCCCGTTTGTTATACATAATCATTTAGCGCAAGTAAAAGAATCCACAGCAACAAGAGAACTGTCCCTATTAAAATTATGTAGAAAAAAGCCACTATGGTAGAGAAATAAATACAGTTGCAGACAGGGAAAAAAATTGGTGGCGCTGCTCTTGTGGAAACTCACTCTCCCTTGGGGGAGCAGCTCGAAATTCATGCAGAGAAATCTGTCATGACTTAAAGTCTGTAAATAAATACACCAATCAATAAATCAATCAATAAAAAATAGACAGACTCTGAAGTTCAGTTGATCAGAAATGGCTAGAAAACATACAGGCAGGAAGAAAATACTTGCACACATAACAGACAAACACAGGAAAGAAAGAGTTACCTTTTCCATATCTTCCCAATGACATTCATCCACAAACTGACAGTGGACCACACACCCAGCTCTCAAATTATCTTGAACCGTGCTCAGACATCTGTAGAGCCATGGGTGTGCTCATTGTTTTAGGTCAATGAAATCAATGCACGTGCTGCACGATTTTCTTTTTATTGTAAACTATGGCTATGGTCGAGGTTGCATTGAAGGAACTTGAGAAACAGTTGAAGGAATGTTTCTTCTTTTTTAGCTCTTGACAGCATTGTTATGGATAGCTGTATTTGTCATTGTGTTTTCTGCATTACATTTGTATTACTGTTTGTCTAGCCAGCTTGTTAACTGGCTCTGTTTGTCTGGGTTTGTTTGTCTTTCATTATTTTTCTAGAACTCTAGGGTTGACCAATGGTGGAGAGATTCAGCGTATGCAATCGTTTTCCCCACCATGAAGGTAGCCACATTCCAACTTCGGAAATGTATGGGCATACGCTTGGTGTTTCTAAAACCCATCAAATGCAGATATGATTTATGTGATCTTTAACTGAATATTCTAACTTTCTGCATGTCTGCTCTTGAAGTTGACCTAGGAGGTAGAAGAAATCCCCGCCCTTAATTAACCAGACACCAGTGAGGTTCAATCCAATGACGTAATTGACTCAAAGGAATGAATATGAATGGTTTTAAGCACTGAGCAATAGTGTCTGTCATTTGTCTGTATTTTTGCCTCTGTGTGTGCATGTGCGTGCGTGTTTATTTATTTTCATTCTTTTATATCGAGGATACTGGAATAAGCACATGTGCTATTTTACTTCCAGACCCTGTGTGTATGCGATTTTGTAAATTATGTCATCTGTTCCCACAAGCACACAATGGCCTACTCTTACGAAAAGTGGAACATGATTTAGCACATCAAGGAACCTATAAACCATGTGTGTATTTGGTGTATGCACATGCTCAGTGTGTGTGTGCGTGCGTGTGTGTGTGTGTGTGCGTGTGTGTGTGTGTGTGTGTGTGTGTGTGTGTGTGTGTGTGTGTGTGTGTGTGTGTGTGTGAGAGCACTCATATGTGCACATGCACACACATGTGTATAGAGAGCTTGCACTTATGCGTGTGTTATTTTTTAGTAAATTTTTTATTAAGAAATACTTAAAAGATAACTAAGAGGTGTATTTTTTATGTGCGTGTTGTATATAAAAAGCACATAATGTATACCACTTCAAGTCATGATAAACTTCTCTGTGGTGAATTCTGGCTCCTCTCCCAGGGAAGAGCGCTTGGCTACAAGAGCAACACCCCCGTTATTTGTTCCAGTCTGCACTTGTGTTTACTTCTCTCTCAGAGTGACCTTCTTTTACAACATATCATCAGGGAAAATTATCTTAATGCTGTCAGTTCTTTTACATTTGCTAAATGCATGTTGCATACAGGTTCTTGGTTTATTATCTCATTCAAAACACTTGGACTCAGACCACAACTCACAGTCTAGAGGATGGGGTACCAGTTTCAGGCACAAATGGGAATCACAACACTACACGCTTTAAACATGAACATTTGGCTTTCTAGACAGGTGGGTTACCTCTAGACCACCATGCCAATGCTCGCTTGAGTGTGTGTGTGTGTGTGTGTGTGTGTGTGTGTGTGTGTGTGTGTGTGTGTGTGTGTGTGTGTGTGTGTGCTCGTGTGCGCGCGCTTTACGAATATTTTTCAGCACTATCAACCATTGATTCCAGATAATCTCTACTTATTCTATCTCTCCCAAGGCTGCAATCACACCTATTGGTGATCAGATCTGTACACCCATTACAAATTATACATGTTCACTGTCACATCACAAACAAACTGCCTTGTGGATACCAGCCGCCATGGCACAGTGGTTAGCGCCTTGGATTACGGACTGGAAGGTCGCGGGTTCGATTCCCATAGGGTATATAGGGAGTTTACAGATTGTGGCCGGCTCCTACCCAGAGTGAGTGTGCTTTGGGCTCAGTGGGAAGACTGGGAACACACAGTCGAACTTCATCCACTTAAGGAATGCACCTTTTAGAGTGTTGTTCAAATTACCTGACCAACACTGCAGGTATCTTGTCTGTATCTCTCGGTACGGTTGACGCCGGGACATATTATGATAGTAAGCGTAGAGTACAACCCTGTCAAGTAGTCTCAAAGCATATGCATTTCCACAGCAGCATAATTATGTCATCCTCATTGTAATTTATCATCATGCAATAAAAAGAAAAATTGCCTCTGATTCGGTGGTCCCAGTTGCTCTGGTCTCATGGTGATCTCAGATTCAGTTTGCCCATACACTTCTGTGCCTGTGTGGAGTTTGTGTCGGGCCCTTTTGGGTTGGAGGTTTGCGGGAAACAGTCATTGGAGTGACGTTGTGGTGGTTGCTACCTCGGGTGGGCAACTCACTCAGTCTGGCTCCGCGACTGAGGTAATACTGTCGTTAGTAGGGGGCTTAGTAGGTGGTGTCCTGCGTATGTTAGCTCAGAACAGGCACCACCGAAGACCACCAAAGTGACCCAGCAGCAGTGCAGGGCCCCTCTGGCTGGTGGCCTCACGGCGGCATGATATTGATAGGCTCCCTGTGCACCCCCGACCCTGAGGATGAGACATAACAAATCTGGGTATGGCTGTGGCGGGGAGATTGGAATGAGCGGCGTGGGAACAGCAGGATGGGGGACATCACAGAAGATGAGACAGCACAAAAAAGACAATAATTATACAGATGTGTGTCTGTGTGTGAAAACTAGGCCGACCAAGACAACAAGACTGTGACTAACTATCCAATGTCTTCTCTCGCTCTCTATCACACACACGCAAGCATACACACACACACACACACACACACACACACACACACACACACACACACACACACACACACACCACACACACAAACAAATACCACACAAAGTGAAAGTGGAACAACCAAAATTATTATATAGGTGTTCCCCAATATTTAGGCTTTGGCCTTTCTGGTTTATTTCTTGAAGGCTACTGATGAGTTATCGCATGAAGAACATCAGATGCTGAACCAGCCTTGAACTGCAAATATTTTATGTTGACCAGCCCATTTATGTTGACCAGCCGATTTATGTTGACCAGCCCATTTTATGTTGACCAGCACGTTTTATGTTGACCAGCACATTTAATGTTGGCCAGCACATTTTATGTTGACCAGCACATGTTATGTTGACCAGCACATGTTAGGTTGACCAGCACATTTTATGTTGACCAGCACATTTTATGTTGACCAGCACATTTTATGTGGACCAGCACATTCTCTGTGTCCCCCCTCCCCCTGTCAAGCAATGGATTTGTTGCTGTTGAATGTATGTGTTATATCAAGAGAATGTTTTCCTCTGGAGTTAACATCAGTGCAGACTCCACTCCCCACATATGTCCTTTGGATGGGAATATAAGCTGAAGTCATGTGTGCGAATCCATGCAGACCATCTTGCGCTCAGGTTAAAAACCTGTTCCGCTTTTAGGAAGGGTAGGCCATTGTGTGTCAGTGGGAACGGATGCCAAATTTTACAAAACTGCACATACACTGAGACTGGATGTAAAAAAGCACACGAGTGCTTATTCCATTATCCTCCAAATAAAATAATACAAAATAAATAAATAAAATAACATATCTTATGAATTGCACTGTATACCGCTTACATTCACTGCAGATTTCTCAGCTCAAAGTTCAAGCTGCTTTCACTGTACAGAAGACATTGCTTACCTTGCACCCCCCTCCAAAAAAACCCACACCAAAACACAACAACAACAACAGCAGCCCCGAATTTCATGCAGACAAATCTGCCATGAGTTAATGTGGTATAACAAGAATCAAATAAAAGGTTGCAGTCACACGTATGGGTATTCAGGTCTTCATACTCATTACAAACTATGCCTTTCTACAGTCACATCACAAACAAAATGCATTTTTGATAAAAGGCATTTTTATTTGAAAAACACGATTAAAATAGTAACCAAAAAACATACACATCAACAATTCCAATGAAAAGATAATTTAATGCACTGGGTTTATACACACATGTTTTCTACAATCTAACATTTGTTTTAAAGCTTGGTTAAAGAGCAATCAAATGTTTAAGTAAAAAAAAATGACATTCAACTCATTCCTCATGCATCACTATCATCCATGCAAAAATTGTGTCACAAACATGATTCTAAATGCTGTACACGTTTTGAAACCTTTGTACCAGGTAATGAAGGATGTCATGGACAATAAGAAAAACAAATGCAGAAGTAATGGAAATGGCTGGGTACAAGAGATCCCTTCTCAACACCATCAGAGAAAGACAGCTCAAATTTTTCGGCCATATAATCAGGGCTGAAGGACTAGAGAAACTGTTATGGAGTGGCAAAATCTGTGTAAACAGGAGCAGAGGAAGACAACGCACAAAATTCACAGACAGCTTAAACAAATTCGCAACGAATAAAGAGGGCACCAACAATGAGCTCATGAGAGGGACCGAGAACAGGGAAGAATGGAGAGCCATGATCGTTGATGTCTGCAGGACCAAACAGGACACTTGAAGAGAATGAAGATTACTATTGCTACAGAAAATCAGTTTGTGAAGAAACTTTATTTAAAAAGTGAAATACTGTTACCATGGCATTGTAAAATAGAAACCTTGGTTTTAATGTTTGCATCTGTTCCATGTTGTATGACTTAGACAAAATAAAACATCAGAGAACGATAGTTTATAAACAGATGAGCTTGAACATTGCTGTCCAGATAGATCAGTTTCAATGAAGTTATACCAATATATCTGGACCTTTTCAATTCTAGTACAGAAAATGATGTACATATTTTAAGACCAGGTAATTCCCTGGCCTCTATTAAATGTAAAATGACTTTCATAATTATCTCCTCAATCACTCTGAGCTGCCTGTTTACCAAAAACTAAGTAGTTTCCTAATAATGATTGTGACAAAGTCAACTGCACACTAGTTAGCCAGGGGAGCTCAAGTCATGTTAAAAAATAATAAAAATAACACACCATCACATAACATCAAGTTAAGTAAGCAGGGGAAATGTGACTGGAAACTTCACATTAATCCATTTTAATAATCTATTGTTATCAGTCTGAGTACAGTATGTTGATAGAAATAACAAAACCCACAATACAATGTACAATGACAAAGAAGGACACATATAAATGTTCAGTAGACAAAGTGTCTTGCTCATCTGGTATCACTTACCATTCACATAGTCTCTCCTATGGGCATGACCAGGGATGACAGAAATCCATACAGGTGAAAACTGACTCTCTTGATTTCTATCTAATTTTGTTTCAAGATGGACGTCACATGTGTTGTGTACAAGATTGTCATGTGTTGTACTGTAGCTGATTTATATGTGCGTTCTTTAGTTGAGTATAACTTGGGTTACCTTTGTCCTGTGTAGCTGTGTATGTGTTTGACTGAACTAAAGGTTCCACTCCACACTTTGGCCACTGTCTGCTTGGACTAGCCTGTGTCTGTTTCATGGGATTTGTGGGCAGATCCTTATCCATAGTGTAGACATTATTGTGTTTGGTGTTTTCTGTGAAGTAATGTGTGTGCTCGTAAGTTTCGTTTGGTGGAAAACTTCTTTCCACAAAATGTACAATTGTAAGGTTTTTCTCCTGTGTGGGTTCTGATGTGGTATATCAAATGATGTTTCTGGGTAAAGGTCATATGACAATATGTACACTTGTGCGGCTTTTCTCCTGTGTGGGTTCTAATGTGACCAGTTAAATCACTTTTATGGGTAAAAGTCATATGACAATATGTACACTTGTGTGGCTTTTCTCCTGTGTGGGTTCTAATGTGAATAGTTAAATTACTTTTCACAGCAAAATACATATTACAATATGTGCACTTGTATGGCTTTTCTCCTGTGTTGGTTCTAATGTGAACAGTTAAACTAAATTGATGGGTAAAAGTCATATCACAATATGTGCAGTTGTATGGCTTTTCTCCTGTGTGGGTTCTAATGTGAGCAATTAAACTACTTTTCTGGGTATAAGTTTTATCACAATATGTGCACTTGTGTGTCATTTCTCCTGTGTGGGTTCTAATGTGACCAGTTAAACTACTTTTCTGGGTAAAAGTTTTATCACAATATGTGCACTTGTGTGGCTTTTCTCCTGTGTGGGTTCTAATGTGCTCTGTCAAGTTCTGTTTAGTTGTAAAGGTTTTATGACAGTATGTGCATTTGTATGGTTGTTCTCCAGTATGTTCTCGCAAGTGTCTTTTTAAATTTGTATTCTGCTTGTATGTCTTCCCGCACTGTGGGCATTCGTATGGTCTTTCTCCAGTGTGGGTTCGAAGGTGCCTTATCAAGTGAGATTTTTGGGTAAACCTCATATCACAGTATGTGCATTTGTGTGGTCTTTCTCCAGTGTGGATTCGCATATGTGCTCTAAAGCTTGTGTTGTATTTGAACATCTTCTCACATTGTAAACACTTGCATGACCTTTCTCCCGTGTGTTCTTGCATGTGCTTTTCTATAGTGCATTTATTATAAAATATTTTTCCACACTTCTCACAAAGGTGAGATTTCTTCTCCTTAAAAACATTCACGTCGTTTTCTGAAGCAGTAAGTTTACTCTGAGTTTTGTCACAGTCAGCATCATTTTCATCACCCAAATCATCAGGCATAAAGTTATCATTGTTTCCTAGGATGACAGGAGTGTTTTGTTCAGTGCCTTCTCCACTGTCAGGAATCGTTTCCAGGTTTACCTGCCTTGTACTGTCTGATGTCTGACTGGCTGCTGTACACTTTTCACAGATGTAGGGCTTCAATTCTTCAGGAGCTACAGCATGCTGTTTTAAAGAAAAGGTAGAGATAAAATCCTCACCACACCATATGCATGTGCATTTTTTGTCTTGAGTTAGTACATTTTCTGCTGTATTTCTTTCAGGTGTGTCAGAATCATCTTTTGTGGTTTCACCATAATCAGGTTTGTTACATGTGGATATGTCTTCCTCATTAGTATTTGCATTGTGTAAACATCTGACTATGTTATGTTTTAGCTCCTCAATGCCAAGCCCATCTATAACACTCCTTGAAAATAGGGACTTGTCAACACCTACAGTGAAATTACACGTGTCCCTGATCAGTTTGACTTCACCTGGGAAAGAAACGCCTGTACCAAAGATTGAATATTTAGCAGCATCAGTCACACCTTCTTTTGTCTCATGAATATCTGCAGTGTCATTACAGTTACAAGTACAGGCAAGGTCAGCATTTCCACTATTGTCAGCTGTAGTGTTCCAGTACCCAGTAGTTACCTGCTTGCACTGAATGTTCTGATAGTTTCCAGTTGACTGTTGTGGGAATCCACTTTTCTCAGGCATGTGTTGGGCATGTTCATGGTCAGTCACAGCATCTGTGTTGACAGCTGTGTTGGTCTGTGCTGAAGAGTCCTCTGTCTTGATGTTGGCTTTGCTGGGTTCCTCTGGGTCATGTTGGAGAACTGAAGTCATCTGCAACATGACCATCATGTCATGATAGTTTCTAGTATCAAGGTGGCAAGTTGTGTTTAGTTATATTGCTGTTATGGTTCTTCTAAATGTCATGTGTATGTCTGAGAGCAAAGAGTTGAGGTTTTCGTTATACCTCCCTATCTTAATGTTGTCTTCCATTGTCTCAGATAGAAAAGTCACCAACAGGAGCTAAAGAAACAAGCAATGAATCCTAGCAACACTCACTAGCAAAATTTGTATCCCTTACAGCCACTCTTCAGCAAAGAAATATGCCCAAGAGGTGATACATTTAACCCCCTTCAACCCTGTGCGTGTGTAAATATATTAACATCACACAATCACAGCGAGAGGTAAGTTTTTTTTCACTAATACAAAAAGAAATGGTATATTTTTTCTCTAAAGGTTACTTGACAAGCTTCGCATATTTCACACACAGAAAAACGGTGGGAATGTATAGTATTTTATTTTTCATCTCCTTTCCCCTACCACGTTCACAAAATACACACACACACACTACACACACACACACACACACACACACACACACACACATCACACACACACACACACAACACCACACACACATACACACCACACACACACACACACACAAGGAGTAGATGGGTGGTCTAGAGGTAACGTTTAACTAGTTGTAATCCTGTTCGGGCCTGAAACTTTTCCACCATACATTAGACCATAACTGGTGGTCTGGGTTCTATTCTTTTGGATGAGATGATAACATTAGGTCCTTTGTGTTACACATAGTTATCTTGTACAGGGAAACAAACCCACGGCAACAACAGAGTTACCCCTGGCAAAATTATGTAGAAAAAAGCCATCCTGATAGGGAAAAATTACAGTTGAAGACAACTGGGGAAAAAAGATGGCGCTGCTCTTGTGGTGATGAGCTCTCCCTGGGGAGAGCAACCCTATTTTCCAAGCAGAGAAATCTGCCATGACTTTAAGTGGTATTAAAATATGAATAGATAACTGAAAAATATATAAATAAATAGACAATATATAAAGTGACTAGAAAACATAGACATTAGGAAAATACTTGCACACATAACAGACAAAGAAAATAAAAGAAAGAATAACCTTTTCCATGTCTTCCCAATGACATTCATCCACAAACTGACAGTGGACCACACACCCAGCTCTCAAAGTATCCTGAACTGTGCTCAAACGTATGTAGAGCCATGGGTGTGCACCTGTTTTAGGACAATCAACATAATTAACGTGCTGCACGATTTAAAAAAAATTGTTAACTGTGGCTATTGTGGAGGTGGTAGTGAAAGAATTTCAGAAAAAAGTTGAAATAATGTGTTCCCTCTTTTATAGCTCTTGACAGCATTTGTATGGAGAGCTGTATTTGCCATTGTGTTTCTTTGCTCATTGTATTACTTTCATCTTGCTGTGTATTACTTTTATCAATATGTGTATTACTTTCATCAATATGTGTATTATTTCCATCTATCTGTCTGTCTAGCCAGCTTGTTAACTAACTATCTGGTTTGGTGGATTGTTTTTCCTTTTTCATTGTTTTGCTAGAACTCTAGGGTTCACCAATGGTGGTGAGATTCAGTGTATGCAATCGTTTTTGCCAATCATGAAGTTAGCCCCATTCTGACTTCAGAAACTGCATGCTGCATAGGCTTGGTGTTTCTATAACCCATCAAATGCAAACATGATTTATGGGATCTTTAACGCGCATATTGTAGTCTCCTGCATGTCTGCTCTTGAAGATGAACTGGAAGATAGAACGAAATCCCCACCCTTAATTAACCACACACCAATAAGGTTCAATCCCAGGACTTAGTGGACCTATAGCATTAAAGTTGAATGGTCTTAACCACTGAGGTATACTGTCTGTCATCTGTTTGTGTGTTTGCCGGTGTTTGTGTTTGTGTGAGTATGTGTGCGTAAACGCGTGTGTGCCTCTGTGTGTGCTTGCCTGTGTGTGTGCCTATGTGTGTGTGCCTCTGTGTGTGTGCCTATGTGTGTGTATGTGTGTGTTCTTTCTTTAATTAAAGGTCTGTTCACTCACGGTGATATTAGACCAAAACTAAAATGTTACAATATATAGAGAATGTGCGCGTACATGTCTTTTGTCTGTGTGTGTGTGAGGGGGGGGGATTTTATGCGTTTCTGCACGTGCACGGGCGCGTTTCTGTGTGTGTGTGTGTGTGTGTGTGTGTATTTAGGTGTGCTTGTAAGAATGTGAGTAGATGTGTATTTGGGAGCTAAGGTAGGGGTGTGCGTGCGTGTATGTATTTGTATAGGTGCGTGCGTGCGAGTGTGTTTCCTATTAGTGTCTGTGCATGATATAAAAGAAAGAAAAAAAAGAAATTATGGGAGGGACGGGGGAGGGGGCATTAAACAGCCTAAACTTCAGCAAGAGCAATCACATCAGTTTTCCAACAGGGCTTCTAACTAAACAAATAACCATGTCCATCATAATCCCATTATTGGCCAATAATTGTTCAAATCACATATTTGAAATCCTACCTACAACTGTACCAGAAAAAAATATGCTCAAAGTACTTCACACTGAAAAATGGCATAAATGATAAATCAGAACCACATAGACAAGTTATCTGTTTACAGAATTTAGTACTAAATGAATCCAATTTGAACCTGTAGATCAGACTTCCCAGCAGTATGTTATATAAATGACACACTCTGACACTTAATGAATGTCCATGTAAAGAATACTTTCGTTGGGTCTTTTTTCTTTAAACCATTGATCCCACAGTGGATCACAACAGCACCTGGTAATTTTTCAGATGAAGAAACCACTGATTTAAAAGTTGTAGCTATGTTTTCAGTTATATATGTTTTGTAAGAGAACCCATCAAAATCATAGGAACAGCTGGGTCTCTTATCATTGACTCTGTTTGCTTCAGACTCATGGAGCATGACTACAGATCTGTATCACGTTCTTTTTTAGTTTTGTATTTGGAAGTGGCCGGTGTTGTGTGGCGTCATTTGACATTTTGACGTCACTTTCTTGATTGACTTCAGATCTTTGTCTATTCCCTTTTTGTTTTGAAGTCTTGTCAACCACAGGCGTTGCAGCTGGATTTGGTACTGTTCCCCAACTGCCTGGGTGGACTTGACTTGCATACATCCGCATAAGTGGGACTAGATCTGCTTGTGCTAGTCTGACAAGGCCTCCCTATTTCAGTCATGCTGCCTGTCTTTGCTTTTCTGTCCTAACACAAGCAGATCTAATCGATGATTTTTTTTTAGGAAAGCATTTATTGTTTGCTTTTGGTCTTCAACAGTTATTTTCTTGGTTAGTGATACAGTCACATAGAGGTTTTGTTATTTTTTTCAAATCATTAACGGCACTTACTGCATCAACAGCAACGGAAAGTGCCCGCTGTTCCTGGGGTTGGCCGTCATCAACATTGGAGGCAGCAGATCCAGTCAGGGCAGGGAGGCCTGGTTCTTCAGCCACTGCACTATCTTTCCAGCAGCTTGTGGATTTTTTCGCTGCTGGGATAAAAGCGGGAGCGCCCTGACTTTAAGATCTAGTAGTCTTAGTCATCAAAACTCTTGTCTGTTCTTCCACTAGCCGCATCTCCACCATTGCCTTCGTCCTCTTCCTCTGATGCTTGTCCAAACTCACCACTTTCATCTTCAACCTCTCCACCTCCTTCAGATCTCCTTCAAGTTTGTTTGTTCAATGTGCAGTCTGTCTGTCCAAATGGAAAAGCCGACTTTATCTCTGATTTCATCTCTGAAAAAAACATTGACTTAACCTTCCTCACGGAAACTTGGCTTAAACCACATGGTCATGAACCAAAAATAAAACAGCTGACTCCTCCTGGATATAAAACTATTTCTTTCCCCCGACTCTCTCGAGGAGGTGGGATTGCCATCATTCTCAAAAACACATTGGAACCGTCTCTCTCTTTCAGTCACAACCTTCAATTCTCTCATGAATCTTTTGAAGTTTGCGAAATCAATCTCAACCTACCTGGGCACTCTATTACTTTCTGCTGCCTTTACCGTCCACCTCTTAGCCGTAAAAACAACCTAACATCTTCTTTTTCACCAAGAATTCCAGTCATCTCCTCGACCACTACAGCCTCTCTCCACCTAAACTTATAATTTCTTGGTGACTTCAACTTCCATTCGACAACCAGTCTTCTCCAGATGTCAAACTTCTTTCTCTTTCTCTGTCCAACCATTCTCTCTCTCAACTGTTAAACGAAGCAACGCACAGATCTGGTCATATTTTAGACTGGCTGATTACTAATGCTTCATTTAATCTTGTCACATCTGTTTCTGTCATGGACGAACTGCATTCTGATCATTCCGTCATTCTTTTCCATCTTAACATCACAAAATCTGTAAGAAAGAAGAAATATGTTACTCGTCGCAATCTTAAGGCCTTAGACATTCATACCTTCTCTTCACAAGCTTCCGAACGTTTTTCACAAACCTCTGACCACACTGACCTCTCTGAATACTATAAAAATTTCTCCGGCAACGCTTGATGAGCATGCACCTCCCTACTGACCTTCTCTCCCGACAGACCTGTGCGCCATGGTATACCAAGACATCTTGATAGCCAAGTGCAAACGCCGGCAACTAGAACGGCAGTGGCGGAAGTCAAAAACCGAAATCAACAACAGCTTTTGCGAAACAAATAAACAAAGTCAAACTCTTAATCCATTCAGCAAAGACAGACTACTACTCTTCCCAAGTTCTCTGTGCTACATCCATAAAATATCTTTTTTACCTCACCTCAATTCTCCTTGGATCTGCAAAATCAACTCCTCTGCCTAACACCCACAGCCTGTCTGAACTTCCATCCATATTTTCTGCCTTCTTTTCAGACAAAGTTCGAAACATACGCTCCAGACTGGATCAGACTCAATTCCAGCCTGCGCCTCCTGATCCCCAGTTCACTGGCACTCCTCCCTTTTCCTTCCATCCCACAAGTGAAAAAGAAATCATGACAATTCTGAAGGAAATGACTATAAAATCATGCGACCTTGATCCCATACCTGCTCCTGTTTTCTCACAATGCCTTCCACAACTTGTACCCATTATCACTAAAATAGTAAACTCATCTCTTGTGTAAGGAAATTTCCCATCAGCTCTTAAAACAGCAATAGTCACACCTCTACTGAAAAAGCACGGCCTCGATCCCAACATTCTGAAGAATTATAGGCCTGTCTCAAACTTACCCTTTGTCTCTAAAGTACTAGAAAAAATCGTTCTCAAACAGCTCAACAGTCACCTTCATTCCAATGATCTCCTTCCCACTTTTCAATCTGCCTATCGCCCCAACCACAGCACCGAAACCACCCTAGTCCACACTTTAGATACACTTCTGCTTGCTTCTGATGCAGGAAAAATCTCCCTCCTCACTCTTCTTGACTTATCTGCAGCCTTTGATACCATAGATCACTCAATTCTTTCTCGCCTCCAAAGTACGTTTGGTATTAACGGCACAGCCCTCACCTGGTTTACTTCATACCTCACAGACAGGTTCCAGAAAGTTATTGTAAACAAAAATTCAATCAAAACCTGTCAAAATGGAATGTGGAGTCCCGCAGCGATCAGTCCTGGGCCCTGTTCTCTTTACTCTCTACACTGCTCCACTCTCACATATAATAAACATCCACCATATTGATCATCATTTCTATGCCTATGATACTCAGCTTCAGTGCAGTGATACTGTTGAAAACTTGCCTTCCCTCCTGACAAATATGTCCTACTGCCTTCATGACATTCAAAACTGGATGACTCAGAACAAGTTACAACTTAATGCCGATAAAACCGAAGCCATGCTCATAGGGACCCAACATAAACTTTCCTCTATCGCAAAAACTTCAATAGAATTCGGCAATACGTCAGTTCCTTTGTCCAACTCTGTGAAGTATTTAGGAGTAGTTCTTGACAACACACTCTCTATGAAAAAGTTCATCACCCAGACCTGCGAGTCTTGCTACTATCAATTACGGCGCATAAGCGTGATTCGCAAGTATCTGTCCACTGATGCAACTTCCAAGCTTGTCACATCTCTCATTCTTTCACGTTTAGACTACTGTAATTCTCTTTTGGCTGGCCTACCAGCATCATCTATCCACTCTCTTCAACGCATACAAAACTCTGCAGCTCGACTGGTCCTAAGAAAGAAAAAAACTGAACACATCACTCCTCTTCTGCGATCTCTTCACTGGCTGCCTGTCTCACAAAGACTGCAGTATAAAATCAATACCCTCTGTTTCAAATGTCTCACAAATCTGCACCCCTCTTATCTCTGTAACTGTTCTTCATCTGTACACTCCATCCCGTTCCCTTCGTTCAGCCGCAGATACTTTGTGCTTTCGAACACCCAGATTCAAACAAACCACTGTTGGCCGTCGCTCCTTCTCTGTTTCTGGTCCATCCACTGGAATGACCTCCCTCTTTCACTTCGCCAAAAGCCTTCACTTGATACCTTCAAATCCAGCCTCAAAACACACTTATTTCCCACTGAGACTTTCCCCCCAAATATCTGTCCCTAATTTTCAACAGCATCTTTCACCTTCTAAGTGTTGTTCGAGTGTGTTTTGTGTGTGTGTGTGTGTGTGTGTGGTGTGTGTGTGTGTGTGTGTGTGTGTGGTTGTGTGTGTGTGTGTGTGTGTATGTGCGTGTGTGTGCGTGCATGCGTGCATACGTGCGCGCGCAATGGTTTTGAAATCTGTTGTTTGTTATGTTTAAGGAGAGTTGCATGCTGTAAATGATTGAGTGCAAGCGCTTCGATTTGTTTGTTTTTTTTAAACAAGATTCCGCGCTATAAAATTTATATATTATTATTTTTATTATTTTAATATTATTATTATTTTTAATTTTTTATTATTATTTTTTTTTATTAAAACCCCCCGAAAAACTTCCCAATTAAAAAACTTGGGGGCTGGGGGTCTAGTGACTGCCCAAATTTCCGCCCCCTTTTGTTTTTTCATTGGCGTGTGTGAAGGCTGTGTGTGGGAGTGCGTGTGTGTGTTGTGTTGGTGTGTGTGGTGGGTGTGTTGGTGTGTGAGTGGGTGGGTATGGGCATGGGGGTTGTGTGAAATGTGCCCCTTTTCCCTTGGAGTGGGGGTGGGTGTGGTTGCTGGGTGTATGGGCCGCGGGGCGCGCTTTTATTTTGTGTGTGTGTGTGTGTGTGAGAAGAAGAAGAGGGGGAGAGAGAGAGAGAGAAAAGAGGGGAAGGGGAGAGAGAGAGAGAGAAGAGTGTGTGTGTGTTTTTGGTGTTTTGTTGGTGGTGTGTGTGTGTGGTGTGGTGTGTGGTGTGTGTGTGTGTGTGGTGGTTGTTGTGTTGTGTGTGGCACTCAAAATTTTGTGTTTTCATGTACATAGATCATATGTTTGGGTGCACGTTGTGTGTGTGCGTGGGGTGTGTGTGTGAGTGTGTGGGGTTTGTGTTTGTGTTTGGTTGTGCGTGTCATTTTCCATATGTGCCCATGTCCCCCCACATGTGAAATATGACTTGCACACATGTTTTTTAAATGTGTTTTTCTTTAAGAAAACCTTCAATAAAAAAAATACAAAAAGGGAAAAACAAAGGGGTTTTTTTTTCTTTTTTGGGGATGTATGTGTGGTGTTTATTTTTTTAAATTTTAAGCACAATGTATACCACTCAACCCATGATAAACTTCTTTTTTGGGGAAATTTAAAGGCTGCCCCCCCGGGGAAGACCTCGGGGCCAAACAAGAGAAACCCACCACCCATTATAGTTTTTTTTTTGTCTGCATTTTAAATTTTATTTCTCTATCGTGGGGCCCTTTTTCCCCAAAAAATTTTGTGGGGGAAAACCCTTTTTATGCCTTGGTTTGGGTTTTATAGGCGCTAAATGAAATGTTGAATACGGGGCCCTGGATTTATCATGTCCCCCAAAACCAAACGTCAGAAAACCCCACTCATGGGTTGCATTTTTCAACCCAAAAAAAAGGGGGAAATCTCCCCACTTACACTTCAAACCCTTTAGATTTTTTTTCTTTCTGGGGGGGGGGTTTACGCTAATTTTCCTTGCACGTGGTGGCTCCGTAAGTGTAAAAAGGTTTTGGCTTATGTGTGTGCACGCGCGTGTTGTGCGCACCCCATGTTGTTTGTGTGAGGGTTTTTTTTAGTACATCAACCACTTTTTCCCAAACTGGTCTCCCCCTCAAAGGTTTCTTTCTCCCCCAAAGGCTGCAATCAACCAAAGGGTGTAAGGGTTAACAAGTAAGTACTCCTGTTCCCAATTTGTCCCCCCAAAAACAGAAACCCCTCGAAACCCTCTTTTAATGTCTCACCTTTACACCCCTTCTCTTTCCCCCCGCTTGCTCCCAAAATACCCGGGGCTTACAAAAACCTAGATTAAACCCAAAAACCACTGTTGGCCGTCGCTCTTTCTCTTTTTTCTAACCCATCAATGTGGAATGACCCCCCTCTCCCCCTTGGGAAAAAAATTCTACTTACAAGAGCTTTAAATCCACCTAAAAAGAACTTTTTTAAAAACCAAATTTTTTTCCCCTCTTATTTCATCTCATCCTGCCCCTCCCTTTTTTAAAACCCAAAAATTTCCCCATCACCCTGCTAAAAATGCCCGACCTGCGTGTGTGTGGTGTGGGGTGTGTTGTGTTGGTGTGGTGTGTGTTTTGTGTGTGTTGTGTGTTTTGGTGGGGTGTGTGTGTGTTTGTTTGTGTGGGGTTGTTGTGTTGTGTGGGGGTTTTGTGGTGTGTGTGTGTGGGTTGGTGCCCTTGTGTGTGACTTTTGAATTTGTTAGAATAGGGTTAATCATTGTTTTTTCGCTTGTGTAGAAAGGGATTAAATTTGGGAAGCGCTCAAATTTTGTAATTGAAGATATAGTGCTTTAAAAAATTAAATTATTTTTTTATTAATTATTATTTTATTATTATTATTTATTATTATTTTTAATTATTTATTATTATTTTTTATTATTATTATTATTATTTTTAAATTAAATTATTATTATTATAGATTTTTACACGTTAAAAATACATTCGAACAGTAACACACAAAAAAAATTTTTCCGTTTTAGTAAAAACCTTTTTTTTGAAAAACAAAAAATAAATAAAAAGGAGAAAATGCTGTAACTTTCAAAAAAACCCAGTGAAAAGCAATAAATACTTTTTTAATTTATACAAAAAAATATTCTAAGGTTTAACCCTAAAAAAAAAATTTTTGGGTCAAATTGAAAATACAAGTTTAAGACACAATAGAAAAACCGGCCCCTTAACTAATTTTTAGGCTTTCATAAATAAAGCATGTTAAAAAAAACTTTACCCAAATGCAATTTACAGATTTGAAAGCTCTATATCCCCCCCAAAAAAAATAAAAAAAAAAAAAAGTTCACTATTGCTACAGGGAATAAGTTTTTGAAAAAATTTAAAAAAAAAAAAGAAATACTGCTAGCAGAGCATTGAAAAAAATTAAAACCCTTAAATTTTTTTCCCAAATCTGCCCGTTTTTATGAAAAAAACAAAATGAAACAGCAATAAAATAGTTTATGACCAATGAAACCTTTTAAAGGGAAATGCCCCTAAAAAACATCATTTTTAATGAAATGATACTAATATACCTGGAGTTTTTTAAATTAATGGCAGCAAGAAAATGTGTTTCTTTTTTAGGATTATGTACTTCACGACACCTTCAAAGGAAAAAACTTTTTTCAAAATTATTTTAAAAGACCTTTTGAGCTGTATTAAGAAATTGAGAATTTTTCCTAATAATGATGCCCCCAAAAGCAACTGCACCCTTTTACAGTCGGGGGAAGCTCAAGTCATTTTTAAAAAGATGAAGAATAAAAAAAAACCCCAATAAAAATTACATCAAGGAAATTTAAAATTATGGAAAATGTGCATGGAAGCTTCAATTTTTTTTCTGTTTAAAAAAATTTCCTTTAAATCAGTCGGGAAAACCCAGTATTTTTAGGTAAAAAAACAACACCACAATACAATCCACAATGAACCAAGGGACAATTGCAAATGAACATAGAAATTTGTCTTATCATCTTTTTTTCCCCTTTCCAAATTCACAGAGTTTTCTGGGGGCATGACTACGACCGAACTCCATACAGGTGAAAATCGGCTCTCTTGTTTTATATTGTGTTCTTTTTTCATGAGGGGACGCCCATGTTTTGGGACGGGTTTTGTCATTTTTTTGTACTGGAGCTGTTTTAGGTGCCTTCTTTAGTGAGTATAGGGAGTTACCTATTTTTCCTTGCGGTTGTGAAGGGTCTGACGGGGACGGAAGGCCCCTTTTAAAACCTATGGCCACTGTTTGCTTGGCTTGCCTGTGCCCCGATTCATGAATTTTGGGGGGGAAGATCCTTGTCCAGGTGTGGGCATTTTTGTTTTAAAGTGTTTTGAAATAAAGTAGTGGGTGTTTTTTAAATTTCCCTTTTTTTGGGGTAACTTCTTTCCAAAGAATGTACAGCTGAAATTTTTTTTTCCCTTTTTGTGGGTTCGGGATGGGGGTTTGTTTAAATGATTTTTAAAATGTAAATTCATTTTCACAAAATGTGCATTATGGGGGTTTTTTCTCCTGTGGGGATTCTTATGTGACCAGTTTAAATTGCTTTTCTTGAAAAAAGCAATATCCCCCAATTTGTGCACTTGTAGGGCCCTTTTTCCTGTGTGGGGTTCTAATTTGACAATTTTTTAACTACCTTTCGGGTTTAAAAAGGGTTATTTTAACAATATGTGCACTTGTAGGGCCCTTTTCCCCCTGTATGGGTTCAAATTGTGAACATTTTTAAATTCCCTTTCTCTGAAAAAAAAAATATCACAAAGGGATTATGTGTCTTTTTCCTGTGGGGGTTTCTAATGTGAACATTTAAAAAACCTATTTTCTTGGTAAAAGTCATATCACAATATTGCATTTGTATGGTTTTTTCCCTGGGGTGGGTTCTAATGGAGCAGTTAAACTACTTTTCGGGGTAAAAGTCAATCACAATATGTGCATTTGTAGGGCTTTTTCCTGGGGGGTTTCCAAAAGTGAACATTTAAAACATTTTTTGATTTAAAATTTTTTATCACAATAGGTGCACTTTAGGGGCCCTTTTCCCCCTATTGGTTCTAATGTGCTTCGTTCAAGTTATATTTAGTTGAAAATTTGTTTTAATACATTTATGTGCTTTTGTATGGTCTTTTCCCCTTTTATTGCTCGAAAAGTGTTTTTTTAAAATTGTGCATTATGTTTGTATTTCTTCCCACACGGTGAGCATTGTGGGTTTTTTCCCCTGTGGGGGTTCGAAGGGGTTTTATTAAAGGGAAAGGGATTTCGGGGAAAACCCCTAAACCCACGGGTATGTCCCAATTTGGGGGTCGTTCCCGTTGGATTCGGATAGTGCTCTTAAGCCGGTGTTGCTTTTGTAGTTTGTTCACTTTGGGAACTTTCGTATCGCTTTCTCCTGTGGGCACTTGAAATGTCCCTTTTCCAGGTGCTTTTATTATAAAATATTTTTCCACACTTCCACACAGGAAAGAGGGTTTTTCTCCCTAAAAAAAACCAGGGTCGCCTTCTGAAGCATTTCATTTTAAACTCGATTTGTGTAAAAGCAGCTTTCATTATCATACATAAATCATCAGTAAAAAAAGTTATCATTGTCCACCAGGTTGACAGCAGTGTTTTGTTTAGTGCCCCTTTTCCACTGTCACAATCGTTTCCATTTTGCCCCCCTTGTACTGTATGAGGGCTGACTGGGCCCGGGTTTCCCCCAATTTTTTCCCGAGGGTTTGGGGTGAAATTCTTCCCCCCCCCCCCCCCCCCCCCCCCCCCGGAGAAAACTATGCTGATTCAAAAACGACAGTGAGGGGAAAATCCTCACCCCACTTTTTGCATGTGTATTTTTTTTTTTGGTTCGTACAAAATTCGCAGTTTTCTTTTAGGGTGTCACGGGCATCGGTTTTGAAAATGGTCAAAACTCAGGTTTTTTGCATATTGATATGTTTCCCCTCATTAGTATTTGCATTGTGTTAAAAAATTTTCCTTTTGGGTTTTGTTTTTGCTCCTCAATGGGCCAACCCATTATAACCTTCCCTTTAAAAAAAGGGACTTGTGAACACCTTTCAGGAATTTACCCCGTGTCCCCATTTAGTTTTTACTTTACCTGGGAAAGAAACGCCCGTACAAAAAATTGGGGATATTTTGCAGCATCATTTACAACCCTTCTTTTTTCTATTTAAAATCTGCAGGGTCATTACAAATTACAAATCGGAAGGGCCCAAAATTTTTCCCCTATTGGCAAACGGTTTGTGTTACGTATCCATGGTTTTCCCGGGTTGCATTAAATTTCAGAAAAATTTCCCGTATTTTTTCTGGGAAACCACTTTTCTCGGCGGTCTTTGGGGATGTTCTGTTCCCGACACACAACTGTGTTGACAGCTGTGTTGGTCTGTGCTGAAGGTCCCGTCCTTGATGGGAGGCTTTGCGGGGTTTTCCCGGTTTATGTTGGAGAACTGAATTACTGCAAAAAGATCATCATGTCATGATAGTTTTTAAATATCAAAGGGGCAACTGTGTTTTTGTTATGTTGCTGTTTTTGGTTTTTTTAAATGTTTAAAGTGTAAGTCGAGAGCTGGTTTAAAATGCAAAAAAGTTGAGGTTTTGGGCCATAAATTGTGTCCCTTTCCCCCGTCTCAGTACATAAATCACCAAAAAGAGAGAAAAAAAATTTAATCTTTGCAAAAACCCCTATTGCAAAAAGTGCACTCCCCACAAAACCCCGGTTTTCAGCAAAGAAAAATGCCAAAAAGGGGGAACAATTTAAATTCCCCCCCCCACTGTTAATTGCCCCAAAGAAACAGAAACAACAACGCAACAGATTTAAAGTCAATTTAAATCCCAAATCCCCCATGCCTTACCCTCTAACCCCAAACCTTTTGTTAATTTTTATTTTTTTCTTTCCAAAAAAAACCCCTTCCCGTCATAAAATGAAGAAAATACTTGAATTGTTTGGGAAAAATTTTAACCCAAAAATGGGTAAACAGCTTTTAATGCACAAAAACAATGGAAAAAATTTTTAAATTTTTTAATGAGTTAAAGCTCTATCATAATAATGAAACGAAGCAGACAAAAATGGGAGTTTACATACATTTTTAAAAATTTGTTCTACGAATGTAAGCAATCTACCAATGTATTTTTTATTTTCAGTCCCGACAAAACATGTGGCCCCCCAAATGGGAAAACACACCAGACAAACACACACACCAAAAAACACACACACAAAACCAAAAAAAACAAAACAAAAAACACACACCACACACACACACACAACACAAACAAAACACACCCCAACCCCCGGGGGAAAACACAAAACGAACACACAGAGAAAAATTTTGATCAATTGAAAAAAAAAAAAACCAAAAAATAAAATTTTTTTTTTTGAAGGTTTTTTCTTTTCAAAAAAAGCTTTAAAATACTTTAGATAAAGAAACAAAAAAAAAAAATGTAGTAAATTTTTCTCTTTTTTCTTTTTATTTTCCCACTCACAACACCACACCCACAGACACACACACCACACACCACACAAACACACACACAAAAACAACAACCAAAACACTCACCAAAACACACCCCAACAACCCCGCACACACACAACACACAAAAACACCAAACACACACAAAAACACACACCCCACACACACACACACACCACCCACAGAACAGTTTAAACCAAAGGGGAAACATAAAGACTAGAATATATATGGGAAAAAAGAAAAAAAACAATTGTAAAACTCACAGGCAAAGACAGAAAAAAAAGAAGGTTAGAAAACCCAAAAAAACCTTTTCCATATCTTTTTCAATGACATCCATCCACAAACGACAGTGGAAAAACCCCCACACCCGCCCCCAAAAGGATCCTGAAAATGTTTCCCACACATCTGTAGAAGCCATGGGTGTGCTCAGGTTCTAGGGCAATGAAACAATGCCCCCATGCTGCAAAGATTTTATTTTTATTTTTTGAACTTTTGGCTATGATTGAGGTGGGGAAATGAAAGGGAAATTGAGAAAAAAGTTTGGGAAAAAATGTGTTTCTTTTTTTGTAGCTTTGGAAAAACAATTTTTTTGGATAAAATTTTTTTGTCATTGTGTAAAGTTTACCCATTTTTTTTTACTTTTAGCTTTTTGTTATTACTTTGATCCAAAACTGTTTATTACTTGCATCAATTGTTTTTACTTTTTACCCCGATGTGTGTTTTTCCTTTTATTCCCGTATTTCTTTAACAATAATTATTTGTATTACTTTTAAAATGTATATGGGGCCCGTTCCCCAGACAACCCGTTGGGCCCGGCTACTGTTTGTCTGTTTTTTTATGTTGTGGGTTTAACTCTAAAGGGGTTTACCAACGGTTGTGAGATTCAGCGTAGGGAATCGTTTCTAAACCACCATGAAGGAAACCGCATTCCAACCCTTTGGAAAATGTATGCTGCATACGGGTTTTTTGTTTCCCTAACCCAACAAAAGCACACATGATTTTATGGGAAACTTTAAAGGTTTTTTTTTAAAACTTTTGCATGTCTGTTCTTGAACTTGACCTGGGGGATAGAGAAAAATTTCCCCCCCCTTAATTCAGCCCGGGCCCTTTATTTGGGGTCAGTCTTTGACTTAATGGGGCCCAAGGGATTGAAGTTAAAAAGGTTTTAACCACTGGGGTTTGGTAATTTAAAAAAAAAAATAAAAAAATAATAATAATAATAAAAAATTTTTATGGAATTCATATAGCTTGTAAAGCAACAAACAAAAACACCAGATGGGCATAAATTTAAAAAAATTTTTTTTTTAAAGCGTGGCATTTCCCTTTTTTTTAAAAAACTTGTCATCTGTTCCCAACCCGGGACCCAAGGCCCACTCTTTCGAACAGGGGGAACATGATTCAAGGGGGTGCCCCAAGACGCTCCGCAAAAAGGGGTTTACACACGGGCCCCCGGGCCCCCATCCCCTTTAAAGTAATCCCCCCCCCCCCCCCCCTCCCACTACACCCCTCCCCAACACAAAAACACACACACACACACCACAACCAAAACACCAAACCCCACACAAAAACACACACACACACACCCACACACACAAAAACACACACACAGAGATGTGGAATATAAAAAGCCGAAAACAAACCCCGGCGGAATGTTTCTAAAAACTTTCCCAAAAACGCTGATGTTCCCAAAAAGTTCCTTGTAAACCAAACGTTTTTACCCAAATGACGTCGCAGGGGGGGATAACCCCCTTCTTGGGATTTCCTGTGTGATGGAAATGGTTTCCCTCGTCCCCCAAAACCCCGTGATTCCAAAGATGTAGATTTTTTTTTTCGGGAAAGGGCCCCTCTGTCCTTCCCCTTCCCTCACTTTGCAGAAGGCCACTCGTCCCTTTCCCCCCTTTAAACTTTGCAGGGGCCCCTTGTCCCCTTTCCCCCTTTCCCTCACCCTTTTCAGGGGCCCCTCTGTCCTTCCCCCCCCATCACTTTGCAGAGGGCCCCCTTGTCCTTTCCCCTTTTCCCTCACTTTGCAGAGGGCCACTCTGTCCTTCCCCCCCTTTCCCTCCCCTTTGCAGTCCAGGGCCCCTGTTTCTCAATGTTGTCTGCCTCCTTTTCAATAGTCGGAAAGGCAAGGAGCCTTAAAAAGTTCCCCCGAAATAAGCTTTGTCCTCGTCTTTTTCCCTGCCTTTTATCGGATGTACTAGAACCGTCCTGTCCTTCGATGTTGCGTCCCGCACCTTGGGCCCGCTTTTTTGGGTTGGGTGAGGCATTGGCAGAGGCAAATGGGTCTTTACGCCATTTTTTATTTTTTTTGTGTGGGGCTGAAACTTTCCAGGTCCTACAGCACGGGAAATTGAAGGCGCTCTTCATGTTTTAAAACCAAAATTTAAAAATTTTTTTTTAACAATTGTTTTAAAGTGTCTGTAAACCCGTCTGTGTTTTTGCCTCTTGTTTTTTTTTTGTTTCTGTTTTTTCTTGTATTTAACGGGTGTTCCCTATAAGTGAAAATTAGTTTTGGGAAAAATATAATGAAAACAACAGAAGGGAGGGGGGAAAAAGGGGTCATGTTTAAAAGATTAGTACTCAAAATGAAGGGAAAGCCAAAAAACAAATAGGGAAAACAAATCAAAAAACTTTATAAAAAAAACCCAAATGATTATGTACAAGGGGCTTCCAAATAGTTAAAAAAATGTTTTCCCTCAATGGAATGTTTAGTGGGGTGTGTGTAGTGTGTGTTTTTTTTTTATTTATTTATTATTTTTAAAAAAGAGGATTATGGAATAAGCACCCATGGGCTTTTTACACAAGTCCTGTGGGGTTTTCGCGGGTTTTGTAAATGGTTTTCCCATAAACCCATCTGGTTTATAAAGGGGGGGAGGCTCAGAGACCTCAACTTCTCAGGGGACCCGCATATTGAGGGCGGCCCCCCTCTTTCCCCTCCCTCGGGGGTTTCCTACCTTCCCCGGCCCTTAAGAGGCAAAGGGACCTGTTTAAATCTGGGTAACTAGGGGAAAAGTAAATGGAAAACCCCCGGGGTGGCAAAACAGTCACCCATCCCAAAAAGTAACCACGCGCAACGCTGCTTTAAACCCTTTGCGGGGAGGCAAGTGCTCCGACCACTGGGCTATCGGGGTCCCCCAGGGTTTCAGGTCAAAGTTTACAGGAATTTTTACTTGTTTCCCGTCCACATTTTGCTTTTTGTTTGGGGGACAAAAGTAACATTGTGTGCCCCCTTTTTTACCTGCGTGTCATTTTGCTTGTTATTGTGAGGTATTTCATCTCTAACTGTTAACACTGTTGTATAAAACATCACAAGGGGGTGTGTGTTTTTTCCCCCTTTTTAAAAAAAAATGTATTTATAGGGTATAAAAATGTTCGGATAAAAAAAAAACCCCATTGGAAAAAAAAACAATTTAAATATGGATTCCCTGGGTTGAGTACTTTGCATTAGTTTAAACCCTAATTTTTTTTTTTAATCCCGCAAAATAATACACAGTAGTAAGGTTAAAGTTTTTTCCGTGAACTTATTTTCAAACTTGTATAATTTTTCCTGTAAATATGAACCAAATGTCGCTTAGCGCTTAATACAACTTTTTGCCATGGGAGAAATTTTGAGACTAAATTCAGACATGTAGTCTAAAAACTTTTAAAAAATATTTGGGTGGGGGGTTTTTTCCTTCAAAATGCTAGCCATTTGTGTGTGTTGTTTTGTGTGTGTGTGGGTTTTTGTTGTTGTCTTCGATTTAGTCTTTCACTCAGTGATATTAGACGGAAAAAAAAAATTATATATATATACGGGGGTGTATGAGAATTAAAGGGGGGGTGGGGGCCCACGAAAAATGCGGGGGGGGAAAAGAGTTAATCATAAAAAGAAACGCACAAACAAGATAAAATTAAAAAAAAATAAAAAAAAATAAATAAATAAATTAAAAAACCAAACCAAACAAAAAAAATAAAAGTTTTAACGTTAATGAAACTATAAAAAAATTCCTATAGGACAGCCGAGCCCTTTTGCAATATAAAAGCCAAATTCAAATTATTGAATATGCTCAAGGGAGTTTTCAGAAAATTGGGAAAAAAAGCTTTTGTATTTTTACTTTAAAAATATTATGAGTATTAGAAATATTTTCACCACACTACATTTACTGTGTCTACTAAATTTTGGTTACAAAGCTTAAGTTTTATTCAAAAAACAAACTATTCACTCTTTTGCGTTGAAAATTTTTTGAGCAACCCTTTAGAAGGGCTCCGACACTTGCTTTATCAGCTTTGATGACAGATCTGTTTAGAAATCTCTTTTTAGGTGATACGTTTCTTGCCTTTTTTTCCATGATGTTTTTTCTAATAAGGGTAGCCCTTTTGTAATGATAAGGCACGTGAAATTTTGCTGTTTTCCCGTTCATGCTTTCCCCTTTTAGCAGCTCTATCACCCCCACTCATTTGGAAAGAATCCACTTGTAAGGACCCAAAAAAAAGTGACATTTGTCCCCTTTTAAAGGGTTAAAAAGGTGAACATGATAATCTTAATGCAATGTTTGAAGTTTTTTGTCCACAAGGTTTTTTAAACATACAATACCGACTTGAATAACACAAATAAGGTTTTGAAATATACACAAAGGCAAATCAAGAACTAATTTTAGAGCCATTAGACTGCTACTAATTCCGCCGAAAAAAAACAATGATGTTTCCCAACATAAAGTTTTTTCAATTTTTAAAGAGGGTGAACAAAGCGAACCTGTTTTTTTATTATCAACTGACCATCTTATAAATTTTAAATGATGAAAAAAAATTTTTGGGGGTGGGGGATCGAACTCAGAAACCATAATGTTCAGTTTTTCATTTTTTTTACAAGTTACCTCTATATCAAAGTGTGCTCTGTTCATCCCCCACGAGGGTAAGGAAAATATTGCCTCTCGTTTGTCCTTCTGGTTGATTGAAAATTAAATTTTCCATTTGATCAACACAATGTGTTAATGGGCATTAAGGAAGATATTTTTTTTTGCCTTTTGGGAAACTTAGTTCAGATTTACTTCTACTTTTTCAAAAATGAAATTTCAGCTTCTGTTTCTAAGAACATATTTACCTGCCATTTGACGGTAATCATCCAAAGGCAATGTCAACTTCTTGTACGTTCCCAGGGGTATGCTGAAACGGAACCCCAAAGTGCAACCCTGTAATTTTGCAGTCTACACTCTTTTATTTTTTAAAGTAAAGATTTTGGGCCGAAAAAATTTTTTGTCCGATAAAAATTTCAAACGAACAAGGATTGCAAAACATTTTAGATTGAATATTCTTGCCCCCAGAATTTTTACTAATTATTTTTCAGTAAGTTTATGCATTTTCTTGCCTTTTTTAATAATGCTCAATAGGTACCCAAGTTACTTTGAATTTAAAATAAACCTAAGAATTTTATTGTATTTTTGTTTTTCAATTATTCAGACCCAACAAAAATCTTTGGTAGCTCCCCGATTACTGCCTTTTTTAAAAAAAGCACAACATGATTTTTTCTGTGGACAAAGTAATCCTTTTTTCAAGCTATATTTATCGATGTTATAAGTGGTTTTGATAACTTTTTTTATGAAATTTTAACGCTTTTTTTGGTGTATTACTTTCATAGAAAACGTTCATCCACATGCATTACATCCGCATATTGTACAAGATGAACCTTGTAAATTTTTGGGAATATGAAGAAAATTTTTAAAAAAATAGAATAGGAGCCACAAAACCTTGCGGTATCCCATATGAAGCGATTAACACTTGAATATTTTAGCTACTTTCGAATTTTCTGTCTTTTAAAAAACTTTTGATATAAAAATACAATGCCCAAAAAACCCAAATTTCTTAATTTACCTAAAAATTTTAAGCATGCCAAATTTGGTCAAACCTTTTAATATCAAAAAATTTGCAAAAACATTCTTTCTTTTTTGCAAACTGCTTTTTTTATTTGTGTTGATTTTTTAACCCAAATTACTATGGGGGACTATTTTTTTGAAACCTCTTGAGCAGGAATATTTTATTTTTAGGCAAAAAACATCACCTTTTAGAATAATTTTTTCCCTTTAGCTTGCCTGTGGAGGTCAAAAAATTTGGTCTGTAGCTGGTTTTGTCAGTTTTAGGTTTTCCCTTTTTATGAACTGGAATGAAAATGGGCTCCTTCCCTTTAGGGATACTTCCCCCAATCCAACAAATTTTTGAAAGTTTGTGGAGTAGATAAATAAATTTTTTGGGAAAATTTTTAAAATGTCTTTTAAAAAACTGCATCTGACCCACAGATTTCTTGTTAGAAAGAGATAGTAATGCATCCTTTCCCCGTCCCGTGATATTGGGGCATTAATCCGAACAGTTTTCAAAAATGGGTCATAATTCTGTTTTACTTTTTTCCCTCTGTTTTAGTTCCTGCGTTAATTGACAGGCCTTCAAGATCATTGATTCAGAAAACATGTCTGCAAAAGCCTCTGCTTTTTCTAATTTGAGGAAATTCTTTATTCCCAATGACTGGACAAGTTGGTAAACTAACACCTTTTTTATTTTATAATTTTTTTTTTTTTTTTTTTTTTTTTTTTTTTTTTTTTTTTTTTTTTTTTTTTTTTTTTTTTTTTTTTTTTTTTTTTTTTTTTTTTTTTTTTTTTTTTTTTTTTTTTTAAATTTTTTCCCAAAATTTTTTTGTTTTTTTGGGGTTTTTTGGGGGAAAAAAAAGTACAAAAATTTCTCAGTAAAACGGAAAATAATTCTTTTTTTGTTCAAATTTCTGGGTTTTAAATCTTTAAAAAAATTTTTCCAGTCTGTTTTTTGTAATTAAATTTTTGGGTTTTTGTTTTGGGTATCAATGAAACTGTTTTCCATAACTGAAATAAGGCAAAATGTCGTGCCAAAATGTCTTGGTGGTTGACCACTCCATTCGGAAATAATTAGGAGTTTTTAACATAATCTAGGCTAGTTGTATGCAATGTCGGGAATTCTGGGGAACCTCCATCATTAGTAAGTACGGCAGGAATCAACTATGTTTCTACAAACGATTTGTGGGGAATTTTTTTACAGTCTTATCCCCCAAAAAGGGCATGTCATTAAAAACTCCTGCTATAAAACCACTTTTCATTTCTTTAAGGTTGTGTTTCCATTCAGGTTTATATCATTTGGGCCCCTAGGGGGATTAAAACAGAACAGTATTTATTATTAAATTTTCCCCAAAATTTTTGCGTGCTGCCATATGTATACTAGGCATGGTTAGGCACTGGTGAGGACATGTGCGAAATTACCCCCCCTTCGATGATATACGCATGATTTTGGTAGCAGCATCCCCCTGTTTATGGACAGGTGGGGTAATATAACCAGGCAGCTTAGGGAGTTTGTTCCTGGTTTTCATTCAGGGGTTGTAACAAAGGGTTTTTTATTTATTTTGGTGTGGGTTTTGTGGTGTGTGTGTGTGTGTGTGTGTGTGTGTTGTGTGTGGTGTGTGGTTTTTGGTGGTTTTGTGTGTGTGGTGTTTTGTTTAGTACCACACACCACAAAAACAATGACAGAAGGAAGAAGACGAAATTTCAAAACTGCATACAATGTGACTAGAGTAAAAAACACACAGATGCTTCTTCCATTTTTTCGATATAAAAAAACCATATTGGGTTTTTTAACGAAATGGAACAGCCAACTTATTTTTTAAAGGTTTTCCCAAAATTTTGGCTTTGGCCTTTTGGGGTAGTTCTTTAGGTACTGTGAATTATTTCATGCGAACTCAAAGCTGAACCAGCCTTAAACTAGAGTATTTTAGGGACCAGCAAGCACATTTTTTCATTGACCCCACATTAATTTTTTTTTGGTGACCACCCCATTTATGGTGACCCGCACATTTTATGGTGACCACACATTTATGTTGACCCACATTTTTTCTTACCACCAAATTTTAACTTGACCCGCACATTTTATATTGACCGCACAAACTCTTATCCCCCACCGCAATGAATTGTTGTTTTTGTTATTTATTGTACCAGATATTTTTCCCCTTTGGGTTAACATAGTGCAGACTCCATTACTTCAAAATGTCCTTTGGATTAGACATAAAATAAAGTACAGTGTGCAATCCACGCAGAACATCTTGTCACAGGTTTTAAAAAACCCCTTCCGGTTTTCGGAAGAGTAGGCCATTGTGTACCAGTGGGGGGGATGACAAAATTTACAAAAATGCATGAACACTGGGACTGGATGTAAAAAACGTACACGAGTAGTATTCATTATCCTCGAAATAAAAGATTACAAAATAGATAATTTAAAATATCATATTGTAGGATTGCACTTTATGCCGCTTACATTCACTGCAGATTTCTCAGCTCAAAATTCAAGCTGCTTTCCTGTACAGAAAACATTGCTTACCTTGCACCCCCCCCCCTTCCTGATAAAACAACAAACAAAACCAACAATAAAACTTCTGTTGATTTTTTCCCTGATTGGTTTGTGTTTGTTGGTCAGAAGTTATGCCAGGAACAACTGTAGCTAGTTACCATGGGTTCTTTGAAGCCATAGATGCACGTTGGCTTGTTTTTGCATGCAGGACTTTGATTTATAAACTCCTCTGAAGACTAGCACCCAGGCCACTTTTGGAGGTAAAAAGTGGAAAAGTCCAACTTCAATGGTCAACTTGAAACGAACCCTCGGATGTATACATGTGTAATTATCTTGATTTTTCTGTTCACAGGCATCATGGAAGGATTTATTCATAAGAAGATCCTGATTTTTGGGGTGGGGGTGGGAGCTTAATGACAAAGGTTGTGAATGAGAAGGTAAACAGGACATCTTGTCCACATGTTTACAAATTTGAATGAATACTATGAATATGACCAGTTCAAAATAAGCACCACAAGTCAGTATTGGCAAGTTCTGTACACTGTTAATTTCAAAAGTTATGTATTCCAGTTGTTTGTATTATATTTTTTGGGGTGTATTACAGCTGTAATATTGATATATTTTTGGGGTGTATTGCAATTGTTAGTATTGATATGATTTTGGGGTTATTGAAGTTGTTAGCATTGATATTATTTTGGGGTGTATTGAAGTTGCTACTACTAATACTATTTGGGGTGTATTGAAATTGTTGGTACTAATATCATTTTGGAGTGTATTGAAGTTGTTAGTATTGGTAATAATTTGGGGTGTATTGCTGTTGTTCATACTGATTGTTTTGGAGGGTATTACCGTTAGGTTTATTCTCCTGTTGATATGTTTGTGGATCCCTCATACCTCATGAAGTGGGGAAAGGAATTGAATCTTGATATTTTAAGTACTTAAAGTGCGTGTGTGTTGATGTTGTTGTTGTTGCTGTTCTTAGCACTATCAGTGCTACTTCGAATCGTCCCTCTCTATTGTTTCTTTGTCTCCCAAGGCACCTAAAGAAACCACTGAAACAAGGGAGTTGCCCTGACAGAAATATCTGCAGAAAAAGAGCAACTCTGATAGGCAAACAGATAAAGTGGAAGACAGGAAAAGAAAAAAAATCAGGGTAGAGCTGCGCTTGTGGCAACGTACTCTCCCAGGGAAGAGCAGCCCCGAATTTCGTGCAGAGAAATCTGCCATGACTTAATGTGGTATGAAAATAATGTGATGAAAGGTTTCAGTCACACCTATGAGGATTCACATCTCCATACCCATTACAAATCATACCTTTGTACAGTCACAACACAAAACAAAAAGTGATTTTGATAAAATACATTTTTATTTGAAAAACAGAATTAAAATAGTAATTATAAAACATTGTACACATCACAAATTCCAGTGAAAAGAGAATTTAATACACTAGGTTTGTACACACATGACTTGTAAAATCTAACATTAGTTTTAAATCTTGGTTAAAGAGTAATTAACTGTGTAAGTACAAAAAGAATGACAGACATCAACTTCAATTCCCTCTCATCATTATAATCCAGGTAAAAATTGATCACAAACGTGATTCTAAATGCTAAACATGTTTCGAAAGCTTTTATCAAGTAATGAAGAGTGTGCCCTACTGTTGCTACAGATAATGAGTTTTTGAAGAAAACGTTTGAAGAAAAATGAAATACTATTAGCATGGCGTTACAAAAATAGAAACCTGGATTTTGATGTTTGATTTTGTTAGAGGAGGAATGACTTACACAAAAAGGTAACATCAGAGGAAGTAGTTTATAAACATATACACTTGAACATCGATGTCCAGATATATTAGTTTCAATGAAAGGATACAAATATATCTTGAACTTTTCAATTATAGTACATGAAGTGATGTGCATGTTTTAGGACCAGGTACTTCACTGACGACGCTTCAAATCCAGCATCAACAGAGCCAGAACAAGAACCTACCCTGGAGCTGACATAGGCAGTGACCACGACCTTGTGCTGCTGGTATTCAAAATGAAGCTGAAGAAAAACAAACAGCCTGCAAACCCACGTATCAAATTTGACGTGGACAAACTAAAAGATCCAGATGTCGAGGAGATCTTCCAAGCTAAGTTGGCGGAGTTTTGCGGATTAACCTCCTGGAATGACTAAATGACCTCAACCAACAACTTCAATGACGGCAGTCGAGAAACGCAGAGGACGGTACTCGGTCGGTCAGAGAAAATCACCAGCATGGACTACCAAGGACATCTTGACCTTCTCGATACAAGAAGATCAATGAAACCAACCAGGTCATCAACCCTAAAGAATACCGATGAGGCCAACAATTCGTGAAGAAGTTCAATGTTAATAAAGGCCAGAGAGAAGTGTAGTCATGAATCAATGTGAGAGATCGAAAAAAAAATTGAAGTGGGCAAAGTAACAGGCATACGGACACCTGAAGAAAATCCACAAAACCACTTCAAACAAATAACTGTCATTTGAAGGAACCCAGACTCCGGAAACCTCCTACAGAAGTCAGCTGCCTTGAAACGGTGGTCTGAATATTGACAAGAACTGTAAACTACCCATACAACCTGACAAGGGCATATCGAGAGAAAGCAGGCAAATCAGAGAACCCTCGCCATTACTCTATGAGGGCAGAAGTGGAAGAAAGTCATCGCAGCATACCAGTAGGCAAAGTCCCGAGAAGCAGAAAAAAATATACCAGCCAGAGTGCTCAGACATGGAGGCGAAACGTATACAAATTCGTTCAGCTATCTGTAGGAAGATTTGGGCTACAAAACAGTGGCCAAAGATTGGACACAATCAACTCTCATACCCCTGCCAAGATGGGGAATATACCGCCAATGCCAAAAACTTAGAACAATCAGCCTCATCAGCCACCCGCCAGCAAGATCATGTTCAAAGTTATTTTGTATCGATAGAAGTGAGGCAGAAGTCAACACTTGCAGGGTAACACAGTCTGGGTTAGGGGGCCGGCAGGGAGCACAAATCGAACCGGATTTTTAACTGCCATCATGTGGAAAAACATCTTAACTCAGGAGACTTTCCACAACTCATCGACTAAGAAGGGGCTTTTGGACAAGAGTATGGACGAAGGAGTGGCTGTCCTCAGGAATGTTTGGCATTGAAGATCAAAGTACTAGTGCAAACCAATAAGCACTATAAACACTGCAAGAGTGCAGTCCTTTTGAACATTCAGGTTGGAGCCTACTTCAAAACCACGTTGGGGTGCCAGGATGTGTTATCTCAGTCTGTTCAATCTGTTTTGGAAAACATCATGAGAGAGACCTCATGACTTACCTACCTATCTCCAGTGGTGGCTGACCCCTCAACAACTTAGGTTTGCCGATGACATTGACTAATGGGCGGAAGTAACACAGAGCTGCAAGATCTTACGCGCCAGGACTTGAGAACAGAGCTGGAGCATATGGGTATGGAGGTGAGTCGGGAGAAAAAGAAGTTAATCTTGTGAACCGCACGAGCAATGCACCGCTCTAAAAATTTACTGAAGGCCAACAATGGAGGAGGTAGACGCTTTTAAATACTCGGCGCTAACTCACAAAAGGACGGGCCGATCGACGACAGAAATCAAAGTAGAATAGCCATGGCATATTCCATGACAAAACGTCACCACATATGGACAAGTAAAGAGTAGTCAGTTTTCCAATCAAACTAAAAGCTCTTACAAAGCCCTAATTAGTCGATCTGCTGAACGGAAGTGAAGCTGGACATGAAGTGAAACGCAGCAAAAGGATCTCAGTCATTCGAACCAAAAATGCCATAGCAAACTTTTGGTTCTCCTGGAGAGAACGAAAGACAAGCAATTGTCAGAGTCAAATAGACACGGCTGTGCAGGTCCACAGGAACCCCTTTCACCATCGTCAGAAGAAAAAGCTGGACATTGATTCGGCCAGTCCACGCCAGCACACTCTGCCCAAAACAGTACTGAGGGGACACTCGAAAGGTCGGCAGTAAGGTGTGGGAAGCGCAGAACAAGTCATGGATCGGACCATCATAGAGAATGGACAGATGAATCTCGGAATACTGGCGAGCCGAGGGATCGAGATGGATGGAGGAGGCTTACCACGTGCATGTCAGTTCATGTCTCCCCACAACGCCAAGGTCAGGGTCTGTATGAATGTGATGATGATGATTCACTGACCCCTGTTCAAGGTTAAAAGTCTTTCATAATTATTCTTAGACATTTTGCGTTATGTTTTAAAAAAAAAAGGAAGTTTTCTAATAATGATTGACAAAAAGTCAATTACACACCAGTTACAATCAGGAAGACTCAATTCTGTAAAAAAAGAAGAAAAGCAAAACTCAATCACATAAATATCAAAGGTAAAACTTCAGGGAAAATGTGCTGGAAAACTTCATCTTGTATCCATTTTAATAACATGTCACTGACATCTTTGAAAAAGTAAGTTGATGGAAAAAAAACCCTCAATACAACGCACAATGAAAGAAGGACAATGTAAATGTTCAGTAGATAAAGTGTCTGCTCATTAGGTATCACTTACCATTACAGAGTTTCATGTGGGGTGAAGGGATCACAAATCATTCAGGTGGTGACAACTGATTTATTGTTTTATGTCAGTTCTTGTTTCAAGATGGATTGTAAAGTGTTGTGTTCAGGTTGTATTGTGTGTGTGCTATAAGTGATTCTATGTGCGTTCTTAGTGTGTATAATGAGGTTACCTTGCCTGTGTAGTGGGAAGAATGTGTCCTGACTGAATGAGGTTCCACACTGCACTTTGGCACTGTTGCATGGATAGCTGTGTTGATTCATGGATTTGGAGGCATATCTTTTCATATAGTGGACATTTTGTGTTTGGTGTTTTCTGTGAAGTAATGTGTGTCTTCTTAAGTTTACGTTTGGTGGAGACTTCTATCCAAAAATGTACAAGTGTGTGCTTTTCTCCTGGGGGGTCTGAAATGGTTTATCAAATGAGTTTCTGGGTAAAAAAGTCATGACAATTTGCACTTGTGCGGCTTTTTCTGTGTGGTATCTAATGTGAACAGTTAATTTACTTTCTCAGCAAAATACTATCACAATATGTGCATTGTGAGGTTTTTCTTGTGGGTTTAATGTGCAAACAGTTTAAATACTTGTCTGGGTAAAAGTCATATCAAATATGTGCACATGTGAGGTTTTCTCTGTGTGGGTTCTAATGTGAACAGTTAAATTCCTTTTCTGGGCAAAAAGTCATATCACAATACGTGCACAAGTGGGCTTTTTTCCTGTGTGGGATTGATTGTGACCATTAACTAAGTGTTAAGTGTAAAAAAGTATATACAATATGTGCACTTGTGTGGCTTTTCTCCTGTTGTGGGTTCTAATGTGAAAGTTAAATTACTTTTATGGGTAAAAGTTCATAACACAAGTGACGGGGCACTTTGCAAGGCTTTATCCTGTGTGGGTTCTACTGAGATACTTACTATTTTCAGGGATATTTCATATCACAATATGGCACTTTAATCGGCCTTTCTCCTGTTGTGGGTTCTAAGTGATATCTAAACTCTTTTCCGGGGAAATTCATACCACAGTATGTGCATGGTTCTGGGTTGTTCTCTGTGTGGGTTTGAGAGAATGAACAGTTAAATTGCTTGTATTGGTAAAAATCATATCACAATATGAGCACTAGTGAAGGGCTTTTCCCTGTGTGGGTTCGTAAAGTGCTCTGCCAGTTAAGTTTAGTTGTACAGTATTTTGACAGTTATGAGAATTTGTATGGGCTTTCTCAGTTTGTGAATTAGCAGTGAGCCACTAAGCTGTGTTGTTATTTAATGTCTTTGCATTGCGAAAATTGTATGGCTTTCTCTGTGTGTCTCGAAATGTGCCTTTTCAGCGTGCTTTTATCATTAAAAGTTTTTCACTGTATTCACCACAGTGGGATTTTTTCTTTGAACAAACAATCAAGTCTCTATCTGAAGCAGTCTTTTTACTCTGTGTTGTAAGCAGTCAGCATCATCACCTTACCAAATCATCATGAAATATGTTTTTGTTGTCCTTCAGGTTGACAGCAGGGTTAGGGTCAGTGCCTTTCCATGTCAAGAACATTCCATGTTTTACTGCCTTGTACCTGTTGATGTTTGATGGCTGATGTACACTTTTCACAGATGTATGGCTTAAAATCATAGGGTGAACATGCTGTTAAAGAAAGGTACGGTAGAACCTTCACCAACTTAATGCATGTGATTTGTTGTTTCAGTTGTACATATTCTTCTGTATTTCTTTCGGTTGTTTCACAGTTCTTGTGTGATCTGACATAATCGTGTTTGTGCATAGTGGATATGTCTTCACTATTTATATTTGCTTGTGTGAAATATCACTATATTATTTTTAATATTCAATGCAAGCCCATTTATAACTTGGAAATCAGGGAGTTGTGACACAGCATTGAATGCACACAACCTCATTGTTCAGTTTGATTTTAAGAAAGAAAACCTTTACCAAGATTACATATCTAGCAGTGATAGTCACGCGTTCTATTGTATCATGAATATCTGCAGTGTCGTTACAGCTGCAAGTACAGGCAAGGTCAACACTTCCACTATTGTCAGCTGTAGTGTGGCAGTACCCTGTTATTTCCTGCTTGCACTGAATGTTCTGATAGTTTCCAAATGTCTGTTCTGGGAATCCACTAGTTTCGGCAGGTCTTGGGATGTCATATGGTCAGTACTAGCAACTGTGTTGACAGCTGTGTTGTCTGGTGACGATCTGTCTTGATGCTAGCTTGGTTGGTTGTCCTGGGTCAAGTGGAGAACTGAAGTCATCTGCACTCAACAACAGGTCATGGTTAGTTTTTAGTAACAAGGTGTTATGTTGTATCAGTTATATTCTGTTATGGTTTTTCTAAGTGTCATGTGTATGTCGAGATTGATAATATACAAATGCTTCAGGTTTTGTTTGTACTCCTTCCGAATTTTTAACAGGTAGATTCTAAAGCACTTGAAGCAATTCGTTGAAAATGTGATTTTTTTGTTTGTTTAACAATTCACAGTGTTTGTGTTTCCTTTTTCTAAGACAGATACTTTTTAATAATAAAAAAAGAAAAGCAATGAATCTTAGCAACACTCCCTAGCAAAAAGGTGTATCTCTCATGCATATCTTATAGCAAAAGAAAGAAAATATGCCCATGGGGTGGTAAATTACCCCCCCCCCCCCCCCCCCCCCCCCCATTGCTGGAATTGTTTGAATGATACCAAAATAAACAATTGCAAACATGTACATGTCAAAATAACTCAACCAGCTCCCCTCTCCACCCTTCTATCTACTTCTTATGTAAAGTATCTTGTATTAACAACATCTTCTGTCATGATTTTGAAACTTGAAATATGACGAACTATTATAAAAATAATAAGACAGTTTTGGTGTACAAACAAAAAACTGTTTTTATATCTGACCTGTTTAAAATCCTTATACACATATGATGTATGTATGCAATGTTAGATGGAAGTCTGATACAGATTTGTTAGTATGGCACAAAAAGCAAGGCTATTAGCTCTTACATGTTTTTCCAGTTACACTTTCACACCACGCGCGTGCGTCCGCACGCGCGCGCATGCACGCCCGCACGCACCCACACAACACAACAACGCAGCTACGCCCCAAACACACACACACAAACACAAGGGTACGGCATAGCATAGTGGTTAGAAATTGCGCTAGCAATCTGACCAACCCGGGTTCCTATTCCGTCCAAGGGTATTTTCGGAGTTAAACATCAATGCAGACTCACTTCCCCAAAAGTATTTGGATGTGTTATAAAACAAGGCCGTGTGCTGGAAGCATGCAGAACTTTGCAACCGTTGCTAATCCTGTTCCGCTTTTGAAGAGTTGCACATATGTGTGGTGCGGAACAGCTGACACAAAGACCTTTGGAACTTGTTTAATGTGCATGGGCCTTGAGGCACAATACAATACAAGAAGAAATAGAACAGTATACTTTTCCTTACAAGAGGTACTCCTTTATTTTTTGTTAACCCAAAGCTAGTCATCAAAAATCAAAGCAAATAAATCACTTCGTCATCACCCTAAGCTATTTTCTGTAATGTAATACATTCTCGTGAATAATCGGGACTGACTGCAGAGATTTGGCGAAGAAAAGTACAGGGGTGGAGTCAGAGCGCATTCGGAGACACCTTGGCTTTTTTCCTACAAGACACATAAGCAGCGAAAGCGTGGCATAAGAATTAGCACATTGTACCTAAGAGACCTTCTAAAGATCGTGGTGAAACGCGTAAAGTAAATCGTATGGGATGTCACAAGATCCAAAGGCCTTGCACGACAGTTTTTACAAGGCACGTCCGAAGGAGGGAGAGAAGAGGCAGACAAGGAAGAGCTGGGAGGATAAACTTCAGCGATGGAAGGTCCTAGAACTCAACAAAACCCTGAGAAAGCGAACAGACAGAGGAATGGAGGGAATGGTTGTTGTGGAGTCTTTGAAGGGTGGCCAAGGTCATCAGAATACGGGACAGATATATAGATAGTATACAACTTGCAAGAGAAAACGACAATGATGAAGAAAAGTAAACTTCTTGTTATAGAACATATCAAAGTCAAACAGGACGATCATTATATGCATTAAACGTGATTTAAACACACTTTTCTTAATCAAAACTGTTTGCAGACCCCTATTAAAATTGAATAAGACTACAAATTACGGCCTTTTCAGAAAGACATGCACATCAGCTTCATAAAATACTTTTTAAAACTAAAAAAATAAGTATCTAGTCTAGAAACATGAACGTTAGAGAGAAGTAGAATAATTCTATTTAAGATGCCTGTGAGAGTAGTTGTTTTAACCTAAACAACAACTGTAAAGTGTAGATGGTTTCTTTGAAAATGTTTGCTTGGCAAAGCTTGATATATTTTGTATACATAAAACAGAGGGAAATTTGAATTTTTCTTTTCATCCTTTTTTCCTACCATTACAACACACACACACACACCACACACACACACACAACACACACACACCACACCACACAACACCACAAACGCAAACACAACACTACAAGGTGGCGGGGGTGGGAGGGGATAGCCTAGATGTAGAAAATTGCCTCTCAATTGATGAAGGGTTCGATTCCGTTAAGGGGATATTTTCCAGGGAGTTAACATCAGTGCAGACTCCACTTCAAATGTCTTTCGGATGATGTTATAAACAAAAGCACATGTGTGCGACTGCATCCAGAACATTCTTGCGCATGTTAAATCCTGTTCAACTTTCTAGTATGAGTCGGCCATTGTGTGGATGGGAACGGATGACAAAATTTACCAAAACCGCATTTATACATGGGGATGGATGTTAAAAAAAGCAAATAAGAGCTTGTTCCCAATTATCCTCGAAATAAATATTAAATAGATAATAAAAATACACAACACAACCACACACACACACACACACACACCACACACACCAACAAAACACACACACACACACATCTAGAGATAATGCATCTGTCCTAGAAAGGGGGAAGTCAGGGTTAGAAGGTTGCGGTAGTTGTAATCTGTTTAGGTCCTGAAACCTTTCCACAATCCATTAGACAATGTGTGTTTGTCTGGTTTTAGTCGGTTGGATGAGTTGATTAACTGAGGATTGTGGGTTACACATAAATATTTAGCGTTAGGAAAAAGTTACTAACGCAACAAGAGAATTGTTCCCTGGTAAAATTTCTGTAGGAAAAACCGCTCTGATAAGGAAACCAATCCTTTGAAGACAAGCAAATGGAAAAAAGAATGGGGATGGGTGCTCGATCTTGGTGATGAACGTCCTCCTGGGGGCGAGCAGCTAAATTTAACCAGAGACATCTGTCCTACTAAAATGGTCTAATGGTAATAAAAATAAAATAATTAACAATGACTAAATAAATAATAAATGAAGAATAAAAGCAGTAAGTACAGGAAAATAAAGTGCTAGAGAATATAGAGGTATGAAAAAAAAACTATGTGTACACATGAAAGACAAACACCAAGACACCAAAAGTACTTTTCCATGTCTTCCCATGTTTTATCACAAATGACATGTGGACCACACACCCAGCTCCTCAAAGTATCCTGAACTGTCTCAGATATCTGTCGTGCATGGGTGTGCTCAGTGATCTAGGTCAATGAAACAAATGCAGTTTGTGGCTGCACGATTTTCGTATAATGTGAACTGTAGCTATGGTTTGGAGGTTGGTAGTGACGGAATTGAGAAAAAAGTTGAAATAAAAGTTCTTCTTTTAAGCTATAGACAGCATTGTTATGGAATGCTGTGAAGTCTGTGTTTGTTTGCCATTGCTTTACTCTCTGCGTATTACTTTCATTATCTGTGATTACTTATAATATGAAAGGACTTACTACTATGCGTATTGCTATCATCTATATTTCTGTTAGCCACCTTTTCGCTGGACTATTCATTGTGCTTTTCATTATTTGGGTATGCAATCGGTTTTGCCAGCATGAATGTATACACATTCAGGTGGATCGGTGGGTCTGAGGTAACGCGCTATCATAAGAAAGCGAATAGTCCGGGTCTGAAGTGTGCGGTGGTACGTTACCGTTTGGACCGGAAACTTTTCCCCGATCCATTAGACATGGTGGTGGGTCTGGGCGCTAGTTTTCGGATGAGGACGATAACCGAATGGTCGTGTGTTTACACGTAATTATTTAGCGACGTAAAAAAACCACGGAAAAGAGTAGTTGGGTCCTGCAAAATTCATTAGAAAAAGCCACTTGATAGGGAAACAAAGTACAGAGAGCAAAAAAAAAAAAAAAAGAAAAAAAAAAAAAGGGTGAAAGGATAAGCGTGGGCAGCGCTAAGTGGCGAGCGTTCTCCGCTCTCCAGGGGAGGTAGAGTGCGTTGAGAGAGCGAATTTCCGGAAGAGAAATCTGCCTTGACTTGAAGTGGTATGAAATTAAAAATATGGAGCGCTTTGATTTGTTGCCTTTTACAAGATTCAGCGCTAGATAATTTCCCATACAGTTATTTTATTATTATTTTTTTCCAAATACGGAAAAATGTAAACTGCATAGGTTGGGTGTTTTCCATAAACCCATCAAATGCAGCATGAAATTCTGCGATTTTTAACGAGCATATTTTTAGTCTTCGGTTATGTCTGCTCAGAAGTAGTCTTAGATAGATTCTGAAACTAACAGACACCAAGGTGGTTTCATCCTATGGCTTGATGGTACTAAGCAAATGAAGTTGCATGTCTTACCACCAAGCAGTTGGTCTAGTCCATATGTCTGTTATGGTTGCTCTCGTGTGTGTGCTGGTGTGTAGTATTAATTTATTTTATTTTTTTTTACAACTTCAAGTTCACGAGATTATCTCTGCTTGAAATTCGGGTGCTCTCCGGTCGCACAAAGAGCAGCGCACCCTTCTTTTTTTTTTTTTTTGGTCTGCAACTGTAATTCCTTTCCTATCAGAGTGGCTTTTTACTAAGATTATGCCAGGGAAACTTCTTGTTGCCGTGGGTTTTTTAGGTGCGCTGCATATTTTCTGTAACACGGCATCTGGATTATCGTCTCATCGAAAGGCTAGCGCAGACACATCTTGGTTCATGGACGGGGGGCAAAAAAAAGTTTCGGGCCCCGAGGGATACGAACCACCGACACTTGATGGGATTTTCGTTTTAGACAGGCGGTTTCTATAGACTACCGATCACGTATCACTTGAATGGGTGTGGGAATACGCATTAGCTTGTGTAGTGATTGTGTGTTTGTGTGTGTGTGAGCATTCAAAATATGAATCGCTAAGATCCACATCGGGATATGTACTTGTGCAATGAGTGTATATATGTGTGTGTGGTATGTGTGGTGTTGCAAGTATGAGCACTCATTATGTGCACATACAAATGCGCATATGAATTGCACGAAATGTGTGGTTGTGTGGTGTGCGAGTTACCTACTAATTAGTAGCTTTTGATGAAGAAATGGCATAGAGGATTAAAGAGATGCATGTGGTAACTTTTATCTACACTGTTTTGTGTCAACTTTTTAAAAGAGATTTATTTAAATGTTTGTGTGTAGTCATGTATAATAACATAATGTATACACTTTCAAGTCATGATAAACTTATCTGTGTGTAATTATGCTGCTCTCATGGGAAGACCTCTTTGCGCCACAACGAGCAATTCACCATTATTTATTTCTGATGTGTATATATTTCTCTTTCAGGGTTGACTTTATTCACAAAATAGTGTGAAAGAAATTTCTCTTTATGCGTGGTTCTTTTACTGGTGCTAAATGCATGTAGCCATTACGGTCCTGGATTAGTCTTTTCACCAAACTCTAAAGTCAGGCAATCATAGTGACAGTTAAGAGCACAAAAGGGGATCTAAACCATGCACAATGTGAACTGGACTTCCTTCATTTAGGCAGGTGGGTCAAGTTAGTCAACTAAAAACTATTTAATCATCCTCATGAAGGGCAATTACATTCACAGGCCAGTGGATGCGCATACTGTCTCGAAACAGCATAACAAGCTTATTGTTAAAACATTTCCAAATACTTCAAATAAAAATGTCACAAACACAACTCTGCTTTGATTGCACTGACTGGGATATGTTTTTCTGATGTGTGTTCAGATCTGATGTAGCTCACTGAGTTATTTTTCTTGATTATTTATTTTGTGTTAGTTGTGTCATTCCAATAAGGAGATTACCATTTACCCCATAACAAGCTTGGGATACAAAGCTCTGAAACGTTTTTACAAAAGAAAGTGTAGATTTTCAAGGCAAGAACAACAAAGAGGAAAGTAAGCAAAGAAGTCAAAGCTGCCTGTTGCTCGGGCAAGAGTATATATAAAAAATAAGATAGAAGACACGTTTGCGGAGGAACAATTTTCGTTTCTGCATGGCAGGTGTATCAAATATGTCTGCCGTAAATATGGTAGGTGTCCAAATAGGTCAAAGAATCAGTTTGCAGGGAGTATGTGATAACAACTTACCAGTACCATCTAAAACACATTTTTTATCGCTATGAAAAGACATGATTCTCAGTGAATTAAATGATCTGAATTAATCCTAGTTTCTGAGAATGGCGTCATTGGATGATGATGAAATTCTATGTAAAACGCACTTAATGGCAATAAATTTAAAAATCTCCCGGACAATTGGTATATGTGGAAGAACCCTGAAATTCTTGCGCTACTGTGCTTGCCAGTATGTCCATCAACACCTGTCTCCGGCCTCAGGGCCAAAATGTTTTGCGTCGTTCGACACAGGCCTCGTTTTAGTCCCCTGAAGGACTTTTGGGGAGGGGGGAGTCTGCACTGATGTTAACTCCGGGGGAAAATATCCCCTTGAAAGGGGAAAATCGAACCCGGGTCGTCAGATTTCGAGCCCAACGTTCAAACCACTAGGCTATTCGTCCCTGTGTGTGAGTGTGTGTGTGTGTGTGTGTGTGTGTGTGTGTGTGTGTGTGTGTGTGTGTTTATAATATATAATTCACATAATGTATACCACTTCAAGTCATGATAAACTTCTCTGTGTAGAATTATGGCTGCTCTCCCTGGGAAGACCTCGTGGCCACAAGAGCAACAGAACCCATTATATTTTCCCTGTCTGCATGTTTATTTATTTCTCTATCAGAGTGAACTTTTTTACAAAATTTTGTGAGGGAAAATTATCCTTGTGCGTGGATTTTTTCCTGGAACTGTCATCTCACCCAAAAGTTTAACAGCCAGACAACCACTCATAGTGACAGTTTCAAGCACAAAAGGGGATCTACCCACTGCACATTTTGAAACTAGACTTTTTGCTTTCTAGGCAGGTGGGTTGCCTCTTGACCACCTTGCACGTGGTTTGCATTCCTGAGTGGATATGTGTAGTGTATTTGTTTTGTTTTTGTGTGTGTGTGTGTGTGTGTGTGTGTGTGTGTGTGTGTGTGCATGTGTGTGCATTAGCGTGGGGGCCTATGGATGTGTATGTGTGATTATTATTTTTAGCACATCAACCACTCATCTCAGCTAGTCTCTCTCTACTGTTTCTTTCGTTCACAAAGCTGCAATCACACCCATGGGTAATCAGATCTTTACACCCATTACAATTGATACACTTCTACAGTCACATCAAAAACAAAATGGTTTTTAATATAAAAAAAACACCTTTAATTTGAAAATTAGAAATAAAATATTTAAGAGGAAACGTTGTACACATCAAGAAAATCCAGTAAAAAGAGAAGTTTATGTACATTTAGATTCATATCAACAAAGCTTCTAAAGTCTGACCTCAATTTCAAAGCTTGGACAAGTGTAATCAATAGTTAAAGTACAAAATTACGACAGGCATTCGCTTACTTCTCAAGCATTGTAATAAACCATGTACATAGTTTTAAAAAAAAAAACATTATCCCAAATGCAATAGACGTTTTGAAAGCTCCATACCAAAAAAAAAAATGGTTTACTATGGCTACAGAGAATAAGATTCTCGAAAACCTTTTAAAAATAAAAGACTGTCCGCATGGCCTTGTTAAAATTCAAACCTGGATTTTTATAATTGCATGAGTTCCAGCTTGTATGAATTTGACGAAATGAAAAATCAGAGGAACTAGTTTATGAACAGATAAACTTCAACATTGCTGTCCAGATATATCAGTTTCAATGAAAGGATACAAACATATCTGGAGCTTTCCGATTATAGAACAGAAAGTGATGTGCACGTTTTAGGACCAGGAACTTCACTGACACATGTTCAAGGTAAAACGTCTTTCATAATTATCTCATGAGACATTTTGAGCTGGCTGCTAAAAACAATTGAGAAGTTTCCTAACAATGATTGTGACAGTCAACTGTACACCAGTTACAGTCAGGAGACCTCAAGTTATGTCAAAAATGAAGAATAAAAGCAGCACACCATCACATAATATCAAGGTAAAATATCAGGGAAAATTTGTCTGGAAACTTCATCTTTAGCCATTTTAATAACATGTCACTGATACTCTGAAAACAGTATGTTGATGGAAAAACAAACCCCACAATACAATATAGAATGAAACAAAGGACACATATAAATGTTCAGTAGACAAAGTGTCTTGCTCATCTGGTATCACTTACCATTCACATAGTTTCTTCTGTGGGCATGACCAGGGATCAAATAAATCCATACAGGTGAAAATTGACTCTCTTGATTTATGTGTGTTCTTGTTACAAGATGGACGTCACATGTGTTGTGTACAAGGCTGTCATGGGTTGTGCTGTAAACTGATTTCTATGTGCGTTTTTAGCTGTCTATAACTGGGGTTACCTTTGTCCAGTGTAGTTGTGAATGTGTCTACTGAACTGAAGGTTTCCACTCTGTGCTATGGCCACTGTCTGCTTTGACTAGCCTGTGTCTGATTCATGGGATTTGGGGGCAGATCCTTAACCATATTGTGGACATTATTGTGTTTGGTGTTTTCTGTGAAGGAATGTGTGTGTTCTTAAGTTTAGGTTGGTGGATAACTTCTTTCCACAAAATGTACAAGTGTGCGGCTTTTCTCCTGTGTGGGTTCTGATGTGGTTTATCAAGTGATGTTTCTGGGTAAAAATCATATGACAATGTGCACACTTGTGCGGCTTTTCTCCTGTGTGGGTTCTAATGTGAACAGTTAAACTACTTGTCTGGGTAAAATTCATATCACAATATGTGCACTTGTGTGGCTTTTCTCCTGTGGTGGTTCTAATGTGAACAGTTAAATTACTTTTCTGGGCAAAAGTCATATCACAATACGTGCACTTGTGTGGCTTTTCTCCTGTGTGGGTTCTGATGTGACCAATTAAACTAGTTTTAAGTGTAAAAGTCATATCACAATATGTGCACTTGTGTGGCCTTTCTCCTGTGTGGGTTCTAATGTGAACAGTTAAATTACTTTTCTGGGTAAAAGTCATATCACAGTACGGGCACTTGCATGGCTTTTCTCCTGTGTGGGTTCTAATGTGACCACTTAAACTACTTTTCCAGGAAAAATTTCATATCACAATATGTGCACGTAAGTGGCCTTTCTCCTGTGGGGGTTTTCTAATGTGACAATCTAACTACTTTTCTGGGTAAATCTCATACCACAGTATGTGCACTGGTATGGTTTTCTCCTGTGTGGGTTCTGAGATGAACAGTTAAATTGTTGTATGGGAAAAAAGTATATCACAATAGTGCACTTGTGAGGTTTTTTCTCCTGTGTGGGTTCTAATGGCTCTGCCAAGTTATGTTTAGTTTGTACAGTTTTTTTTGACAGTATGTGCATTTGTATGGTCTTTCTCCAGTGTGGATTCGCATGTGTGCCACTAAGCCTGTGTTGTATTTAAATGTCCTTTCACATTGTGAACACTTGTACGGCCTTTCTCCTGTGTGTACTCGAATGTGCCTTTTCAGCGTGCTTTTATCATTAAACAGTTTTCCACAGTTTTCACACAGGTGGGATTTTTTCTTTGAACAAACAATCAAGTCTCTTTCTGAAGCAGTCTTTTTACTCTGTGTTGTGTGGCAATCAGCATCATCATCCTTACCCAAATCATCATGAATATAGTTATTGCTGTCCATCAGGTTGACAGCAGTATTATGTTCAGTGCCTTCTCCACTGTCAAGAATCATTTCCAGGTTTACCTGCCTTCCACTGTCTGATGTCTGACTGGCTGATGTACACTTTTCACAGAGGTATGGGTTACAATCTTCTGGAGCTGAAATATGCTGTTTAACAGAAAAGGTACAGGTAGAACCTTCACCACACTTAATGCATGTGTATTTGTTGTCTTCAGATTGTACATATTCTTCTGTATTTCTTTCAGGTGTATCACAGTCATCTTGTGTAATGTGACCATAATCGTGTTTGTTGCATGTGGATATGTCTTCCTCATTTTTATTTGCGTTGTGTAGAAATCTCACTATATTATTCTTTAACTCTTCAATGCCAAGCCCATGTATAACACCCCTTGAAATCAGGGAATTGTGAACACCTGCATTGAATGCACACACCTCATTTGATCAGTTTGATTTCACCTAGGAAAGAAATACCTGTACCAAGAATCCCATATTTAGCAGTGACAGTCACGCCTTCTATTGTATCATGAATATCTGCAGTGTCCTTACAGTTACAAGTGCAGGCAAGGTCAACATTTCCACTATTGTCAGCTGTAGTGTTCCAGTACCCAGTGGTTTCCTGCTTGCACTGAATGTTGTGATAGTTTCCAAATGTCTGTTCTGGGAATCCACTTGTTTCAGGCAGGTATTGGGCATGTTCATGTTCAGTCACAGTATCTGTGTTGACAGCTGTGTTGGTGTGTGCTGAAGAGTCCTCTGTCTTGAGGTTGGCTTTGCTGGGTTGCCCTGGGTCATGTTGGGGAACTGATGTCATCTGCAACATCAAGAACAGGTCATGATAGTTCTTAGTAACAAGGTGGTATGTTGTTTAAGTTATATTCCTGTTATGGTTTTTCTAAGTGTCATGTGTATGTCTGAGATTGATAATATACAAAGGGCTTCAGGTTTTTTTTTTTTACCTCCCTTCCATAGTTTTGACAGTAGATTTTTAAGCATTTTGAAGCAATTCGTTGGAAAATGTGATTTTTTGTTTTTTTTACAATTCACTTGTGTTTGTGTTCCTTTTTCTAAGACAGATACTTTTTTATAAAAAAAGAAAAAGAAACAGACAATGAATCTTAGCAACACTCACTAGCAAAAAGTGTATCCCTCATTGCATATCTTCAGCAAAGAAATATGCCCATGGGGTGGTAAATTTACCCCCCCCCCCCCCACCAACCTTCGCCCTGAATGTTTTGAATGATACCAGAATCAACAATTGCAACACATGTACAATGTCAAAAAATCACCAGCTCCCCCCTCCACCCCTCTATCCCTACTTCTTTGTATTGTATCTCTGTATTAACAACCACTTCCTGTCATGTTTTGATACTTGAAATATTTCGAAATATTATAAAAATAATAAGACAGCTTTTGGTGTACAAATACAATAACTGTTTTCATATCTGAATGTTTAAAATCCTTATACACATATGATGTATGTAGCAATGTTAAGATGGAAGTCTGCATACCAGTTTGTTCGTATGCACAAAATGCTAGCGTACTTAGCCATGTATTCATGTTTTTCAGTACACATACACACACGCGCGCGCGCACGCACGCGCACACGCATGCACGCACGCACGCACGCACACACACACACACACACCACACACACACACACACACACACAAGGGTACGGCATAGCCTAGTGGTTAGAACATTGCGCTCGCAATCTGACAACCCGGGTTCCATTCCCGTTCAAGGGGATATTTTCCCCTGGAGTTAACATCAATGCAGACTCCACTCTCCCCAAAAGTACTTTGGATGATGTTATAAACCAAGGCCCCGTGTGCGAATGCATGCAGAACATCTTGCACACACGTTAAATCCTGTTCCGCTTTTCGTAAGAGTAAGCACTTTTGTGCTGGTGGGAACAGATGACACACAGACCTGTGAACTTGTTTAATGTGCATGGGCCATTGGGCCACAATACAATACAAGAAGAAAAAGAACAGTATACTTTTCATTACAGAGACTCCTTTACTTTTTTTTAACCCCAAAGCTAGTCATCAAAAGCAAAGCACAATAAAATCACCTCATTCATTCTCCCCAAGCTTTTTTTGATAATGTAATACATTCCTGTGAATCATGGACCCTGACTGCAGATTTGGAGAGAAGAGTACAGGCGGTGGAGATGAGATGCTTTCGGAGACTCCTCGGCATCTCCTACAAAGACCACATAAGCAACGAAAGCGTGCATAACAGAACTCAGCAAACCATTGGACCCTATGAGACCCTTCTAAAGATCGTGAAAAAGCGTAAACTTAAATAGTATGGGCATGTCACAAGATCCAAAGGACTTGCAAAGACAGTTTTACAAGGCACTGTCCAAGGAGGAAGAAGAAGAGGCAGACCAAGGAAGAGCTGGGAGGATAACATCAACGAATGGACAGGCCTAGAACTCAACAAAACCCTGAGAAAGGCAGAACAGACAGAGGAATGGAGGGAACTGGTTGTTGAGTCTTTGAGGGTGGCCCCAAGGTCATCAGACTACGGGACAGATAGATAGATAGAATACAACTTGCAAGAAAACGACAATGACTGACAGAAAAGTAACTATCTTGTATAGAACTTATCAAAGTCAAACAGACGATCAATTATATGCATAAACGTGATTTAAACACACTTTTCCTTAATCAAAACATGTTTGCAGACCATTAACATTGAAAAAGACTACAATTACAGCCTTTTCAGAAAGATATCTCTCATCAGCTTCATAAAATACTTTTAAACTAACAATTGAGTATCTAGTCTAGAAACATGAAAAGTTAGAGAGATTTAGAATAATTATATTTAAGATGCCTGAGAGCGTAGTTGTTTTAACTAAAACCAAAAGAGTAAAGTAAGATGGTTTTCTTCGAAGGTTTGCATGACAAAGCTTGACAAATTTTATATACAGAAAACAGAAGGGAATTTTTATTATTTTTTTTCATCTTTTTTTCCCCACCACTTAAACAAAACACACACACACACACACACAAACACAAACTACCCCCCCCCCCCCCCCACACACAACAAACACCCACACACACACACACACACACAACACACACACACACACACAAAAACACACACACACACAAACACACATACAGGTGGGGGGGGGGGGGATAGCCTAGATGTCAGAACATTGCCTCTCAATCTGTGAACCGGTTCAATTCCCGTTCAAGGGGATATTTTCCCCTGGAGTTAACATCAGTGCAGACTCCACTCTCCCCAAAAGTCTTTCGGATGATGTTATAAACCAAAGCCCCGTGTGCGAATGCATCCAGAACATCTTGCGCACATGTTAAATCCTGTTCCACTTTTCGTAAGAGTCGGCCATTGTGTGCCGGTGGGAACGGATGACAAAATTTACAAAACCGCATATACATGGGGACTGGATGTAAAAAAGCAGATAAGTGCTTATTCCATTATCCTCGAAATAAAATATTAAATAGATAATAAAAATAACACACACACATAACACACACACACACACACACACACACACATCTAGAGATAATGCATCTGCCTAGAAAGGGAAAAGTTTGGGTTAGAAGTGTGCGGTAGTTTGAATCCTGTTTGGGCCTGAAACCTTCCACCCATCCATTAGACACTGTGTGTTGGTCTGGGTTTTAGTCGTTCAGATGAGATGATTAACTGAGGATTGTGGGTTACACATAATCATTTAGCGTAGGAAAAAAGTACTCCCTGCAACAAGAGAATTGTCCCTGGTAAATTTCTGTAGAAAAACCCGCTCTGATAAGGAAACAAATACATTTGCAGACAAGAAAAAGAAAAAAAGGGATGGGTGGCCTGATCTTGTGATGACACGTCCTCCCTGGGGAGAGCAGCCTAATTTTTAACACAGAGAAATCTGTCATGACTAAAAATGGTATAAATGGTAAATAATTATATAAATAAATTAACAAATGAATAAATAAATAAATAAATGAAGAATAAACAGACTGTAAAGTTCAGGACATCATAAGTGACTAGAGAATATAGAGGTATGAAAAAAAATATGTGTACACATGAAAGACAAACACAAAGAAACACAAAAGTACCTTTTCCATATCTTCCCAATGATATTCATCCACAAACTGACAGTGGACCACACACCCAGCTCTCAAAGTATCCTGAACTGTGCTCAGACATCTGTAGAGCCATGGGTGTGCTCAGTGTTCTAGGTCAATGAACACAATGCACGTGCTGCACGATTTTCTGTTTATTGTGAACTGTAGCTATGGTTGAGGTGGTAGTGAAGGAACTTGAGAAAAAGTTGAAATAACATGTTCCTTCTTTTATAGCTATTGACAGCATTGTTATGGATAGCTGTAGATGTCAGTGTTTGTTTGCCCATTGCTTTACTCTCTGCGTATTACTTTCATCTATCTGTGTATTACTTTCATCAATATGAAAGTACTTTCATCAATATGCGTATTGCTTTCATCTATATTTCTGTCTAGCCACCCTTTTAGCTGACTATCTCTTTGCGTGCTTTTCATTATTTGCGTATGCAATCGTTTTTGCCCAGCATGCAGGTATCCACATTCCAACTACGGAAAATGTAAACTGCATAGGCTTGGTGTTTCCATAACCCATCAAATGCAGACATGAATTATGCGATTTTTAACGAGCATATTTTAGTCTTCGGTATGTCTGCTCATGAAGTAGTCTTAGATAGATTCTGAAATAACCAGACACCAATGAGGTTCAATCCTATGGCTTGATGGAACCTAAGAATTGAAGTTGCATTGTCTTAACCACCCAGCAGTTGTGTCTGTCAATTGTCTGTATGGTTGCCTCTGTGTGTGTGCCTGTGTGTGTATGTATTTATTTATTTTATTTATTTATACAACTTCAAGTCACGAGATTTCTCTGCGTGAAATTCGGGCTGCTCTCCAGGTCGCCACAAGAGCAGCGCCACCCTTCTTTTTTTTTTTTTTGGTCTGCAACTGTATTTCTTTCCCTATCAGAGTGGCTTTTTTCTAAGAATTTTGCCAGGGACAACTCTCTTGTTGCCGTGGGTTCTTTTAGGTGCGCTGCATAATTTTCTGTAACACACGGGACCTCGGTTTATCGTCTCATCCGAAAGACTAGCGCCCAGACCACCACTCATGGTCTAATGGACGGGGGAAAAGTTTCGGGCCCAGACGGGATACGAACCACCGCACACTTCCGATGCGGACTTTTCGCTTTCTAGACAGGCGCGTTACCTCTAGACTACCGATCCACCGTATCACTGTGTATGGGTGTGACTATGCATTAGCTTGTGTGTGTTTGTGTGTTTGTGTGTGTGTGAGCATTCAAATGTGCCTAAGCATCCACATCGGGATATGTACTTGTGCACATGTGTGTATATATGTGTGTGTGTGTGTGTGTATGCATGTATGTGAGCACTCATTATGTGCACATACACACATGCGCATATGAACTTGCAAGAATGTGTGTGTGTGTGTGTGTGCGAGTTACCTACTAATTAGTAGCTTTTGATGAAGAAATGCATAGAGGATTAAAGAAGATGCATGTGTAAAACTTTTTTATACACTGTTTTGTGTCTACCTTTTTAAAAGAGATTTTTTTAAATGTGTGTGTGTTGTATGTATAATACACATAATGTATACCACTTCAAGTCATGATAAACTTATCTGTGTGTAATTATGCCTGCTCTCCCTGGGAAGACCTCGTGGCCACAAGAGCAATACCACCCATTATTTATTTCTGCATGTGTATATATTTCTCTTTCAGGGTGATCTTTTTTCACAAAATATTGTGAACGAAATTTCTCTTTATGCCGTGGGTTCTTTTACTTGTGCTAAATGCATGTTGCATACAGGTCCTGGATTTGTCCTTTCACCCAAACTCCCTACAGTCAGGCACCACTCATAGTGACAGTTTCGAGCACAAAAGGGGATCTAACCACTGCACACTTTGAACCTGGACTTCCTGCTTTCTAGGCAGGTGGGTCAAGTCTAGTCAACTAAAAAAATACTTTAATCATCTCATGAAGGGCAATTACAATACTCACAGGCACAGTGATGCGCATTATGTCTCGAAAAGCATAACAAGCTACATTGGTTAAAACATTCCAAATAACTTCAAATAAAAATGTCACAAACACACACATACTGCTTTGATTGCACTGACTGGGATATGTTTTATGATGTGTGTTCAGATCTGAATGAGCTCACTGATGTTATTTGTTCTTATATTTCATTTTGTGTTAGTTGTGTCATTCCAACTAAGGAGATAACCATTTACCCCAATAACAAGCCTTGGGTTACAAAGGATCTGAAACGTGTTTTAAACAAAAAGAAAGTAGTATTTTACACAGGCACAGAACAACAAAAGAAGGAAGTAAGCAAAGAAGTCAAAGCTGCTGTTGCACGGGCCAGACGTATATATAAAAATAAGATAGAAGACAAGTTTGCGAGGAACAATTTTCGTTCTGCATGGCAGGGTATCAAAAATATGTCTGCAGTAAATATGGTAGGTGTCCAACATAGGTCAAAGATCAGTTTGCAGGGAGTATGTGATAACAACTTACCAGACCATCTAAACACATTTTTTTACTCGCTTTGAAAAGCATGATTTCTCAGATGAATTAAATGATCTGAAGCAATCCCTAGTTTCTGAGAATAGCGTCATTGTTGATGAAGAAATTATCTGTAAGCACTTAAAGGCAATAAATATTAACAAATCTCCCGACCAGATGGTATATGTGGAAGAACCCTGAAATTCTGCGCTACTGAACTTGCCAGTGTCCTTCAACACCTGTTCCAGGCCTCACTGGATACTTGTCAGATTCCTGTTATTTGAAAACTTCCAATGTAATACCTCTTCCAAAGAAACCCAATCCTTCTCGGCCTAACGTTTTAGACCTGTAGCTCTCACATCTCTTGTGATGAAAACGCTGGAAAAGATTGGTAAAATCTCTCATTCTTTCTGCTACAGAGAAAGACCTTGACCCACTGCAATTTGCATACAGGTCTCGAAGGGTGTCGAAGATGCCAAACTATTCATTTTGAACAAGTTGTATAGCCACTTGGAAACACCTGACTCTCATGCCAGAATATTGTTCGCTGACTTTAGTTCAGCTTTCAATACAATGCAGCCTCACGTTCTGGTTAACAAAATAATTTCAAAATTTGACGTAGACAATCAACTTGTTCGTTGGCTGATTGAATTTTTAACCAACAGACCACAGCGTGTTTTGGCCAACAAAATATCTTCTTCGGTTAGATTTACCTGCACTGGTTCTCCGCAGGTTGCGTCCTCTCACCACTTCTGTACATTCTATACACAGATGATCGCAGAAGCAACTATGGAAATTCTTTCTGGTAAAGTTCGCAGACGATAGTGCTCTGTTATCCCTCTATCCGGATCAGTCTTAGACCATGGTCCAGCCCTCACCGAGTTTCGTACACTGGTGTGACGAGGCCTATCTGGAGCTAAATGTTTCTAAACTAAAGACCTGCCTATCGACTTCAGAAGATCAGGGCATACTCCTAAGAATATTATTATCCATAATCAAGAGGTTGAAAACGTTTGAACTATAAGTATCTGGGAACTGTTTTGACCACAAGTTAAACTGGGACGTTAACACTGACGCTATTGTCAAAAAGGGACAACAACGTCTGTATTTTCTGAGGAAACTGAACTCATTTTTTGTAGACAAAAAGATCCTTTCCTTGTTTTACAAGTCTTACATAGAGAGTGTTCTAAGTTTTGCTTTCATTTGTTGGTACAATAACCTTAGTGTTAAAAACAAGAATGGCCTGCAGAGAATTGTAAGAATCTGCTCAAAAATAATTGGAAAAGAACAAAGAGATCTCATGTCGTTCTGCAATCAGCAGCTTGTACGCAAAGCCACAGCCTTTTGGCTGATCCTTCTCATGCTTTGTTTCCAGAATTTCAAATGTTGCCTTCGGAACGCCGTTTTCAGTTGTCCCATCAGCAAAACCAACAGAAAAAGAAATTCTTTTGTGCCAGTAAAGCATTCGACTTCTGAATTCACAATGATGTTGACTACCTAGTTTCTTACATTTCTCTGAATTATCTGCCTGATTGTCATTGTTACGATGTAGTCAATACATAATTGTGTGTGTGTGTGTGTGTGTGTGTGTGTGTGTGTGGGTGGGTGCGTGGGTGTGTGAAATAAGTCTGTGTTCTAGTCAACTGTCTTAAAACATTGAATTCATATATTGGTGTATGGTGTGGGTGTGCGTGGGCGTATTCGCACACACACGTACGTGCGTGTGTACGTGCTGCGTATATGCGTGCGTAAAAATAAGTTTTTATGTCTTCTAGTCATGGGTTTAAAATTGTGTTCACAATTGATGTTTGTGCGCATGCGCGCGTGTGTGTGGTGTGTGTGTGTGTGTGTGGTGACATTTTATTTGAAAACCAATATGAAATATAGCTTTTGTGTCTTTGATATATTTGATGAGTATCAATCTGCCTGTCAGTATTGTAATTGCCCTTCATGGGATGATTAAAGTGTTTTTGACTTGACTTGACTTGACTTGAATACACACACCCACACACTCACTCACTCACACACACACGCACACACACACACACACACACACACACACACACCATCACACAAACACACACACGCAGACTCACAAACACACGCGCGCACACACACACGCACACACACATACACACACACACACACACACGCACGCACGCGCACACACACACACACACACACACACACACGCATAACACTCACACACGCACCAAAGGGTAACACAATGTTATAAAAACCATTGATCAGAAACACATATAATCTTATTATTTACGCATGGATATACGCAACACCTACACAAACACGTGCGTGCGTGCGTGTTCGAACACTTCCAGGTACACCCACACACATGCATCAATGTAAGAAATCAATGTTTCAAAGCCTACTGACTAAGAAAACAGAGACTTATTTTTAACACACACACACACACACACACACACACACAACACACACACACACACACACACACACACACAACACACACACACACACACACACACACAACGCACACACACACACACACAAACCCACACATACACACGTGTTAACTACACTCAAAACAATGATAATCAGGTAAGTAATTCAGAGAAATGTAACAGCTAGGTAGTATATATATCATTTTGAGTTTAGATATCGGATGCCTAATGGCACAAAATAATGTCTTAGTTTCTGTTTGTTTTGCTGTTGGGGCACTGAAAACAGCGTCCCAAAGGCATCAACTGAAATTCTGAAAACAAAGCATGGGAGGCATTGGCCACAATGGCAGTTGCTTTGCATACAAGTTGCTGATTGCAGAACTACTTGAGATCTGTTTGTTCTTCTCCAATTAATTTTAGCAGATTTTTTTACAATTCTCTGCAGGCCATTCTCGTTTTTAACACTAAGGTTATTGTACCAGCAAATAAAAGCAAATCTTAGAACACTCTTTATGTAAGATTTTTAAAAACAATGAAAGAATCATTTGTTTACAAAACAAATGCGTTCAGTTCCCTCAGAAATACACACGTTCTTGTCTTTTTGACCATAGCATCAGTGTTAAGGTCCCAGTTTAACTTGTCAAAAACAGTTCCAAGATACTTATAGTGTTAAACGTTTTCAACTTCTTGATTATAGATAATAAAATTCTTAGGAATATGCCCTTATTTTCTGAAGTTGATAGGCAGATCTTTGGTTTTGAAAACATTTAGCTCCAGATAGGCCTCATCACACCAGTGTACGAACTAGGTGAAGGCTGGATCGTGGTCTAAGACTGATCCGGATAAGTGAGATAACAAAGCACTGTCATCTGCGAACTTTACCAGAAAGGAATTTTCATTGCTGCCTCTGCAATAATCTGTGTATAGAATGTACAGAAGTGGTGAGAGGACACAACCCTGTGGAGAACCAGTGCAGGTAAATCTAACTAATGAAGATATTTTACTGGAAAAAAACACGCTGTGGTCTGTTGGTTAAAAAAAATCAGCCAAAGTACAATTTGATTGTCTACGACAAATTTTGAAATTATTTGTTAACCACAATGTGAGGCTGCATTGTATTTAAAGCTGAACTAAAGTCAGCGACCAATATTCTGCCATGAAAGTCAGGGGTTTGGAAGTGGCTATACAACTTGTTAAAATGTACAGTTTGACATTTTCGACACCCCTTCGAGACCTGTGCACAAAATGTAGTGGGTCAAGGTCTTTCTCTGTATTGGAAAGAATGAGAGATTTTCCGATCTTTTCTAGCATGTTCATCGTGTGAGCTATATGTTAGGCCGAGAAGGATTGGGTTTCTTTGGAAGTGGTATTACATTGGAAGTTTTCCAAATAACTGGATTCTGACAAGTATCCAGTGAGGTTTGGAATAGGTGTTGAAGGACACTGGCAAAATCAGGAGTGCACATATTCAGGGTTCTTCTGCATATACCATCTTGTCCAGGGGATTTGTAATATGTATTGCCTTTAAATATTTACAGATAACTTTTTCATTAACGATGACGCTATTCTCAAAAACTAGGGATTGCTTCAGGTCATTGATTTCATCTGAGAAATCATGCTTTTCAAAGGGAGTAAACAATGCGTGTAAATGGTCTGATAAGTTGTTATCACATACCCCCTGCAGACTGATCTTGGACCTATGTTGGACACCTGGCCATGTTTACTGCAGACATAGTTATGATACCATGCAACACGAACATTGTTCCCTGAAAACTTCTCATTTATCTTATTTTTATGTATACGTGTAGCCTGTGCAACAGCAGCTTTGACTTCCATATTTACTTCCTTCTATTGCTGTTCTGACCCTTTATAAAATACTACTTTCTTTTTGTTTAACACACGTTTCAGATCCTTTGTAACACAAGGCTTGTTTATTGGGAATTGGTTATCTCCTAACCTCTAGACCACGTTTGACGTGGTGTGCATGCTTGGCTGTATATATGTGTGCGTGCATGTGTGTATGTGTGTGTTGTGTATGTGTGTGTGCGTGTGTGTGTGTGTGTGTGTGTGTGTGCATGCGTGTGCCCGCGTGGTTCTGTATGCGTGGTGAATATTTTTGGCACATCAACTACTCATTCCAGCTCCTCTCCCTCTACTGTTTATTTCTCTCACAAGGCTGCAATCACACTTATAGGTAATCAGATCTTTACACCAATTACAAATTATACATTCGTACAGTCATATCACAAACAAACTTCGTTTTAATAAAATTTATTTTATTTGAAAAAACAGAAATAAAATAGTAAAAAGAAAACAATGCACACATCAAGAAAATCCAGTGAAAAGAGAATATGTACATTTGGTTTTATACAAAGAAAGCTTCTAAAGTCTAGCTTCAATTTGAAAGCTTGGCAAAGTGTAATTAAAAGTTTAAGTACAACATATAAACATACATTCAACTCATTTCTCAGGCTTCATAATAAACCATGTACAAACTTTTATAAATCATTATCCCAAATGCAATACAGTTTCGAAAGCTTCATACCAAATTTAAAAAGGTGTAGTATAGCTACAGAGGTTAAGCTTCTGAAAACAAACTTAAAAAATAAAATACTGATAGCATGGCGTTGTTAAAATTCAAACCTTGATTTTGATGTTTGCACCTGTTCCAGGTTGTATGATCTAGACAAAATAAAAGATCAGAGGAAGAAGTTTATGAACAGAAGCACTTGAATATTTCTGTCCAGATATATCAGTGTCAATGAAAAAAATGTCAATATATCTGGAGCTTTCCAATAATAATACAGAAAGTGATGTGTATGTTTTAGTGCCAGGTTCTTCACCAACACCTGTTAAAGGTAAAACATCTTTCATAATAATCATCTAAGACATTCTGAGCTGCCTCTTAAAATTGTGTAGTTTTATAATAATGATTGTGACAAAGTGAACTGCACACTAGTTATACCAGAGGAGCTTCAGTCAATTAAAAAATAAAAAATTAAAGAAACACACCATCACAATCCATTCAGGTAATTAATTAGGGAAAATGTGCCTGAAATGTTTAACTTTATCTATTCTATCAACCTGTTATTATCAGATTGAATACATTATGTTGAGGACAGTAACAAAATCCACAATACAAAGTACAATGAAACAAAAATGACACATACAAATGTTCAGCAGACAAAGTGTCCTGCTCACCTCGTTTCAGTTACATTTACATAGTTTCTCCTGTGGCCATGCCCAGAGATCAGGGAAATCCATACAGGTGAAAACTGGCTCTCTTGATTTTTATCGTGTTATTGTTTCAAGATGGATGTCACGTGTTGTGTACAAGTTTGTCATGTGTTGTACTTTGAGCTGATTTCTAGGTGTGTTTTTTACCTGTGTATAGGTGGTGATACCTTTGGCCAGTGTAGTTGTGAATTTGTCTGACTGAATTGAAGGTTCTACTAAGCACTATGGCCACTGTCTGCTTGGACTAGCCTGTGTCTAATTTATGGGATTTGGGGGCAGATCCTTGTCCATAGTGTGGGCATTACTGTGGTCAGTGTTTTGTATGAAGTAGTGTGTGTGTGCTCTTAAATTTCCTTTTTGAGTGAACTTCTTTCCGCAGAATGTACAGTGTGTGGCTTTTCTCTGTGTGGGTTCTGATGTGACCATTTTAAACTACTTTTCTGGGTAAAAGTCATATCACAATATGTGCACTTGTGCGGCTTTTCTCCTGTGTGTGTTCTAATGTGACGATTTAAACTACTTTTATGGGTAAAAGCCATATGACAATGTGTACACCTGTGTGGCTTTTCTCCTGTGTGGGTTCTGTTGTGGACAGTTAAATTACATTTCTGTGTAAAAGTCATATCACAGTCTGTACACTTGTATGGCTTTTCTCCTGTGTGGGTTCTGATGTGGAAAGTTAAAGTACTTTTCCTGGTAAAAGTCATATCACAATATGTACACTTGTGTGGCTTTTCTCCCGTGTGGGTTCTCATGTGGGAAATTAAACTACTTTTCTTGGTAAAAGTCATATCACAATATGTACACCTGTGTGGTTTTTCTCCTGTGTGCGTTCTTATGTGGTTTATCAAATGATGTTTCTGGGTAAAAACCATATGACAATATGTACACTTGTGTGGCTTTTCTCCTGTGTGGGTTCTAATGTGACGACTTAAACTACTTTTCTGGATAAAAGTCATATCACAGTATGTGCACTTGTATGGCTTTTCTCCTGTGTGGGTTCTAATATGAACAGTTAAACTACTTTTCCGGGTAAAAGTTATATCACAATATGTGCACTTGTAAGGCTTTTCTTCTGTGTGGGTTCTAATGTGAACTGTCAAATTCTGTTTAGTTATAAATGTTTTATGACAGCGTGTGCATTTGTATGGTCGTTCTCCTGCATGTGCTCGCAAGTGCCTTTTTAAATGTGCAATATGCTTGTATATCTTTCCACACTGTGGACATTCGTGTGGTCTTTCACCTGTGTGGGTGCGAAGGTGACTAATCAAGTTAGATTTCTTGGTAAACCCCATCTCACAGTATGTGCATTTGTATGGCCTTTCTCCTGTGTGGACTAGCATGTGCTTTTCGAGATTGCTTTTATCAGAAAAAAGTTTTCCACATTTTTCACACAGGTGACACTTTTTCCTTGTAAAATCATTCACGTCTCCTTCTGAAGCAGTCTGTTTACTCTGAGTTGTGTCACAGTCAGCATCATTATCATCACCCAGATCATCAGGTATAAAGTTATCATTGTCCACCACGTTATGACACTGTGCAGTTATTTTACACTTTTGTCTTTTCTTGTCTTTCAATATTTTCATTTTTTCAGAGTTGACATGGATCGCTTTTCTATTTAGTATTGTTTCATCACTGTTGTGTGAAACTTGGTCACAATCCTTCTGTTGTGTACTGGTGGTGTTGCTGTTTGCATTGCTGTTTTGATTCAATGTTTGCTCACAGTCAGTGTACTTGTATGCGTTGCTCCCTGTATGAGTTCGTCTGTGTTTATGCAAATTAGTTTCTGAAGAAAAAGCCTTTCCACATTCAGTGCAATTAAATGTTTTTACTTTTGTATGAGATTTGCTAAGTCTGTCAAAATACCTTACCCTTTTGAAGCTTCTTCCACAGTCTGTGCATGTATATGTCTTCTGCCCTGTGTGAATTCGCCTGTGCTCTTCACACCTCTGTTTACTAGTGAAAATGTTTCCACAGTCATCACACAAGTGTGTATTTTGTGTTGTATGCTTTACCATAGGACTGTTGACAGCAGTGTTTTGTGCAGTGTCTTCTCCACTGCCAGGATTCGTTTCGAGGTTTACGGGAGGTGTACTGTCTGATGTCTGACTGGCTGTTGTACACTTTTCACAGAGGTATGGCTTGAAGTCTTCAGGAGCTAAAATATGCTGTTTAACATAATAGAAACAGATAAAATTCTCACCACACTTTATGCATGTGCAATTTTGGTCTTGAGATAGTGCATTATCTACTGTTTTTCTTTCAGATGTATCAGAGTCGTCTTTTGTAATCTGACTATAATCAGGTATGTTGCATGTGGAAATGTCTTCTTCTTCATTATTATTAGCGTTGTGTAAAAATATCACTATATTATTCTTTAGCTCTTCAACGCCAAGCCAGTCGATAACACCCCTTGAAAACAGAGACTTGTTAACACCTAAAGTGAATTCACACGTGTCCTTGATCAGTTTGACCTCACCTGGGAAAGAAACACCTGTACCAAGGTTCCCATATTTAGCAGTGACAGTCACGTCGTCTTTGGTATCATAAATATCTCGGTTGTCGTTACAGTTACAATTACAGGCAATGTCGACATTTCCAATATTGTCAGCTGTAGTGTGGCAGTACCCAGTGGTTTCCTGCTTGCACTGAAAGTTCTGATCATTTCCAGTTGACTGTTCTGGGAATCCACTTGTCTCAAGCAGGTCTTGGGCATGTTCATGTTCAGTCACAGCATCTGTGTTGACAACTGTGCTGGTCTGTGCTGAAGAGTCCTCTGTCTTGATGTTGGCTTTGCTGGGTTGCCCTGGGTCATGTTGGAGAACTGAAGTCATCTGCAACATCAACAACAGGTCATGATAGTTCCTAGTAGCAAGATAACCAAAAATTGAGTATCTAACCTAGCAACATGACAAGTTAGAGAGGTGTACAACCATTCAATTCAGGATGCATAAGAGAGGGAGAGAGAAAGAGGGAGGGGGAGAGAGAGAGAGAGAGAAAAGAGAGAGAAAGAGAGAGAGAGAGAGAGAGAGAGAGAGAGAGAGAGAGAGAGAGAGAGAGAGAGAGAGAGAGAGAGAGAGGGAGAGAGTAAGAGCTGTTCTTTAAACTAATACAAAAAACGTAATGGCATATGGTCTTTTTATGGTTTGCTTACAAAGCTTGACACATTTTTCATACAGAAAACAGAGGGGAATGTTAAGTATTCCTTTTTCATCTTCTTTTCCATACCACTTATGCACACACGCACACGCACACACCTACGCACACGCACACACCTACACACACATACACACACACACACACACAATTGGTGGTCTAGAGGTTAGGAACCTGCCTAGAAAGGGAAAAGTCTGGGTTGGAAGTGTGTCATAGTTCGTTTCCCGTTTGGGTCTGAAACTTTCCCCCCATCCATTAGACCATGGGTGGTAGTCTAGGTCCTAGTCTTTCGGATGAGATTATAAACATAATCCCGTGTGTTACTCATAATTTTTAGCACACGTGAAAGACCCCAGAGCAGCAAGAGAATTGTCCCTGGCAAAATTATGTAGAAAAAAGTCACTCTAGTAAGGAAACAAATACAGTTGCAGACAGGAACACGAAGAAAAAGGTGGTGTTGCTCTTGTGGCAAAGTGCTTCCCCAGGGGGAGCAGCCCGAATTTTAATACAGAGAAATCTGCCATAACTTAAAGTGATATAAATAAAATAAATAAATATAAGACTGACTGTAAAGTTCAGTACATCATAAATGATTAGAAAACATAGACCCATGAAGAAAATAGTTGCACACATGACATACAAACACAGAGACAAAAATGAATTACCTTTTCCATATCTTCCCAATGACATTCATCCACAAACTGACAGTGGACCACACACCCAGCTCTCAAAGTATCCTGAACTGTGCTCAGACTTCTGTAAAACCATAGGTTGCTCAGTGTTCCAGGACAATGAACAAGCAGTGCACGTGCTGCACGATTTTCTGTTTATTGTGAACTTTGGCTATAATTGAGGTGGTAGTAAAGGATTTTGAGAAAAAGTTGAAATAATGTGTTTTTTCTTTTACAGCTCGTGATAGCGTTGTTATGGATATCTGTATTTGTCATTGTGTTTTTTCCCATTGCATTATTATTATATGTCTGTCTAGCCAGCTTGTTAAGTGGCTCTCTGTTTGTGTGTTTGTGTGCTTTTCATTATTTTACTAGAACTTTAGGGTTCACTGATGGGGTGATATTCAGCATATGCAACCTTTTTTGCCAATGATGGTGGTAACCACATTCCAACTTCAGAAAAATGTATTTTAATTTTCTGCATATCTGCTCTTGAAATTGACATGGGAGACAGAAAAAACATCCCAACCAATAATTAACCAGACAAGGACTTAAGTTGAATGGAGAATGGGATAGCCTAGTGGTTAGAACATTGCTCTCGCAATCTGATGACCCCAGTTCATTCCCTTTCAAGGGGATATTTTCCCCTTGAGTTAACATCAGTGCCGACTCCACTCTCCCCAAAAGTCCTTTGGATGAAACTATAAACCAAGGCCCCATGTGCAAACGCACACAGAACATTTTGCCCACATAAAACCCTGTTCCGCTTTTCGTAAGAGTAGGCCATTGTGTGCCAGTTGGAACAGATGACAGAATTTACAAAAACTGCATACACACGGGGACTAGATGTAAAATAGCGCATAAGTGCTTATTCAATTATCTGGATTTCATAGAATAAATAAATAAATAAATGTATAAATAAGTACAATGAAGTTGACCTGAGAGATAGAAAAAAAATCCCTACCCTTACTTTACCAGACACCAATGAGGTTCAATCCCATGACATAATGGACCCAATGAATTGAATTTGACTGGTCTTAACCACTGAGCTGCAGTGTCTGCCATCTGTCTGTATGTTTGCCTCTGTGTATGTATGTGTGTGTGTGAGTGTGTGTGAGTGTGTATGTGTCACTGTGTGTGTATGTATGTATGTATGTTTTTGTCACTGTGTGCGTATGTGTGTGTGTGTGTGTGTGTGTGTGTGTGTGTGTGTGTGTGTGTGTGTGTGTGTGTGTGTGTATGTGTGTGTGCTCTAGCTCTTCAGTTTAACATCCTTCCACGGAAAAGTGATATCAGATGGTTAGGTGTCTTTGTGTGTGTGCGTGTGTGTGTGTGTGTGTGTGTGTGCGTGCGTGCGTGTATGTGTGTTAGCGTGTGCTTGCATGAGTGTGAGTGTGTGTATGTGAATGTGTATGCGTGCGTGCGTGTATGTGTGTGTATGTATAAGGGAATGATAATTGTATATGCGTGCGTGCGTGCGTGCGTGCGTTCGTGCGTGCGTGCGTGTGTGTGCGTGTGTGTGCGTGTGCGTGTGTGTGTGTGTAAATTCAGAAATCAGAAATCATAAATTATTTTTATTGCGATAAAAGTCATATGAACTTATTTGGCACAACGAAAGAAAATTGTCATTATTCACTACAACGTGTTGTTCACTGGTCAGCGTGTCTGAAGTGATGTGCAAGAAAACACCATGTTGCATTCTGTCTTATTCAAATATTTTTCTCTTTTTTCAAAACAAGTACAAACATACTTAATTATTTCGACTTGATGACACAGTTGAATGCAATCAGCACCGCACAATAAGTCTTATGAGCCACCTCACAACAGTCATGTTAAGAGTGCTGATGAACAGAATGAGAAATAAAATCCTACCTGAGATATCTGAAACCCAATTTGGATTATGGCAGATAAAGGTACCAGAAATGCCATCTTTGCCCTGAGGATCCTCATGGAAAGGGCGATTGAGGTACAAAAGGACTTGTACCTCTGCTTCATTGACTATTCTAAGGCATTTGACAAAGTAAGACATTCCGATCTGTTCGACATTTTACTAAGACATAACTGTGATAGAAAAGATCTTGTACTGGGAACAAGAAGCTGCAATAAGAGTTGATAATGACTGCAGTGAGTACAGACCGATCTGTAGGGGAGTGAGGCAGGGCTATGTTTTTTCTCCAGACCTCTTCAATATCTACAGCGAAATGATTCTACGGAACATAGAGCAGCATGAAGGTGTCAAAGTAGGAGGTCACAACATAAACAATCTAAGATATGCGGATGACACAGTGCTCATTGGTTTAAATAGTTTTTATTCAGAAATGAGTATAAGCATTGAAAACAAACAGCATTTTGGAATCATAGCAACAACAAGCTTGTAGCTTATGGTGTGCTAAATTTAAACAATAAAGAATTAACATGAACATAAGGCTGCTGAGCTGAAAAATGTAAACCACAACAACAAACATTTTCATCAATTACAATCTTTGCTAATGTAAGAAAAAAGGAAAACAACACAAAGAAAGATATCAATTTGTAGAATAAACACACATAAAAAAACAAACAAAAATAGTTGGAATAGGAAAAACCACAGAGAGAGAGAGAGCAATTTAGGAAAATAACACCCACAAGGCCAAGAATGTTATTAGTTAATATAATACCAAGGATTAAATTTCATAAGCAGGATATTATTAAAAAATAAATAAATCGTGTACTATGTCAGTAATCATTGAAAAAAAATTTCTATTCACTATACAAAATGTTTCTTGCTTTCTTTTCAACAATCACACATACATCAGGGGAGGGGAAAGAAGAGTTAATTAAGTACCTCCAGCCTGATGAAGACAACCTCAAACAGGCTACCATCGACAAGAAACACTACAAAAATTTTTTGAATCAGATATAAACTGATGGCCCAATTTCAAAAATTTATAATGTTTGTTTTCATAAAAATTCAGGGGCTGCCTGAAAAAGAATTTGGAAATGAACATACTCAGGGGGAAGGGGGCAATTGTGTAGGCACGTACTAGATCAAAGTTAGGGCAGAACAGCAAATAGTGTTCGGCTGTCCTCTTGCGCGTTACCACGGGCACATGATGGATCGTTTGCTTTTGTGGCGATGAAACATATCATATTTTAAACCCACTTATTCCGAGTCGAAGTCGACAATGCAATATCTGCTCTTTCCTTTACCATGATAAAAAATCAAAGGAAACAACGGGATCGTTTGCAGATAAAATATCGTTTGAGCTGACTTAAAGAATGACTATTTTAAATACAGTCTGGTTAAAGAGATTCCACAATACAGTAGTAGAAAGGAATGAAAGATTTTTTATATATTCTGTGCTGCACCGTGGCAAGCTGCGTTCAAAAGGCCTTCTTCTATGATAGGGATTTAATCTGTGTTACTAGTGCAGGAACAAGATCAACTAAGTAGTGGGACATAAACCATTTACCATTTTGTGATATTGACAGAGTTTGTGTCTGGTTCTTCGCTCTTTCAGAGTACAGAATCCAGACTCTTGGTACAATTTTTCGTGATTTGTGCCACGAACAGCTCCTACTATAGTTCTGATTGCGTCAAGCTGCAACATTTCTAATGATTTGGACTGTGTTTCGGTACAATTGTCCCACACAATGTCGGCATAGTCGAAATGAGGGAGTATAAATGACTGGTACATTGTTTTAAGTGTTTTCCTTGTAAGTTTATATTTATAGCTTTTGAGGCACGAGACCAACATAGTTACAGTATTTATTATGTTTTTTTATATGCTCATCCCATTTGCAATTATCCTGAAGAATGATACCTAAGTGTTTGTGCATACTTTTATTTTGAAGGCAATTTGAATCAAATGAGAGTGGTAGGATCATGTTATTGTTGCGAGAAAAATTTAAGATTTTCTGTTTTGTCTGCCATTAAAACTAACTTTCCAGCAACTTGGCCCAAGAACTTATTTTTTCTAAATCGGAATTAAGTGTTTCGGCGCGAATGTTTGGATCGTTTACTGCTAAAGACATGCTAGTATCGTCAGCGAAAAGTCTTATATCAGATTCTATATTGTTCACAATATCATTTATATAAATTAGAAATAATAATGGACCTAAGACTGATCCCTGAGGAACACCGGCACTTATAAATTTAAAATCTGATGTATTACCTTTTATAACTACTGCTATGGTGTACGGTTTGAAAGATATCAGTAAACAGTCTAATAATTTACTACGTATACCTATGCTTTCATTTTGTGTAGAAAGCCCCTTGTGCCAGACACGTCGAACGCTTTGATATGTCAAAATACCTGCTTGTGTTGTAATTCCACAATCAAATGAGGAACAAAGACTGTTAATATATACAGAGTAACTGGTTCACGTTGGAGTCACCAGGAGTAAAACCTGATTGGAATGGAGAAAGAATGTGGTTAGATGATAGGAACTGATACACTTTTTGAGTGAATACATTTTTCTAAAACCTTTCCAACGCAACTTAACAATGAAATTGGTCTATAGTTGTTACATAGTTCTTTTGATGCTTTTTATGAATAGGATTTACTAAAGCTGTTTTCCAAAGTTTGGGAACCTACATTCGTTTAGACTTCTATTAAAGAGATTAAGTAAGCGGATTTAGAATAGATGGTAGAGATTATTTTAAGATTTTAATTGTGAACTAAAATCTAATCCTACTGCTTTTATTCATATCCAGGTTAAGAATGACATTTTCAACTTCAGAAGCTGACAGCAAAATATCGTTTATTTCCTTTTCAAGAAAAGGAATATTAGGGGGGTCATCGTCATCATTTTCCAGAGTAGACTGGGAAATGAAAAAGCTATTGAAAATGTTTGCCTTATCTCTACTTGAATAAAACACGGTGTTGTTATACAAAATAGGAGGGATTTCGTTGGCATCTATTCCTTTCTTTTTCAGAAACAGTTTCACTAGCTTCCACCACTCCTTTTGTCCAAACGTGGACGGGTTAGAAACCTTGCTTTCTAGTTCTGTGGTGTATTCTAGCTGCCTTTTTCTTTGTACAGAATTGACATAGTTCCGAAACTGGCGGAAACGAAGCCACTTTTCAGGTGTGTTAGTTAATTTAGCAGTTCTGTGAATAACCTTGCGTTCGGCAATTAAACATTCTAATCTCATCTGTCATCCAGGGTACATCATTCGGACAAACAGTAAACAGTTTTAACTGGCATACATAATTTAGCTTTTTCCATGAGAACCTTTGAAAACATCTCAGCACTTTCATCTAGAGTTCAGCATAAATAACTTCGTCCCACTTCACTTCCAACAGCAGATTACAAAATTTAGTTTTATCTAGTTGTTTGTAGTTAAATATTATTCGTTTAAACGGCTGTTCTTTGTAATTTTATTTCTGACAGTGGCACAAGGAACACTGTGGTCGCTACAGATAGCTGGTAAAACTTCAACTGAGTGCACTATGGTTCGGACTCTGTTGTAATGATCAGATCTAAACAAGAATGTGTTAAGTCAGTTATTCCGTGTAGGTTCATTAGTTAATTGTTTGAGCTGATAACGATTTAGAAGGTCAACTAAATGGGTGATGGTGTATCTAGGATATTTGTGTTAAGTCGCCAAGAATAAGGAATTTGAGTAAAGTGTTATTAACATTGTCAATGCTCTTTTTTATTAGATTCCAGTAATCAACTGTCGAGTTGGGTTAGGACGATAGAAAGATCCGATTAACATACCCGTCTGATCTAGTTTTAGTTTCAATCCACACCGCTTCCAAATCGCTGATGTGCAAAATCAGGCCGAGCTTACAATACAAATTATTTCTAACATAAATAGCTACTCCACCATGTGGGTCATGCGATCTGTCACACCTGACTGGTGGATGAAAGTTGGTCAGGTGAATTGAACTGTCGTGGTCCGTTTCAGAAAGCCACGTTTCAGATACTGTAATTATATCGATATTGTTGTATTCTGATTGTATCAGTTGAATCTTATTTCTAATACTTCTTGCATTTATGTGCACAATTTTTAAATCAGTTGTAGGAGTTGGTCCTGGGTTAATTTCTACATCTCCACACAGGAACAAAAGTAAGTGCAACCACTGAGTGGAGACTGAACCTCTATATCCCCTGTGATTATGAATGAACCAATCTGTGTGGTCAGTAGGAATAGAGCTGTTTATTGAATGACTTTTGTGATCATCAACGAAACAGCAAGAAAGTGAGCAAAACACCGACAATGTTGTGCTATAGGGATGGTGAAGGCATGACAATATCAGAAATTGAACGATCAGAGATCGATCAAGAAAAGCTAGTTTTCTTGTTTTGGCCAAGGCTTTAGAATAATGCATGCCAATCCTTGCACGATACATACCTACATCTACTGCCATTCAAGTCACAGCACTAAGCAGCAACACAAAAAACAGGAATGTGTCAAGGACCAGCATAAACAAATGGTATGAAATTGCTCTCTGTCTCGCTAAATAAAATAATAGGTAAACAACTAAACCATTTGAAAAAACATGAAATGCAAAATATTTCAACAAGAAGGACATGTTACAATAGAAATAGAAAAAAATCGCAAGCATTTGTATGCACAAAAACATTTTTCCACAAAGCGGGAAAAAAAAAGAGAAAAAGTCAGCGAAGGTCAACAAAGGGAGCTAAAGCTGCGTATATCAACAGAGTGCGCTCCCAGCTTTCGATGCAAACAACAGCACGTGACCAGGGACCCAACCACCAACCGCCTCCCCACATAAACAAGTGCCTTCCGATTTTGGTCCAACTGCTCTATTTCAACATGGATCCACACCCACACCCACATGCACACGCATCCACGCACACATGCGTATAGGCATGCAAAAACACTCGCACACAAAACACGGGCGCCTCTTTCTCTCTCTCTCTCTCTCTCCCACCCTCTCTCTCCCTCTCTCTCTGCGTGAAGGTATACCACACAATAGTTCTGACTGGCCATCCAAAAACACCCTTACGCTATGACACGCTCGCACCGACCGCTTGCATGTACACACACGTGCGAAAGCACTCTCACGCCAATACACGCCCACACAAACATGAAGCATAAGTAGTAATACACAGGTTTCCAAATCATTTTCCACATATATTCCAAATTGGTCCTAATAGGTTCTGAAATAAACATATGCACATATACACACATCCATACACATACATACACACATATACACACGCATATATTCACACACACACACACACATTTAAACATACACACACATGTGCATATACACTCATATTCATATATACACATCTATGTGCATATACCCTAATACACACAATACCCTAATACGTACATAATATATACGCATGCACACACACACACACACACACACACACACACACACACACACACACGCATATACACATATACACATACAACCACCCACCTAGACATGTCCCTATACACACTGTGCCCCCCCCCCCCCACACACACACACACCTCACACACACACTCACACACACACACACACACACACACACCACACTCACACACACACACACACACACACACACACACACACACATACACACACACCTACACGCCACTCTCTCTTTCCACCATTTTACTCACATTTTACTTATTGATCCACTCAGTCTCTCATGTCCACAATCAGCACTTTCTGTATGTAAGTTGGTCCATCAGTCACTGATGCCGAGTTCCGAATATTGGACCCTGGTAGTAGTAACGGGCTGTTGCCGCAGAGGTCTACATGTCCCTGTCAAACACAGTCATCTCTCGTTTTGTAGTGACACGGTAGATTACATCGTTCTGTTTGACGAAGATCACTCCGTCGGTAACCCATGTGTCCTCGATTTTCCTTTTCCTTTTCAAATTTCGGGCCATCCAGGCAATTTCTGAGCGTTCCTTGGTCAGGTCGTGGTTGATGAAGATCCGCGGTGGCGTGACAGCAGCAGCAGCAGCTCCAGCACCTCCAGCACGCGATCCCGAAGACGAGGAGGAACGGGTCAGGAAGGCCAGTTGGTGCCTGGAAACAGCTTTCCCACGTCAACGGCCGGCAGTTTTTCCCTGCCAGCACCGCTTTGTGACGGTAGGAGGTCCACTTCAGCAGAATTGGGCGGATCCGGTGTCTCCTTCAACTGCTTCCTGCCACACGATGACTTCTGTCGATCATTTCCTCGTCACCTCAACGTCCACCTCTTTTAAAGATCTTTCTGACCACATCGTCAGTTGGACTCCCCCTCACTTCAGGAACAGAGGTGATTCGCAGGAGTTACGTCTCCGTACTGTTCGAGCTCGTCCCACCCTGTCCTGGAGCTTCATGATCTGGCGGTCTTTGCTTCCATGTGGCCTTCAGACCCCAATGGTGGCACGCAGTCCTGGATCTCCCGACGTATGGGTCGAGGACTTGCGCAGCTTACAGCCTTGGAAATCAATTTCCAGGATGTGTGGATCCCCAACACTGCCTTCAACTCCTCCATTTTGCGGGTCGATTTGGGATGGGCGGTCTGGGAGGCAGCACCGCCAGAACTCCTCCAACAGAGTGCTGGAGAGAAAGTCTGTGACGATGGTGTCATCGTTATCGTCACCATCATACTGTCCCTCGTCAGACAGGACCTCTTGTCTGCTTCATCCTGTAGGGCGATGAGGCTGGGCCTTTTAGTTGCTGATTGGACATCTTCCTTCAGCAGCAACAAGCAACAATATAAACACTTATGTCTTTTCTGTTTATATTGACTTTATACTCCAAAGTTGAAAAGCTCACTTGTCCTTGTAAAGAATCAGGAGACCTCGGTCACAAGTAAGGATCTTCCTGATGCCATAGATTTGGCTCCTTCCACAGTATCAACTATCAACGCACATGTGCAGAAACCGTGTACTGTATATGTACTGTATATAATCGTGAGACACCACGTGGTGATTGTAAATAAACAAAGTTCGTAGGCTCGCAGAAGGAAGAGATCAAGCCGTCATGTCACACTGGTAAGCATGCAGGACGTCCCTACAATCCGCTACTGTTGATCTCTGCACTATGTAAACATACCAGGTCACAGGTCACAGGTGAACAAATGGAAACTGTCAACACACAGGTGACAGCCGCACGCCAGCACAAGAATTTTCATATCAGCACGTGCATAACGTCGATTTACTAGGCCAGCAGCAGATTCACACCGTTTTTACAACTACACACAGGCAGAGAAAAAAAAAAAAAACGGAACATCAATTTTGAAATAACATTTCTCCAAATATATCTCCAAAGAGAGTCACAACTAGCTTGAATTCAAACGTCTACTATGGTACATATCCTCAGCACGCTGCAACACCACTATGGTGGCACATACCTTTACAAAAACTTAGTAACATCCAGTTTTGCCGGGAGCTCACGCACACACATCTCATACAGCCGCCATCTTCTTTCTCCCCTCACAGTGCTCATTGCTGACTCGGAGGAAAAACTACAAAATATCCTTACAACAGCCACAATCCAAAGTGAAAACAAAGGACTCCAACTGAATGCAAAGAAGACTGAGTGCATGGTAATCTCAAAACAGTCAGACATGCATGTATGTAACATTTTATGCAAAGGGGAAAGAATAAAACAAGTTTGCACCTTTAAATACTTGGACTTCACAATAACTCCAGACGCCAGATGCGACACAGAAATAAAGAAGAGAATCGCTTTGTCTAAAGACACATTCACCAAGATGAAGCCATCTTTACTAAGAGAAATATAAGACTCAGCACCAAAATCAACACTCTGAAAGCCTACATATGGTCCATCCTTCTGTACGTATGTGAATGCTGGACGCTGACAAAAGACCTCGAAAGAAGACTTGAAGCAGCAGAAATGTGGTATATCAGAAGATATATGAGAATATTATGGACTGAAAAGAAGTCAAACGAAGAAGTAATGGAAATAGCCGGGTACAAAAGATCCCTACTCAAATCCATCAGAAAAAGACAACTACAATTTTTTGGGCACATAAACAGAGCTGATCGAATAGAAAAGCAAATATTGTGTGGAAAGATTTGTGGTACCAGAGACAGAGGAAGACAACGCACAAAATACACAGACAGTCTGAATAGCTACTCAACGAGGAAAGAATCCCCCAACAATGAACTCATCAGGAGAACTGACAACAGAGACGAATGGAAGGCCATGATCGCCGATGTCTGCAACAGACCTGGCACTTGAAGAAGCAGATGACTATCAGTTATACTAAACTTGCTTAATTGTCTAAAATGTTCATATTTGCTTTGACATTAACATTGCGAGTTATTGATAAGTTTTCTCTTTGCTTGGTATATAAAACGCACTCATCCAGTAAATGAATCTTGTCTTCTGTTTTATTACGGTATTGACAAGTTCTATTGTCCTTTGGTATATTCTTATATCCTCCTTTCTCTATCATTAAATTGTGGCTACTTGTAGGAAACTTACAAAATATTTTCCTATGGTTTTTATTTAACTGTTAATCAGATATGGTTCTAATCTATATTCCTTGGTCAAGGATTTATAAAAGTTATGTTTTGTAGAACTTTGTTTCCGGTTAATCCAAAAACGTTTTATATAAACCCTCATGACACAGTCGTTGTACATCAAATGTACTTTGGTTTTCCCATACATGTTTAAAGCTACTTTCATTAAAAAAGAACATTTCAACTGTGCTAATCCAACTTTCATATTTGTATGGCTTTTCTCCTGTGTGGGTTCTAATGTGAACAGTTAAACTAATTTTATGGGTAAAAGCCATATCACAATATGTGCACTTGTGTGGCTTTTCTCCTGTGTGGGTTCTAATGTGACCAGTTAAAGTACTTTTATGGGTAAAAGTTTTATCACAATATGTGCACTTGTGTGGCTTTTCTCCTGTGTGGGTTCTAATGTGCTCTGTCAAGTTCTGTTTAGTTTTAAAGGTTTTATGACAGTATGTGCATTTGTATGGTCGTTCTCCTGTATGTGCTTGCAAGTGTTTTTTTAAATGTGTATTTTGCTTGTATGTCTTCCCACACTGTGGACATTCGTATGGTCTTTCTCCAGTGTGGGTTCGAAGGTGCCTAATCAAGTGAGATTTCTGGGTAAACCTCATTTCACAGTATGTACATTTGTGTGGCATTTCTCCTGTGTGGATTCGCATGTGCCTTTGTAACGTGCTTTTAACATTAAATATGTTTCCACACTTTTCACATAGGTGATATTTTTTCTTTGCAGAACCATTCACGTCTCCTTCTGAAGCAGTTTGTTTACTATGCGTTATGTCACAGTCAGCATCATTATCCTCGCCCAAATCAACAGGACTAAAGTGATCATTGTCCACCAGGTTGACAGCAGTGTTTCCTTCAGTGCCTTCTCCACTTTCAGGAATCATTGCCAGGTTTACCTGCCTTCTACTGTCTGATGTCTGACTGTCTGTTGTACAATTTTCACAGAGATATGGCTTAGATTCTTCAGGAGCTAAAATGTGCTGTTTAACAGAAAAGGTACATATAGAATCTTCACCACACCTTATGCATGTGTATTTTTTGTTTTTACTTATTACATATTCTACTACTTCTCCTTCAGGTGTGTCAGAGTCATCTTTTGTGATCTTACCATAATCAGGTTTATTGCATCTGGATATGTCTTTTTCATTATTAATTGCATTTTGTAAATGTCTCACTATATCATTCTTCAACTCTGCAATGGCAAGCCCATTTACAATACTCCTTGAAAACAGGGACATGTGAACACATACAGTGAATTCACACGTATTCTTGATCAGTTTGACTTCACCTGGGAAAGAAACACCTGTATCAAGGATCCCATATTTATCAGCAGCAGTCATGCCTTCCTTTGTATCATGAATATCTGCAGTGTCGTTACAGTTACAAGTACAGTCAACATGTCCACTATTGTCTGCTGTAGTGTTCCAGTACCCAGTGGTTTCCTTCTTGCACTGAATGTTCTGATAGTTTTCAGCTATCTGTTCTGGGAGTCCACATGTCTCAGGCAGGTCTTGGGCATGTTCGTGTTCAGTCACATCATCTGTGTTGACAGCTGTGTTGGTTTGTGCTGAAGAGTCTTCTGTCTTGATGTTGGCTTTGCTGGGTTGTCCTGGGTCATGTTGGAGAACTGAAGTTATCTGCAACATCAACAACAGGTTATGCTAGTTTCTAAGTTTTAGGGTGGGGGGGGGGGGGGGGGGATAGCCTAGTGGTTAGAACATTCCACTCGAAATCTGACGACCCAGAGTTGAATCCCATTCAAGGGGATATTTTCTCCAGGAGTTAACATCAGTGCAGACTCTATTCTCCTCCAAAAGTCCTTCAGATAAGACTATAAGCCAAAGGCTCCGAGTGCAAATGTGCGCAGAACATCTTGTGCACACGTTAGATCCTGTTCCGCTTTTAGTAAGAGTAGGCCATTGTGTTCCAGTGGGAACAGATGATAGAATTTACAAAACCGCATACACAAAGGGACTAGATGTAAAAAGCACACAATTGCCTATTCTATTATTCTCAATAGAACAGAACTAGATAAATAAAAAATCAAATAAAAACTATCAAGGTGACAGAGTGTGTTTAGTTTTCTTGCTGCCATGGTTCTTTTCAGTGTCGTATGTATTTCCGAGAGTTGGTAATATGCAAAGGGTTGATGTTTAGTTTTCTACTCCTCTGCAATATTGTTTTACACTTGATGTTAACGCACTTATAGCAAGTAGCTGAGAAATGTGTGGTTTTTTTTAAATAGTTTTACTGTTCATGTGCATTTGTCTTCCTTTGTCTCATATAGTTAAATTCTTGATAGAGGAGTAAGAAACAAGCAATGAATCTTAGCAACACTTTCTAGCAAAACGTTTTTCTCTCATTGCATATCTTCAGACAAAAGTAAGCTCCAAGTAGTGGTACATTTACCTCCCCCCCTTTCCCCTGTGTGTTTGTAATGATACCAGTATCAACAATTGCAACATGTGTAAATGTCATAAATCCACTAACTCTGAACCATGCCTTACCCTCTATGCCAATGTCATGTTATGATATTTATATATCAGCAACCACTTCCTCTCATATATGAAAGAAATACTTTGAATGACTTGGAAATAGTTTAACCAAAATGGACAAGAGAAGTTTTGGTACACAAATTCTATGACATTTCGAATTTGTAATGATTTAATGTACCTATACATGATAAAGAATGTGGCCATGTTTAGATACTATTTCCAACATTTATCAACAATCACTTCCTATCACATATGAAAGAAATACTTTGAATGACCTAAAAATAGTTTAACTAAACTGGATAAGACAACTTTTAGTGTACAGATACAATGACAACCTTTTCATTTATAGTGATTTAAAGTCTGTATACCTTTATTATGAATCGAGCAATGTTTAGACGGGAGTCTGCATTCCAGTTTGTTTGTTTGCACAAAATGCAAGCACCCATAGCCATGTATTTATGTTTTTCAGTACACACACGCGCACGCGCACACACACACACACACACACACACACACACACAAACACAACATACAGAGAAAGAGTGAGAAGAGAGAGAGCGAAAGAGAGAGAGAGAGGAGAGAGAGAGAGAGAGAGAGAGAGAGAGATGAGAGAGAGAGAGAGAGAGAGAGAGAGAGAGAGAGAGGAGAGAGAGAGAGATGAGAAGAGAGAGAGAGAGAGTTCAATTTTAATTACTTCTAAAAACGTACTGGAAGGTAGTTTTCTTTAAAGGTTTGCTTACAAAGCTTGACATATTTTGAATACAGAAAAAAAAGTGGAATGTTTAGTATTCCTTGTTCATCTTCTTTCCCCTACCACTTATTCACACACACACACACACACACACACACACACACACACACACACACACACACACACAACACACACACACACACACACACACACACACACACACACACACACACACTCACACAGGGTTGGTGGTCTAGAGATAACCTTTAGAGTTTGAATCCCATTTGTGCCACTATGAGTGGCGGTATGGGTGCTAGTCTTTCGGATGAGATGATAAATCAAGGTCTCATGTGTTACGCTAAATTATTCAGCGCAGTAAAATAACCCACGGCAACAAGAGAGTTGTCCCTGGCAAAGTTATGTAGAAAAAAGTCACTCTGATAGGGAAACAAATACAGTTGCAGACAGGAAAAGAAAAAAATAATGGAAGGCACTGCTCTTGTGGTGACTCACTCTCCCCAGGGAGAACAGCGTGAATTTCACTCAGAGATATCTTCCATGACTGAAAGTGGTATAAATAAATACATAAATAAATGAATAGTCAAAATGTACAGTTCAGGGCACCCTAAACAGAAAACATACAGGCAGGAAGAAAAATACTTGTACACATGACAAAAAAACCCACAGAAACAATGAATTACCTTTTCCATGTCTTCCAAATGACATTCATCCACAAACTGACAGTGGACCGGGGACCACACACCCAGCTCTCAAAGTATCCTGAACTGTGTTCAGACATCTGTAGAGCCATGGGTGTGCTCCGTGTTTTTAGTCAGTGAACACAATGCATGTGCTGCACGATTATTTTTATATTGTGAACTGTGGCTATGGTCGAGGTGGTGATGAAGGAACTTGTGAAAAAGTTTAAATAATGCGTTTCTTCTTTTACAGCTCTTGACAGCATTTTTATGGATAGCTGTATTTGTTATTATGTTTTTTTCCTCATTTTTTTAATTATATCTCTGTCTAGCCAGATTGTTAACCTGCTCTCTGTTTCTCTTGGATTTTTTGTATTTCATTATTGTGCTTGAAGACTAGGTTTCACCAATGGGAGTGAGATCCAGGTATGCAATTGTTTTTGCCTACCATGAAGGTAGCCGGATTCCGACTTCGGAAACTGTATGCTTGGTGTTCCCATAATCCAACACATCCAGACATGAATTATGGGATCTTTAATGTTCATATTTTAATATTCAGCATGTTTGCTCTTGAAGTTGACCTGGGAGATAGAAAACAATGCCCACCCTTAATTAACCAGCCACTAATGAGGTTTAATCCCATGAATTAATGAACCCAAAGGATTGAAGTTGATATTTCTTAACCACTGAGCTATAGTGTCTGTTATTTGTATATATGTTTGCCTCTGCATGTGTTTCTGTATGTATGTGTGGGTGTGTGGGTGTGGGTGTGTGTGTGTGTGTGTGTGTGTGTGTGCATGTGTGCGAGCATTCATATTGAGGATGTCTACCAGAACTGTCTATTACTTTTTTTTTCATGTTTTGGCATGCACGGACTCTTTTCAGAACGTGCTTTACAACTGCATCAGGTCATGCTGCTGTCATCCATCTTTTAGTAATTGTTTACTAAAGCCATACTGGTTTATAACAGTTGTCACCCATCCCAGTCCTGCCAGTAATGCCCAGATCAGGATAGCCACTTCTGGCAATGCAAGATGACTGCCCGTTTTTATTTCCTGTACCGCCAGACCTGGCCACATAAGGAAGGCCACTCCTGGCAGTGCAAGTTTATCTCTGTTCTGATTTTTGCACCCTGCCTAAACTGTCTATCTCGGGATGGTCAAAGCTGACAGAGGCAATGTGGCTGCGGGCTGCCTTGTTTTGATCCTGCACAAACTGGCCAGCTGTACATGTCACTGCTGGCGGGTGGGAAAGTGGGAGTTTCTGCCAATCCTAATAATCTGCCATCTGATAACAGAGTGATGTGGCAGCAACATCCTGATTACAAACGAACTATACATAGAGACAAAAGTTTACAGACTTTCAGTCCCATCTGGTTTGCAGAGGAAGAAGACTGCAAGTAAAGCTTTCATTTTACAAGCAACAGTTAAAATAAAATGATGTTTGTTGTTATAGTGTGCACTTTGCACCTTTTTGTTGTTGCTGTTGGTTGGTGTGTTTTTTTATTACTGCAAAGTATGAACATGAAAAAAGGGATGATATAGTAACTGATATAATTTGTTTGACATTTTATGATTTGTTCATTGTCTTTTATTTCTTTAAAAAAAACAAAAATCTAAGTATGTGTACATGCGTGTGTGTATGTCCGTGTCTGTGTTTGTTTGTTTGTTTGTGTGTGGGGTGTGTAGGAGAGAGAAAAGGAGAGAGAGGAGAGGAGAGAGAGAGAGGATGAGAGAGAGAGAGAGATGAGAGAAGAAGAGAGAGAGAGAGAGAGAGAGAGATGAGAGACGAGAGAGAGAGAGAGAGAGAAAAGAGAGAGAAAAAAGAGAGAGGGAGAGAGAGAGGGAGAGAGGGGGGGGGAGAGAGAGGTAATGCAGTGTATTGCTGTTTTGTTTTGCCCTAATTGTTTTTGCTCTTGGGGGTGAAGGGGTTATGCTTTTGATTTTTGTTTAGTTGTTGTAGACTCTCTGTTATTGTTATGGGTTGTCGTAAAATGTAGTTAGATATTACTGATCAAGTTGTTTTTCTTCCTAGATAGATGGCTTGGTACAAAAAGTAATATTCATTGCCAATCAATTTACCATCTGGAATTTTTTTTAATTGAATCGACTATGTTTGAATTACAGCCTTCCCCCCTCCCTCCCTTCTTTTCTCCCTCCTTAATTCAAAGAATGTGTTCAACTTGGCCAAACTGTGTGATTTACTCAGTCCCCATCCCCTTGTCTCAAGTGGCCAGCTCAGTGAGGTAGAGAAAGTACAGATTACAGCCTGGACAACCCAGCTGTTTGTACAGCATCACCAAGGTGTTGGCATTCCCCCTGTCCCTGCTCTAAGGTGTAGCGTAGCTGATGTCAAAGGAAGTCGCCCAGAGTTAAGCCCAGCTGAGTACCTGTGACACTTCAAAGTGTCTAAGTGTCCAAAGCCTCCTCCACCATCACCCTCCCCCCTCCTGCCCGTTGTTCACCCCCTCCTCTCCTTCTCTCAGGTGAAATTAGCCGGTTTTCATGAGAAGTCAGGCTTGTTTGTTTGTCAGCTGATTCCCAGGTGGGGTCCAGCAAGCCTCACCTAACTTTGTCCATTGGTCAGCTGGACTTGACATGTTGGCAGAGCTAATCAGTCCTCCCTACCTTACCCTGAACCAATAGGTTAGAATTGTATAACTCAGGGTACTCTCACTGTTGTAATATAATCACAACAACACGCCCTTTGGACAATAAAGCCTTCTCACACACCAGCATCTTCTAAAACGACTGACTGCATGCATTTGGGATAACCAGATTTTAATTTTTATTCTAATTCTAATTTGAATGATATAATTTGGGGAGAAGGCAGGCTCTGAAGGATTCAGTTATGATTTTTAAATATTGAAGTTAAATAAGAGAGTGCTGAGCACACACACACACACACACACACACACACACACACACACACACACACACACACACACACACACATACACACACACACACACACACACACACACACACACACACACACACACACAACACACGCGCGCGCGCGCGCGCACACGCGCGAGACGGGGATAGCCTAGTGGTCTGAACATTGCGCTCGCATCTGACGACCCGGGTTCGATTCCCGTTCAAGGGAATATTTTCCCTGGATTTAACATCAGTGCAGACTCCACTCTCCCCAAAAGTCCTTCGGATGAGACTATAAATCGAGGCCCCCGTTTTGCAAAACGCAGCGGGAAAATCTTGGCTCACTTTAAAAATCCTTTTCCCGCTTTTTGGGGGAAGATTTGGCCATTGTGTGGGGGGGAAACAGAGGGACATAATTTTACAAAGAGGCTTTACACCGGGGAGGGATGAAAAAAAGCACATAAGGCTTATTAAATTACCCCTGGGTAAAAAAATAATAAAAAAAAAAAAATTAAAAAATTAAAACGCACGCCACAGGGGACACGCAGCACGCCACTCAGAGAGAAAAAATTTCAAAACTCGATCTCAAATGATTTTAACAAAAAGGCGTTTGGCGGGCCCCATCATAAAGGGAGTTGAAAAACTGCTTATTTATTTTGGGGGGGGGTTTAAACAATAGTAAAAATGACAACATGTTACGGTTAGAAAAAAAGTCAGCTACAAAAATTTGATTTAGGATAACTATCTCTCTTTTTCTGAAAGCTTTACAAAATTTTAAAAGTGGGTTTGCCCAAACCTCAGGATGATTGGGATGCCGGGAGTAAAAAAGGTTTTTTAAAAAAAATTGGGGGTGTTTTTTATTTAAACGGGGGATGTAGTTTCCAAAAAATCCCAAAATACTGGACAGCACAACTAAAAATTTTACCCCCACCCCTCCTCTGCTTGCTTACAAAATTTCCCATAGACCCTTGAGGCGTCAATATCATTTTTCTCTGTATCTAAAATTTATGAAAAATTTGGGATCTGTTTACCCCAAGTCTAATTTTAGACATAATTCTTTTCAAATGAACCCCATATAAAGTTTTAGATAAGTTTTGGGACATCATGCAAATTAAAAAAATTGTCTGTACATTTGAAATTTTTTCCCCTTTTTTGCATTTGACACTCCATTGCTGCCTTTGGCAGTCAATTTTTTTTAAATCTTTTCCTTTTGAAACCCCAAAAAATAAACCCCTTTCACAAAACGACTTTGATTGGATTGCCCAAAACAAACCCAAACCCGGGGTTTAAAAACGGGTTAAAATTTTGGGGTTCGGAAAGGGTTTTTTTTAATTTCCAAATTTTTGAAAACTTGTGGGTTTAAAAAAGGGAAATTTTTCCTAATTTTTTTTTCTTAAAGAGAAAAGATCTTTTAGTTTCAACTATAAAAAAGAAAATTTTTGGGTGTACGTCTTCTAACCCCTAAAAACCCTTTTTTGGGGGCCCAAAAAAGGGTTTGCACGGGATTTGAATGTTTTAAAAGCTGCACCCCAACCCCCAAATTTTTTTGAAACATATAACACGGGGGGTTGTATTTTGTTTAAAAATATTTAATTTGAAAAAGGGAAAATATTTTTTATTCAAATTCGTTTTTTTTTTTCAACACAAATAACAAGTTTCCGTTTCCCTTCGATTTTTCCATATTTTTACATGCAGTTGTGAAACTCCCGTTTGTAAAAAAAATAGATTCAAAATTTGTATTAATTAATACAGGCAGATATTTCCATTGAAAAAAAACCATTTTTCCCTGAGCAGTTAAATACCCAACATTTTTTTGAATGCAATGATATTACTCTTTTTCAGTTTTAATCTTAAGATCAAGTGATTTTTTGCAGCACTTTTTTAAAGTGTTTAAACTGCTTTTGTAAGCCTACAACTGTTTCAGAAAAAAGGAAATGACTTCATCAGAAAAGCAAAAGGGAATAAAAAACCTCTGGAAATTTTGGGGGGGAATGGGGAAACCCATTTTTTTCCATTATTGATGACGTTTTTCGGGGCCTAGTCTTTGAATTAAAAAACAGAAAAAAATTTTGGGGGTACGTACATCACCTTTTTAACACCAGGGGTTTACAGTTTTTAAAGTCAGTCCTTTATTTCCCAAATTTTTTGCTTCTAAAACGTCTGATACGGCTCTAAAAACACCCGAAATTAGTTTCCCCTTCAACCTTTTTTTAAAGGGAAAAAAGGGCCAAAACCCAAAGTTCCTGTTAAAAAAATAAAAATGCTTTTTGAAAGTAAATTATAGGGACTAGGTTTAGGGTTTTAGGAGAAAAATGTTTCGTACAAATGAAAGCAGGTAAACAAATGCCCAGAGCTGGGGGGGAGGAGGTCATTTTTTTTCCAGTTAAAAATTCAAAAAAATGTAAAGTCCTAGTTTGAAAATTGCTTTTTTGGTTTCTTAAATTTCCATTTTTTAAAATTTCCCGTGTTTTTTCCTTGTGAGTTTATTTTGTTTGAATTTTCTGAAATGCCCCCTTTGGGTTTTTCCCCTTCATTCAGCGAGTCAGACAGAAAAAACAAACTTTAACCAAGTTTTAAACCCCACACTTGGCTGTTCCCATAGAGGAAAAAAGCAGTCTAATGTATTTGTCCTCGGGCCCATTAGGCAGTGCTGGCGGAAAGTGAGCTGGTGGGTTTCCCAGGCAAAAGTAGTTTTGCCAGACATGTTATAGAAGCTGGCCGTTCAGGCAGACACAGTTCATAATTTACTTTCCCTCCACAGCCCTAAGCCCAAAGGGGCCAGGTAGGTTCGGCAGTCGGGGTGGTCTTTTCTGTTCAGTTCTGCTCTTTCAGTGATTTGTAAAATTTTGCCCAGCCCCTACTCGGGGTTAAATTTAAAAAGGGGTTTATAAAAATAAAATAACCTTTGTTGCCCGGGTTGTTTTACTTAGGGAGAGCTTGATATATTTTACAAAAAAAATTTATCATTTTGCTGAAAAATTTACGGGCAAGAAAGGAAAAAAAGCTGCCCCTTTTAAAAAAACTTTCAAATGCTTTTTTCTGGGAAACTGCCATACCAGTTTGGCAAAAAACCCCTCCATATGAAAATGCAGGTATTTTGTGTGTGTGTGTGTGTGTGTGTGTGGGGTTTTGTGTGTGGGGGTGTGTGTGTGTGTGTGTGTTGTGTGTGTTTTTAAACCTTTTTATAGAAATATTGTTTTAAGAAATACAAGAAGGGGAATTACGCTCTTGTATGTGTAAAAACAAAAAGCTGTTTTTTTTTTTATGTGTGTGTGTTTTAAAAATTAAAAAACATTATGCTTCCACTTAAAGGGACATGATAAACTTCTCTGGTAAAAATTTTGGGGCTGCTCTCCCGGGGAAGACCTCGGGGCCCACAAGAGAACACCATCTTTATTTTTTTCCTGTCTGCATGGGTTTTTATTTATCTATCAAAATTGCTTTTTACAAAAAATTTTTTGTGGGTAAAATTTATTTTGGATTCTATGGGTTTCCAAAAATTGGGGCCAAATGCTTATTGCAAACGGGTTTCTTGGTTTTCATCTCATCCAAAAGACTTGCCCCCTAGCCCACAACTCACAGTTAGAGGAGGGGGAAACCAGTTTAGGCAAAAAAATGGGAGATCCACCACTAACACTTTAAACCCTGAACTTCTTTTTTCTTTAGGTGGGTTCCCTCTAACCACTTTTGGCGTGGGGGTTTAATATTTTTTTGCTTTTCATTTTGCGATGAATTCTTGATTTTCATTTTTTTGTTATTATTTTAGTTTTTTAGGTGGAATTGCTATTAGGTTTATTCTCTTGTTCAAGTTGTTTGTAATTTCCCCATTACCCCAAAAAGGGGTGAAAAGGAAAAAATTAACCTTGAATCTTTTAATCGTGCTGTTTACGGGGGTGTGGGATGATTGGGCGGCGTTTTTTTGTGTGTGTGAGTGTTTTTTGTGCGTGCTGTGTGTGTGTGTGTGTGTGTGTGTGTGTGGGTGTGTGTGTGGGGCGTGCGTGTGGTGTGGGTGGGTGTTTTTTTCCCCGCGGTTTTTTTATAAACTCTCTTTACTGTTTTTGTCTGCCCCAAGGGTGCAATCACAATTTAAAAATATTTAAAAAATAATAATATAATAATAAATTTAAATTTTAATAATAATTAATAAAAAATTTTAAAAATAAAAATGTAATGGGAAATTTTTTTTGCGCTGAAACTTGGGAAAACCACAAAACAAAGCGCCCTTTAGATGATTTGATTTTTTTAAAAATTTATTATTAAATTTTTAAAGGGGGGTAATGGAAATAAGCATCATGTGCTTTTTTTTTCATCCAGTCCCCCTTTTGCATGCATTTTTTTTTTTTGTATCTGTTCCCCCCGGACACAATGGCCTACTCTTTTAAAAAACAGATCATGTTTAATGTGTGCCCCAAAATGTTCTCCTTTTGGGTTGATCAGTCTTTTTAAACCCATTACAAATTAACATTTGCAATGTCACCCCAAACAAAACCCTTTTAATAAAAAAAACCCTTTTTTTTGAAAAACAGAAATAAAATATTTATTGGGGAAAACGGTTTTTACACATCAAGAATATCCCGTGAAAGGGGTATATATGTACATTTGGATTTATATTTAGAGAAAACCCTAAAGTTAAAAATTTTTTTTCTTTAAAACTTGGGCCCAAATATAATCAAAATTTAAAGTACAAAATTACGAAGGGGATTCATTTTATTTCAGATCGTAATAAACCAAAGTACAAACTTTTAAAAAAAACATTTTTCCCCCAATTTTTAATTTTGACGTTTGAAGGCCCCCATACCAAAGTTAAAAGTGGTTTACTATTGTACAGAGGGGAAAAACTTTGGAAAACCCTTTTAAAAATGAAAAATTGTTAACTGGCATTGTTTTTAAATTTAAACCTTTATTTTTTATGTTTGCATCTGTTCCTGTTGTATGAGGGTTTAAAAGAAAGGGAAAAATCGAGGAACTAGTTTTTTGAAAAAGAAAGCATTTCAACATTTCTGTCCAGTTTTTTCAGGTTTTAATGAAAAAGGGTAAAAAACATACTAAGCTTTTCCCTTATAGTACAAAAAATGATGTGCCGTTTTTTAGACCAGGGTTTAATTCACTGACATGTGTTAAAAAGGGGAAGCTTTTTTTATTAAATTTTCTTTTTAAGACCTTCTTTAGTTTAATGGTTTTAAAAATTAAATAGTTTCCTTTTTAATGATTGTGAAAAGTCAACTGCAATTTTTTTACATTCGGGGAGCTCCAGTCTGTTTAAATTTAAAAATTTAAAAAAAAACACACCCTCATATAAAATGAGGGAAAAAAAATCGGGAAAATGGGCCCGGAAACTTCAAATTTTCCATTTAAAACTTGTCCCTTATCAGTTTAAGGGAAAAGTATCTTGGGGAAAAAAACAAAACTCACCTACCCAAAGCCAAAAAAACATAAGGTACATATAAATTTTTCAGTTTGACCCAAAAAGTCTTCCTCATCTGGTTTCACTTCCCTTTATAAAATTTCTCTTGTGGGCATGGGCCCGGGATACGGAAAAACCCTACAGATGAAAAATGGCTTTTTCTTTATTTTTATTGTGTTCTTTTTTCAAAATTTGGGCATCATCTGTGTTGTTTTTCAAGGGTTGTAAATGTGAGCTGATTTTAGGGGGCGTTTTTTTTGCTGGGTATAACTGGGGTTTTCTTTTGGGCCGTGTAGTCATGAATGTGTCTGACTGAAATCAAGGCTCCCCTTTTGCACTATGGCCACTGTCTGCTTAGGGCTTCCTTGGGGTTTTAGGAAGTTTCCCTTTTCCATAGAGTGGTTTTTTAAATGTTGGGGCAGTATTTTTTGTGGGGTTGTTTTGTGTGCTCTTTAAAATTCTTTGTTTGGGTGAACTTCTTTTGGCAGAATGTAAGTGTGGCTTTTTTCCTGTGTGGGTTCGGGTGTGAAAAGTTTAATTTTTCTTTTCTTTTGGGAAAAGTCATTTCCATTATGGGGCACTTTTGTGGCTTTTCTCCTGTGTGGGTTTGATGTGGACAGGGTTTTAAAATTTCTTTTTTTTGGAAAAATCATATCACAATTTTGTACCCCCTTTTTGTGGTTTTCCCTGTGTGGGTTCTAATGTGCTCTGTAAAATTCTGGGTTTTGTTGTAAAAATTTTTTTGACAGTATGTGCCCTTTGTATGGTTTGTTCTCCTGTATGTCTGCAAGTGTATTTTTAAAAGTGGGTTTTTTTCTGTATGTCTTTCCCCCATTGTGAGCATTTTTTTGTTTTTTCTCCTGTTTGGGTTTTGAAAGTGGGGTATTCAAAAATGTTTTCAGGGGGGTAAAGGGTTTTTTTAAGGGATTTTTTTGGCATTTTGGTTTTTGTTGGTTCCCTTTTTTCCTTTGGATTCGTAATGCTCTTAAGGTTGTGTTTTTATTTGTTTGTCTTTTCAAATTGTGAACACTTGTTTGGGCCCTTTTTTCGTGTGTACTGGGATGTGCTTTTCCAGGGTGCTTTTCTTATAAAATTTGTTTTTAAAAGTTTTACCAAGGTTTACCCGTTTCTCTTTTTAAAAAACATTGACGTACCTTTGAAATAGTTGTTTACTCTGAGTTTTTGGTCACAGTCAGAAACAAATTTTCCTCACCCAAATAGAGGCTTTAAATTTTTTCATATTCCCCCCCGGTTGACTTTAGGGGTTTTGTTCCCGTGCCCTTTTCCACTGTCAGAAATCATTTCCGGTTTTTCTGCCTTGTAATGTCTGAGTTTTTGACTGGGGTGTTTAAAACTTTTCACAGGAAGGGTTGGGTTAAATTCTTTTTAGACTTAAAAAATGCTGTTTAAAAGAAAAAGGGACAGATAAAATCAAAACCACCCCTTTATGCAGTGTATCTTTTGGGCTTGAGGGGATTTTTCACGGTGTGTACCCGGCTATTGTGTGATTGACCATAACCAGGTTTGTTGTATCTTGATATGTCGTCCCCATTTTATTTTTGGGTTTTGTACAAATCTGGGCTATATTATTTTTTTTAATCCTCAATGCCAAGAACAACCCCCGGGAAACGGGACTTGTGAAAAACCTACAGTGAAAATTTACCCCGTGTTCCCTTTATTCGTTTGAAATTATCTGGGAAGAAACATGGTTTTTCCAAAAGGGTCCCATATTAGAAGCGACAGTCATCCTTTTTTTTCAGTGGGTTTTCTGCAGTATCCATTTAGTTACAAGTACAGTCAAGGTCAACATTTAACCCCTATTGCCCGGTTTTTAGTGTTTTCAGTACCCCTTAGTTTTGCTTGCATTGGGAAAATTATGAAAGTTTCCCGTTGTCTGTTTTTGGGATCCATTTGGGTTTTGGCAGGTCGTGAGGTGTTCATGTTCAGTACAGCATTTGTTTTGACCCGTGGGATTGGTTGTGTGAAGAGTTTCTGTTTGATGTTTGGGTTTGCTGGGTTGCCTTTTTTTCATGTTGGAGAACTGAAGTCATCCCGCAACATCAAAAAACAGGTCATGGTTTGCATGGGAAGGTGATAGGTTGAATTTGGTTTTATTCCTTTATGGTTCTTTTTAAATGCTTTTGTATGTTTTAGAGCTGGTAATTTACAAGGGTTTTTAAAGGGGGGTCTTTTTTACCCCCCCTTTCATAGTTTTTTAAAAAAGATACAAAACACTTTAAAAAAAATAGCTGAAAAAAAGTGGGTTTTTGGGGGGTTTTTTTCTGTAAACGTGGTTTTTTTCCTTCGTTTTTTTAAGAGAAAAAGGGGAAAAGGGAAACACAATAAATCTTTGCCCCCCCTAGCAAAAATGAAAATCTTACAGGTTTTCTTCAGCAAGAAAATTTGCCCAAGGGTGGTACATTTAACAAAACCCCCCCCTTTCCCCTTTTTTGTTTGCAAAACCAGGGGAAAACCAACCAAAATGCAGAAAAATAAACTTTTCAAAAAATCACCAAATGCAGAAGATTTTAACTTCAAAAAAATCACCAACCCGGGAGGGAAAAATAAAATTTTCAATAAATCACCAAATGCAGAAAATATAACATGTCAATAAATCACCAACTGCAGAAGATATAACATGTCAATAAATCACCAACTGCAGAAGATATACATGTCAATAATTCACCAACTGCAGAATATATAACATGTCAATAAATCACCAACTGCAGAAAATATAACATGTCAATAATCACCAACTGCGGCAGATATAACATGTCAATAAATCACCAACTGCAGCAGATGTAAAATGTCAATAATTTACCAACTGCAGAAGATATAACATGTCAATAAATCACCAACTGCAGAAGATATAACATGTCAATAAATCACCAACTGCAGAAGATATAACATGTCAATAAATCACCAACTGCAGAAGATATAACATGTCAATAAATCACCAACTGCAGAAGATATAACATGTCAATAAATCACCAACTGCAGAAGATATAACATGTCAATAAATCACCAACTGCAGAAGATATAACATGTCAATAAATCACCAACTCCCCCTCCCCACCATCTAACCCCACTTCATTTGATTGTATCTCTGTATCACCAACCACTTCCTGTTATGTTTTGTTTAAATCCTCAAATCATTTTGAAAATATTCTACAATACATAAGACAGCTTTTTGTTGTGCAATTACGATAACTGTTTTCATATGTGAATGTTTAAACTCCTTGTATGCATGTAATGTATGTAGCATTGTTTAGACGGGAGTTTGCATACTACTTTTTTGTTCGTACAAAAAGAATGCAAGCCATAGCCATGCATTTATGTGTGTTCAGTGTACAGAGGAGAGAGAGAGAGAGAGAGAGAGAGAGGAGAGAGACGAGGAAGGAGAGAGAGAGAGAGAAGTAGAGGAGAGATGAGAGAGAGGAGAGGGAGATGAGAGAGAGGAGAGAGAGAGAGAGAGAGAACTCGGAACTTGTTTAATGTTCATGTGCCATAATAGTTTAGTATTCTTGTTTCATCTTCTTTCCCATACCTCTCACTCACACACACACGCACACACATACACACATACACACACACACTCACACACACACACACACACACACACGGACACGCACACATACACACACTCACTCACACACACACACGGACACACACACACATCCTCTTTGTTGTACTGCGCTTCATAGTGACATTCATCCACATACATATATCATCAGCATATTGTACTAGGACGATATTTTTAGACATTTTTGTGGGTAGATCGTATAACAGTATATTAAACAGAAAAGGGGCTATAACAGAACCCTGTGGTAAACCCATATGGAGTGACCTAGAGTGTGAATATGTATTCCCTACTCTCACTTGTATACTTCTGTTACATAAAAAGCTTTTGATATAATAATAAACATGCCCAGATAATCCAGTAGTCTTCAATTTATGCAGTAATTTAGCATGCCAGACTTGATCGTAGGCTTTTCTGACATCAAAAAATGTTGCAAGTAAGTTTTTTCTTCTTGCAAACTGTTGTTTGACTTGTGTTGTTAGTTTAACTAGGTTATCAATTGCAGATCTGCCTTTTTGAAAGCCTGCTTGATTGATTGGAACTACCTTATTTTTCTGACAATAATACACAATCCTTCTTAGAATGATTCGCTCCATTAGCTTACCTGTGTTAGAAGTCAGCGCTATGGGTCTGTAACTAGTTTTGTCATTTTTTGGCTTTCCTTGCTTATGAATGGGAACAATGATGGACTGCTTCCAGTTGACTGGCATAACACTTTCAGTCCAACACTTTTGGAAAAGTTTATGTAATAGAAAAATGAATTTTTCTGGTAAAATGTTTAAGCATATCATTGGATATGGCATCTAATCCAACAGAAGTTTTCTTATTAGGAAGAGAATGTAATACATCTTTTACTTCATTGATTGTTATTGGGGCATTGATGTATTCGGTGTTATTAGAAAGTGGGTCTTCATATTCTTTTTTGTTCTCTTCAGATTTTCTGTACTTACTGCTTTTAAGTGAGAGTCCTTCAATACGCATGGATTCTGAGAAAATATCTGCAAAAGCCTCAGCCTTTTCTGCATTGGATGGAAATTCGTTGTTTTTTAGCTTAATCGGACAAGTTGGTAAAGTCACACCTTTTCTCATTTCATGAATTTTTTTCCACACTATTTTTAGATCTGTATGACTTGATATGTCACTGGAACAAAATGACGACCAATATTGTCGTTTTGCCTGAGCTATGACCATGTTGCTATAATTTTTTGCCTGTTTCTGTTTTTCGTGGTTTTCTGATGTCTTGTTTTTTACATACATTTTAAACATTAAATGCTTGTTGGTCTCTGCTTCTTCGCAAGCATGTGTCCACCAAACATTCCCTAAAACATTTTTTTGATTTAAGTGATTTATTGATGGGAATTGATAGGTGCGCAGCTTAAATAATGGCATTTGTAAAAGTGGAATAAAATGGTCAATATTATCAGAATCTAAATTGTTTGTATTGTAGGCAGCAAGGATACTTTTAAACTTCTCCCAATCGGCCTCTTTATATTTAAATTTTGGAATTATGTCTTTTTCAGTGTCACAGAGGATTGGCATTTCATTAAATGTTATTACAATAGGTAGATGATCACTGCCCAATGTATCTTCACTTGTTACCCATGTACATTCTGGAGCAAGAGCAGAAGATATCAAAGACAAATCTAATGCTGATGCTCTGTGAGTACAAATGTCAGGTATTCTCGTGATACTACCATCATTTAGTAGGCACAGGCAAGAGTCTATTATGTTTTCTAAAAAGCGATTGCAGGAAATGGATATACTTCCTTTATCCCAAAAAGGCGCGTGGGCATTAAAATCTCCTCCTACCAGCCACTTCTGATTATCTTGTAGTGAATGCAGCCACTCTGTATTAGAATCATTAGCTCCCTTCGGTAAATAAACCGATACGATATTCATGACTAAATCATTTGTAAACTTTACACGTGCAGCACATGAATATGAATCTGGAATGTTATTAGGCATTGGTGAACAACATACATTTAATCTACTCCTTCTTGTATATATATTGCTGTGTTGATTTTATCAACAGCATCTACATGTTCATGTACAGGTGGATAACAGTAACCCTGAAGTTTAGGTAGTTTACATTTCTTTACTTTCAGGGACTGTAACATAAGAACTTTATTATACCAGATTCATTATACCAGAAAAATCTATCAAAAAGAGTTAGATAATTTATATAAATATATTTTTGAAAATGGTCTGACATTTTCAACAGAAAAAACGCACATTATGCTTTTTAACAATGGCAGTGATCCAGATACACTACCGCAGTTTAAGATTGGAGGGGAGCTAATTCAGTACACAAATTTCTGTCAAATTTTTAGGCATATTACTTACATCAAAATTGACTTGGAATGCTCATATTGGATACATTTTAACAAAAGCTAGAAATGTATTAATTTTTTAAAATGGTCACCAGACAGTCTTGGGGACAAGATATAGTCACTCTGAAATGCTTAGCTACGTCACTTTACGGTCCAAGCTGTCTTATGGACAAGAAGTCTTTTTTAGTGCTCCAATTATTTACTGAAAAAAACTCCAAAGTGTAGACTGTAAAGCATATTAAACTTGCACTTGGTGTACCATTCCAAAACCTCACCATAGGAACTTATAACGAAATTGGGGAACTTCCCCTAGCCCAATACCGACAACTTTCATGTGCCAAATATGTTTTACGCAGCACAACAAATGAAAACTTTGTTTCTAGTGAAATAACAGTCGAAGCAAAAACAAATTATCCTAAAAGGGCTAGACATATTTCGTGTTTAACGCCTATTGGTACTTATGTATCAGACCTTTTTCAAAAGTCAGGACTTAATCATTATGAATTAGAAATGCAGAAAGAAGCTTTGCCATGCCCTTCGTGGGAAATAAATAAAGCATATTTTGATTATAGAATGTATAATGAAAAAAAAGAACGAAAACCAAAAATATCATGGTTGCAGATATCCAATCACATATTGAAAATAAGTATACTGACAACTTAAAAGTATATACAGATGGGTCAGTCTTAGAAATAATGAAGCTGGTTCAGCATTCGTCATACCAGCTCTAAAACAGAGAAATCATACTATCTTGGTAAACATCATTCAATATTTACAGCTGAACTTATTGCAATTCTTATGGCTCTTAACTATATTCTTGATTTTGCATTTCCCATCATTTCCTATCTTACTTTGTGTAGATTCTAAGTCGGTACTGTATGCTATCAAATCCCCAAATTCAGGAAAGTATCCAGAATCATTTTTGAAATTAAATATGTCATACACTTTTAAGTTTAAGAAGTATTCCCGTCTCCTTTTGTTGGGGTACCTTCGCACGTTGGAGTTTTTTCAAATGAGTGGGCTGACAGAGCTGCAAAAAGGGGGGCAAGACATCATTTGGAATCAATAGAAAATGCAATGTCCCATTATCTCTACAGGAGGGATACAGTTTATTAGAACAGACGTCGTGGAGTAAGTGGAGGGGAATCAGATCAATTCAAGGAACGATTTTTTAAAGAATTGCCTGACTAATGGCCTTATTTCATGTTACATGACTCCTTCTCAAACACATTTAAGTATTTCAACCACAAGAAGAGTTAATGCACTATATTTTAGATTAAAATTAAATGCATTTATAACAAAATTTTGTAAAAATGTGAGGTGCCTCTGTGGGGAACATATTTCCAACACTCACATCATATTTGAGTGTTCAATTGTAAAACCTTTTTTACCCCCATTTTGTGAGCAGTCTGTGGAAACTGTTTTTAAAAATCCGAAATTAGCCTTTGCCATTGTTAAATGTCTATTGCACAGCCCATTGGAGTATTTGTTGTAGTTATTTTATAGATGTTTCATGTTAAAAATTTGTGAATTTAAATGTTTACTCATGTTTAAGATTCCCCCCACCCCTTTAATTGCATGAAATACCAACACACATGTTCCCTAATCAGTCTTTTCTCTGTACATTCCCCTCTCCACTACATCCACTACATTTTCCACATCCTTTGTCTAATATCACTAAGAGTGAACAGACGTTAAATTGAAGACAACAACAACAAACACACACATACACACACACACTCACACACACACACACACGCACACACACACATATACACACACACTCACTCACACACACACTCGCACACACACACACACACACACACACACACACACACACACACACACACACACACACACACAAACACACACACACGCGCGCGTGCGCGCGATCAGTGGTCAAGAGGTAACGCACCTGCCCATACAGTGAAAAGTCTGGGTTGGAAGTGTGCGCTAGTTCGAATAACGATTGGGCCTGAAACTTTTCCCCTTCCATTAGAGAATGAGTGGTGGTCTGGGTGCTAGTCTTGCAGATGAGATGATAAACCATGGTCCGTGTGTTACAGATAATTATTTAAACACACGTAAAAGAACCCATGGCAACAAGAGAGTTGTCCCTGGCAAAATTCTGTAGGAAAACGCCACTCTGATAAAGGAAGAAAAATGCCGTTGCAGACATGAAAAAAAAGAGGGCCATGGCTCTTGTGGCAACTCGCTCTCCCAAGCGATAGCAACCTTAATTTTATGTAGAGAAATTTTCCATGACTTAAAGTGGTATAAATAAATAAATAATTACCTAAATACATAAATAAATACACATACTGTAAATTTCAGGGCAACATAAATGACTAAAAAAAAACATGTATAAAGAAAAATACTTGTACACATGACAAACAGACACACAGAAACAAAGAATTACCTTTTCCATACCTTCCCAATGAAATCCATCCACAAACTGACAGTGGACCACACACACAGCTCTCAAAGTATCCTGAACTGTGCTCAGACATCTATAGAGCCGTGGGTGTGCACCGTGCTTTAGGACAATGAACACAATGCACGTGCTGCACGATTTTCTTGTTGTTGTGAACTGTGGCTATGGTCAAGGTGGTAGTGAAGAAACTTGAGAAAAAGGTTGAAATAATGTGTTCCTTCTTTTGAAGGACCCGTCCTTCTTTTTCCTGCTCTTGGCAGCATTTTTATGGATAGCTGTATATTTTTTTTCGTTGGTTTTTTTTTTGCCTATTGTTTTACTTGCATCTGTCTATGTATTACTTTCATATATCTGTGTGAAAGGGTGGCGCAGCGCTAAGTGGCGACGCGTTCTCCCGCTCTCCCGGGGAGAGCAGCCCGAATTTCACGGAGAGAAATCTGCCGTGACTTAAGTGGTATAAAATAAAATCTGAGCGCTTTGATTTGTTGCTTTACAAGATTCAGCGCTATATAAATTCCATACATTATTATTATTATTATTATTATTATTTTCATATGTCAGTGTATTACTTTTATCAATATGTGTATTGCTTTTATCTATCTGTCTGTCTAGCCAGCTTCTTAACTGACTTTCTGTTGTTGTTTTTTGCGTTTTATTATTTTGCTAGACATCTAGGGTTCACCAATGGTGGCGAAATTCAGCGTATGCAATCGTTTCCCCCTCACCATGAAGGTAGCCGCATTCCAACTTCAGAAAATGTATGCTGCATATGCTTGGTGTTTCCATAGCCCATCAATTACACATATGATTCATTGGATCTTTAACATCATCATCATCATCAGACCCGTGACCTTGGCGGTCGTGGGGGAGACATGAAAGACGATGCTGTGGTAAGCCTCCTCCATCCATCTCGGTCCTCGGCTCTGCGCAGCATGTTTTAATCATCTGCATGTTTGCTCTTGAAGTTGACCTGGGAGATAGAAAAAATCTCCACCCTTAATAAACCAGACACCAATGAGGTTCAATTTCGTGACTTATTGGACCCAAAGGATCGCAGTTTATTGGTGTTAACCTCTGAGCTAAGGTGCCCTTACCTGTCTGTATGTTGGCCGCGTGTGTGTGTGTGTGTGTGTTGTGTGTGTGTGTGTGTGTGTGTGTTGTGTGTGTGTGTGTATGTGTGTGTGTGTTTGCCCATGAGTGTGCATGTGTGTGCTTGAGCCACTCATGTGTGCCTATGCATGCACATGGGAATATGCGCATGTACACATTCTGTGTGTGCATGTGCGTGTGTGTGTGTGTGTGCGTGTGTGTGCTTATGTTTGCGTGTGCGTGCGTGCGTTTGTGTGTGTGTCTGTGTGTGTGCGTGCGCATTTGTGTGTATGTGTGTGTGTGTGTGTGTGTGTGTGTGTGTTTAGTAGCACTCATATGTGCACATGCACACACATTATCGTATGCTCTTATATGTATGTGTCTGTTACCTATTAGCGACTATTGATGAAAAAATATATAAAAGATAAAAGATGATGTGTGTGTATAAGTCAAAGCTGTGTTCTTAAGTGTGTGTGTCCATGTGTGTGTGTGTGTGTGTGTGTGTGTGTGTGTGTGTGTGTGTGTGTGTGTGTGTGTGTGTGTGTGTGTTTGTGTGTGTGTAAGCTGCTTGTGCATGTGTGTGTTGTGTATTATAGAATACACACAATGTATACCACTTCAAGTCATGATAAACTTCCCTGTGTGGAATTCTGGCTGCTGGCTCTGGCTCTCCATGGGAAGACCTCGTGGCCACAAGGGCATCACCACCCATTGTTTTTTCCTGTATGCATGTGTATGTGTTTCTCTATCAGAGTGACCTTTAACAAAATTTTGAAAGGAAAAATTCACTTTATGCATATGGTTCTTTTACATGTTCTAAATGCATGTTGCCTCTACGATATATATACTGTCATTAGGCAGACTATCAGGAATATTCATGTGGTAGTTTATGAGTAAGAGGGATATGAACATAGCAGTGGTACATAAGAATTTTATTCCCCGGCATATAGGGTGCACTTGCACTGGGCAGTTAAGAGGTTTTAAAGGATAACTAATAGGTGTGTTTTTTATGTGTGTGTTGTATAAAAAAGCACATAATGTATATCACTTTAAGTCATGGTGAACTTCTCTGTGTGGAATTCTGGCTACTCTGCCTGGGAAGACTTCGTGGCCACAAGAGCAACACCACCCATTATTTATTTCTGTCTGCATGTGTATTTGTTTCTCTATCAGAGTGACCTTCTTTTACAAAGTATTGTGACGGAAAATTCTCTTAATGCTGTCAGTTCTTTTACATTTGCTAAATGCATGTGTCATACAGGTTCTTGGTTTATCATCTCATCCAGATTCTTGGACTCAGACCACAACTCACATTCTAGAGGATTGGGTACCAGTTTCAGGCACAAATGGGGATAACAGCACTACACGCTTAGAACCTGAATTTTTGCTTTCTAGTCAGGTGGGATACCTCTAGACCACCTTTCCCATGCGTGCTTGTGTGTCTCTGCGTGTGTGTGTGTGTGTGTCTGTGTGTGTGGGGTGGTGGTGGTGGTGACCACTCATTCCAGCTGGTCTCTCTCTACTGCTTCTTTCTCTCACAAGGCTGCAATCACACCTATGTGTGATCAGACCTTTACACCCATTACAAATTATACATTTGTACAGTCACACCACAAACAAACTGCGTTTTTTATAAAATACATTTTTATTCGAAAACCACTGTTAAAATAGTAACAAGAAAACGTTGTACACATCACAACATCCAATGAAAAGAGAACTTAATACACTGGGTTTATACAAAATGGCTTCTAAAATCTAACATTTGTTTTAAAAGTTGGTTTAAGAGTAATAGAATATTATAATACAAAAGACTGACAGACATCCAATGCACTTCTCAGGCATCCTTATAATCCATGCAATAAACTTTGTTTTTACAAACATCATTCTAAATGCTATACACGTCTTGAAAGCTTTATACCAAGTCATGAATAATGTTCCATAGTACTGCTACAAAGAACCAGTTTGTGAAGAAAACTTGTTAAAGTTAAAAACTGTGGCCATGGCATTGTAAAAATAAAAATCTGGATTTTGATGTTTGCATCTGTTCCAGGTTGTATGACTTAGACAAAAATGAAACATCACAATAAGTAGTTTATGAACAGATACACTTCAACATTGCTATCGTTATTTATCAGTTTCAAGGAAAGGATCCCAACATATCTGGAGCTTTTCAATTATAGTACAGAAAGTGATGTGCATGTTTAACGATAAGTTACTTTACTGACACTTGTTAAAGGTAAAACATCTTTCATAATTATCTACTAAGACATTCTACGCTGCTTATTAAAAGATTGTTGTTTTCCTAATAATGATTGTGACAAAGTCAACTGCACACCACTCGCAGTCAGTAGACCTCAAGTTATGTCAAAAATGAAGATTAAAAATAACACTCAATCACATAACATAAAGGTAATTAATTGGGGGGATAATGTACCTGGAAAATTCAACTTTATCCATTTAAAAAACTTGTCATTATCAGTTAAAAAGCAGTATGTTAAGGAAATATCAAAACCCCACAAAGCACTGTACAATCAAACAGAAGGACACATACAAATGCTCAGTAGACATAGTGTCTTGCTCATCTAGTTTCACTTACCATTCACATAGTTTCACCTGTGGGCATGACCAGGGATCACGGAAATCCATACAGGTGAAAACTGGCTCTCTTGATTGATATTGTGTTCTTGTTTCAAAATGGACGTCACGCTTGTTGTGTACAAGGTTGCCATGTGTTGTACTGCGAGCTGATTTCTAGGCGCGTTCTTCAGCTGTGTATAACTGGAATTACCTCTGTCCTGTGTAGTTGTGAATGTGTCTTTCTGAACTGAAGGTTCCACTCTGAACTATGGCCACAGACTGCTTTGGCTAGCCTGTATGATTCATGGGATTTTGGGGCAGGTACTGGCCCATAGTGTGGGCATTACCGTGGTCAGTGTTTTGTGTGAAGTAATGAGTGCGCTCTGAATTTTCCTTTTTGGATGAATTTTTTACCACAGATTGTACACTTGTGTGGCTTTTCTCCTGTGTGGGTTCTGATGTGGTGTATCAAATGATGCTTCTGGGTAAAAGTCATATGACAATATGTGCACTTGTGTGGCTTTTCTCCTGTGTGGGTTCTAATGTGACCAGTTAAACTACTTTTCCTAGTAAAAGCCTTATCACAATATGTGCACTTGTGTGGCTTTTCTCCTGTGTGTGTTCTAATGTGACCAATTAAACTACTTTTATGGGTAAAAGTCATATGACAATATGTGCACTTGTGTGGCTTTTCTCCTGTGTGGGTTCTAATGTGACCAGTTAAACTACTTTTCTCAGCAAAAGTCATATCACAATATGTGCACTTGTGTGGCTTTTCTCCTGTGTGGATTCTAATGTGAACAGTTAAATTACTTGTCCTAGTAAAAGCCTTATCACAATATGTGCACTTGTGTGGCTTTTCTCCTGTGTGTGTTCTAATGTGACCAATTAAACTACTTTTATGGGTAAAAGTCATATCACAATACGTACACTTGTGTGGCTTTTCTCCTGTGTGTGTTCTAATGTGACCAATTAAACTACTTTTATGGGTAAACATCATATTACAATATGTACACTTGTGTGGCTTTTCTCCTGTGTGGGTTTTAATGTGCTGTGTTAAGATACATTTAATTACAAAAGTTTTATGACAGTACGTGCATTTGTATGGGCGTTCTCCTGTATGTGCTCGTAAGTGTCTTTTTAAATGTGCAATATGCTTGTATGTCTTTCCACACTGTGAACATTTGTATGGTCTTTCTCCTGTGTGGGTTTGAAGGTGGCTGTTCAATACACATTTGTAGGTAAACGTCATATCACAGTGTGTGCATTTGTATGGTCTTTCTCCTGTGTGGAGTCGCATATGTGCTCTTAAGCCTGTGTTGAATTTGTATGTCTTTTCACACATTGAACACTTATATGGCATTAATCCTGTGTGTGCTCGCATGTGCTTTTTCAGTGTGCTTTTATCATAACATATTTTCCCAAAATTTTCACACAGATGGGATTTTTTCTTTGTACAAACATTCACGCCACCTTCTGAAGCTGTCCGTTTACTCTGAGTTGTGTCACAGGCAGCATCATTATCATCACCCGAATCATCATGCATAAAGTTGTTATTGTCTACGAGGTTGACAGCAGTGTTTTGTTCAGTGCCTTCTCCACTGTCAGGAATCGTTTCCAGGTTTACATGCCTTGTACTGTTTGATGTCTGACTTGCTGTCGTACACTTTTCACAGAGGTATGGCTTTAATTCTTCAGGAGCAAACATATGCTGTTGAACAGAAAGTTTACAGAAAGAATCCTCACAACACATTATGCATGTGTATTTTTTGTCTTGGGATAATGCATAATCTATTGTTTTTCCTTCAGGTGTGTCACTGTTATTTTTTGCCATCTGACTATAATCAGGTTTGTTGCTTCTGGATATGTCTTCTCCATTATTATTAGTGCTGTGTAAAAATCTCACTATATTAATCTTCAACTCTTTAATGCAAAGCCTGTCTATAACTCCCCTTGAAAACAGGGACTTGTGAACACTTACAGTGAGTTCACACGTGTTCTTGATCAGTTTGACTTCACTTCGGAAAGAAACACCTGTACCAAGGATCCCATATTTAGCAATGACAGTCAGGCCATCTTTTGTATCATGAATATCTGCAGTGTCGTTACAGTTACAAGTACAGGCAAGGTCAACATTTCCACTATTGTCACCTGTAGTGTTCCAGTACCCAGTGGTTTCCTGCTTGAACTGGTTGTTCTGATAGTTTCCAGTTGACTGTTCTGGGAATCCACATGTCTCAGGCAGGTCCTGGGCATGTTCATGTTCAGTCACAGCATCTGTGTTGACAGCTGTGTTGGTCTGTGCTGAAGAGTCCTCTGTCTTGATGTTGGCTTTGCTGGGTTGCCCTGGGTCATGTTGAAGAAATAAAGTCATCTGCAACATCAACAACATGTCATGATTTTTGCTAGTATTTAGGTGACAGGCTGTGTTTAGTTCTATTGCTGTTATGGTTTTTCTAAGTGTCTTGTGTATGTATGAGAGTTGGTTATATGCAAAGAGTTGAGGTTTTGGTTATACCTTCCTTCCTTAATTTTGTCTTGCATTGTCTCCAATAGATAAATCATCAACAGAAGATAAAGAAGTAAACAATGAATCTTAGCAACACTCACTACCAAAATGTGTATCCTTTATAGCCTGTCTTCAGCAAAGAAATATACCCAAGAAGTGATACATTTAACTCCCTTCAACTCTGTGTATTTGTAATGATATTAACATTAACACAATCACAGCGAGAGATACGCTCTTTTCACTAATACAAAACATAAATGGTAGATTTTTTTCTTTAAAGGCTTGCTTGACAAAGCTTGACATATTTTGCACACAGAAAACAGTGGAAATGTATAGTATTTCTTTTTTCGTCTACTTTCCCCTACCCCCTTCACACCACACACACACACACACACACACACACACACACACACACACACACACACACACACACACAACACATACACACACACACACACACACACACACACACACACGCACACGTACACACACACACACGGAGTAGATGGGTTGTCTAGAGGTAACGTTTAACTAGTTCGAATCCTGTTTGGGCCTGAAACTTTTCCACCATACATTAATAATAATAATAATAATGTATGGAATTTATATAGCGCTGAATCTTGTAAAGCCACAAATCAAAGCGCTCAGATTTCATTTCATACCACTTTAAATCACGGCAGATTTCTCTCCGTGAAATTCGAGCTGCTTTCCCTGGGAGAGTGGGAGAACGCGTCGCCACTTAGCGCTGCGCCACCCTTTTTTTTTTCATGTCTGCAACTGTATTTCTTTCCCTATCAGCAAGATGGATGTCACATGTGTTGTGTACAAGTTTGTCATGTGTTGTACTGTGAACTGATTTCTAGGGTCGTTTTTTTTTACCTGTGTATAAGTGGGATAACTTTGTCCAGTGTAGTTGTGAATGTGTCTGACTAAACTGAAGGTTCCACTCTGCACTATGGCCACTGTCTACTTGGGCTAGCCTGTGTCTAGTTCATTGGATTTGAGGGAAGATCCTTGTCAATAGAGTTGGCATCACTGTTGTCAGTGTTTTGTGTGAATTAGTGTGTGTGTGCTCTTAAATTTCTTTTTCTTGGGTGAACGACTTTCCACAGATGTACAGGTGTGTGGCTTTTCTCCTATGTGGGTTTTGAAGTGGCTGATCAAATGATGTTTCTGTGTAAAATTCATATCACAATATGTACACTTGTGTGGCTTTTCTCCTGTGTGGGTTCTAATGTGGACAGTTAAACTACTTTTCTGGGTGAAAGTCATATCACAATATGTACACTTGTGTGGCTTTTCTCCTGTGTGGGTTCTGATGTGGAAAATTAAACTACTTTTCTGGGTAAAAGTCATATCACAATATGTGCACTTGTGTGGTTTTTCTCCTGTGTGGGTTCTCATGTGGTTTATCAAATGATGTTTCCGGGTAAAAGCCATATGACAATATGTACACTTGTGTGGCTTTTCTCCTGTGTGGGTTCTAATGTGAACAGTTAAATTACTTTTCTCGGCAAAATACATATCACAATATGTGCACTTGTATGGCTTTTCTCCTGTGTGGGTTCTAATGTGAACAGTAAAATTAATTTTATGGGTAAAAGTCATATCACAATATGTGCACTTGTATGGCTTTTCTCCTGTGTGGGTTCTAATGTGACCAGTTAAACTACTTTTATGGGTAAAAGTCATATCACAATATGTGCACTTGTGTGTCTTTTCTCCTGTGTACGTTCTAATGTGTACACTTAAACTACTTTTATGGGTAAAAGTCATCTCACAATATGTGCACTTGTATGGCTTTTCTCCTGTGTGCGTTCTAATGTGTACAAGGGGGGTCAAGGTCATTCACCATTATGGTTGGAGTGCCACTTGCTCCCATGTTTTTGTTTAATATACGTTAAGTGACTGTGCCAAATGTGTTAATTTTTTGTCAAGTGACTGTGCGATGTATCACCGGAGCGAATGAGAGGGGTTTCACCCCCCTACAACCGTGAAACTGTTCTTGTTTTGGTTTTTCGTTTTTGCCAGAGTCTCCATAGTGAACTGTACAAGGCCGGCATTTTCTCTGCCCTGCACCAACATTGGGCACTTTTCAAACACCAACGGGGCCCCAAGCATCCCCCCAGTGGGGAACCCTGACCCTGGCCCCAGTCATGATCTCACTTGGGCCTGCTTGCGCGAGCGACATTGACAGTACGGGGAAGGCGGCTACAGTACTCCCCGCACGCAGCCCCCGGGCTGAAATCGCCTTTCATCTGCCCCCGGGAGGGTATCGCCCAGTTTCGCTCACTGCAAATCGGAGCCAATCAAAACCCCCGGAAGCGATGTCGTCGCCCGATGTAAAAAAAACCCCAAAAGGGCCCGCAGACAATTTAAAGTTTTGGTTTTCTCAACGGTTTTTCCCGCCTGCCAAAATATCGCATCGGATTTAAAAACAAAAACTTTTTATAAAAGGGAATTTGTCGACTTTTCCCTTTTTTGCCCGAAACTTGGCTACGTGACACGGGTGTTTGAAGTTTTTTCTGCCCCCCTCTCACTTCAATTTAATTTTAAACTTTTTTTCCTTTCCCTTTCGTCAAAAGGGACCAACAGAGGGGGCGGAAAGTTTGGCTTTTTCTTTAAAGAAAAAAACTCTCCCCACGTCATGCTATGAAAGGGGGGGACTGGACTATTTTTTTTTTCCGAATTTTAAATTCTTTAAAAACCCCGCCCAAAAAATCAACAAATTGGTTCTCTTTTTCCCCGGGCGAACTCCCACCAAAAAAGAAAAAAATTTTCTAGAAAAATTTTTTTTTTAAAGAACTCCAGACTTGCTCTTTTAAACCCCAAAAGGACAGCAGAATTTTTTCTATTCAAGGGGATTTCCCCAAATTACCCATTATGATAGTCTTTGTGACAAAGATGTAAGAAGGAAAAAGTCTATTTATTGATTTTAATTTTTCCCCAAGGGGTTTTGGGAAAAGATCTACTCACAAAAGTTGGGACACATTTTGGGGACTGGATTTTTTGTAAAAAATGATGTAATGTTTAAAGTTTTGTGATGTTAAAGATTTCCCCCGGGCCTACCCGATCTTTTGGTTTTTTTCCTCCCGGGCTTGATTTTGCAGCGACCCCCCCGCCGGTCCCCGTTGGGTTTTCCCCCGGGGGGCCTTCGGGGGGGGATGGGGCCGGGGGTTTTCTGCCGTTTGGATCTTGTGTCCCTGGTGGGAGGTGCTGGGGCGTAGATTTAAAAAATTCCTTGGTTGAGACTATTGGAAGGGGGGGCCCCTTAAAAAGTTAATTGTTGAAAAACCCGGCTCCCGTTGTTTTCGGGGGGTGCGCGACAGGCCTTCAGCCCCCTTGGAGGGGCATGGGGTCAGAGAGGCTGGGAAGGGTAAAAGGGGGCGACAAGAAAAAGTGGAGAAAGACAAAACTCTCATGCACAGAAAAATTTTTTGCAAGGAAAATGCGGTATCCAGGAATCTGAAGGGGTCAAAGTTTAAAAAATTTTTATTTTGGGGAAAATGAAATCATGTCGTTCCTAAAAACAAATTTTCTTTTATAGTAACAGCCTCCTTGGGTAAGAATAAACCACCCCCCTTCCCAAAAATTTTCCCCCCAAACATTTTCCTACCACAAAGTTTTTGTAACTTTTTCATTTTTTAAAATCAGAAAAAATTACCGATATCTTGATAAAGCGCCCCAATCTGTTCCACCCTAGTTTCCATCAGTATGAGGGGCCCCATTTTTTTTCATCCTTTCAACCATTTCTGTAAAGACACCCATAAAGTAATTCGCCATCCCAAACAAAAAGCTTTTGTTTAGATCCTCTGCCCACTTTTTTTTAAAAATAAAGGGCAAAACCTTTGTTTTTTAATTTTTGGGACCCATTAAAGAAAAAATCAATGAAATCTTGTTGGGGGGGCCTCTTCCCTTCTTTTAAAAAATTCTAAATTTTTTTTAAAAAACCCCTTTTAAAGAAAAAATTGTTAGACTCCAATACCTTTAAACCCTTAACACCCCCGGTTTAAAATTTGCCTTTATTTAAAAACCCCCCGGGGATTGTCTTCCGCAAAGAACCCCCTAGCGGTAACCACCTTTTTTTGGCACCAATAGAAAAAGGGGCTGGCCCCACCACGGAGCGTATTTAGTTCCCCAGGGCCTTTTTGCAAAAGGGACGACCCCCAGGTGCTCCACCCCCCGTTACCCTAAAACGGCTTTCAAACCCCACCTTAAACCCTCTTTTTTGTCAAAGCCCCCAGAATTTTTCTTTTGGAAAAAATAAAAGGTTGGGCCCTTGGCAATGGTTTACCCCCTTATGTCCCCTGATTGGCCCCCCCGAGGTCCCCTGATAGGGGAGTTAAACCCAAAAACCTGCCCCCCTCCTGAGGGCCCTACCTAAAGGTTCTTTTTTGGGTCCCGTATTTTTTCCCAAAAACTAAAATTCCACCCTTGTCTAATGTGATGCCCCTTAAAATGATTGCCATTTTCATAAATATGCAGTTGATACAAAAAATTTTTGGGGGAAAATGAAACCCACCTAAAAATTTTTAGACCCCCACACCACATGGCAGATTGCAGAAAGTGTTTTTTCAGGGGGATGGGCAGCAACAAACTCAAATTAAATACAGACAAGGGCAGAATTATGGCCCGTTGGTTCACCATTAGTCCTTTGCGGGGGGGGTCGGGGGAGTTTGGGTTCCCTTGGGGGGGGCTGTGACTTTGCTTTTTAGAGTTCTGTGCGGGTATCTGGGGGGTTCAGCTAGATTTCCCACTTCTCAATTTAAAAACCACATTAGTAACGTCTGCAGGCAAAGCTTTCTAGAGCTGCGGGCCTTTGCACAAAATTAAAAAATTTTTGCCTCGCGAAGCAGTGATCAAACTTTTTTCAGCGCCCCCTTGTCGCGAATGGACTATTTTCAACTCCGTTTTTTTCGGAAAAATGGGTGACCGTTTTAAAGCCCGAGCGAAAATTTAGAACTCGCGCAGGTCCCTCCTTTGGAAAAGCAAAAGGGGCCATGTGACTCCAAAGTTAGGGGGTTTTCATTTGGTTTACCTGTAAGGGCAAAGCTTTTCAGTACAAATTTGCGGTCTTGGCATAGTCATCTGAAAGGGTCGCTTGGGTCCATCTCCCGTCAGCTTTCCTTTAAATCACGCACCACAACTAGAACCCCCGGTTCTTCGAATGATAACTTACCCTTTTTGTACCCCTTACAACCCCAAAAAACCCCCAGGTCGTAGATCTTTTGGTGTTGCTGCGCCCCCGATCTGGGGAAAATCTTGCCACCCACCCTCAGATAAAATGTCCCACTTTATCCCCGTTTAAAGTCTTTATTTAAAAACACTTTTCTTTAATGTAAATTTTTTTGGGTAGTTAAATATATTGTGCTTGTCCCTTTTCGGCCGCCGTTTTTCCCACTGTAGGCTACTTAAATTTTCATGGCCCGGCTGTTGGTTAGGGGTTTTTTTTTTGTTTTTTTAGTTATTTATTGCAAATGCCTTTTTTCTTTAGGGTCTGTTAATTGCCCCCGGGGGTGCCCGGAGGGAAGTGGTGCCCCTTTCCCGTGCGTTTGGTATCTCTGGGAAAATTTATTTGCCCCTTTAGAAAAAGCCCTTAAAAATTGTTGTTGTTGGTTTTTTGTTGGTTTTTTTGTGCTGGGGTGTGCAAAGTGTATAAAGCGCAAGGTTGAAAAACGGGATTTTATTTATTTGGTTTTTGGGGGAAATGTTTCTATATAAATGCTTTTTCATTATTATTATTATTATTTTCAATTAAAAATACTTTTCCGGGTTTAAAATTTTTTCACAATATGTGCACTTGTGGTTTTTTTCTCCTTTTTGGCTTTTAAAGTGCCCCGTCAAGTTATGTTTAGTTGTAAAGGTTTATGACAGTATGTGCATTTGTATGGTCTTCCCCTGTATGTCTCGCAAGTGTTTTTTTAACTGGATTATCTTGTATGTTTTTCCCCACACTGTGAACAATTTGTATGGTTTTCATCAATTTCGAAGATGGCTATTCACGTGAATTTCGGGTAAACGTCTAAAAGGGATGTGTATTTGTTGTTTTTTCCCCGGTGTGGCTTCGCTATGTGCTCTTAAGCCTTGTTGTTGTGTTTGTCTTCCACTTGTAAAACATTGTCGGGGCCTGCTCTGTGGGGTCGCTGTGTTTTGCCAGCTCTTTTTATCAATATTTTTCCACAGTTTTTACACAGGAGTATTTCTTTGAAAAATTCCGCCCCCTTTTGGCAGTCTGTTCACCTGAGCTGTGTCCAGTCGCATATTACCCTCACCCAATCATCGGGGCATAAGTTATCACTTTCCCCCGGGTCGACATCAGTGTTTGGTTCAGTGCCTTCACCACTGTCGGAATCGTTTCCCAGGTTTCCCTTTTCTTGTACTGTCTGTTTTTTTGACTGCCTTTGTACATTTCACAGGGGCGGGGTTTTTAAATTTTTTCAGGAGCAAAAATATGGTGTTGAAAGAAAGCTCAGATAAATCCCACAAACTTCTGATTTTTTGGTTTTTGTTTTGTTTCGAAATTTTTCTGCTGTTTTCCCTTTTTCGGTTTTCTAGGCATTTTTTTTGGTCTGGTATAATCGGTTTGTTGTTGGGATATGTCCCCATTTTTTTTGTTTAATGTAAAATTAGTTTGTTTTGTTTTAGCTCCTCATTCCAAAACCCCTTTTTAAACCCTTAAAAACGGATTGTAAAAATATATTTTAATTCAAATGTTTTGATAGCTTGACTTTACCTTTGGGGAAAAACCCCCTGTAAAAGGACCCATTTTGCGCGCGTCCCTTTTTTTGTATCTAAATATCTGTGGTCGTTCCCATTTCAAGTACAGACAAGGTCACATTTCCAATATTGTAGCTGTAGGTAGCAAAACCATTTGAAAATTTGCTTGCATGAATGTTTGATTGTTTTGCAGTTTCTTTCGGGGAATCATTTGTCTCAGGCAGATCGGGGGTTTTGTTCATGTTGGGTCACAGCATTGGTTCCTTGTGTTGATCTGTGCTGAAAGCCTCTGTTTTTGTGTTGATTTTGCGGGTTCCCCTGGGTCTGTTGGAGACTGAAGTCATCTGCAACATCAAAAAAGGGTCAGATAGTTTCAACATAAAGGTGAAGGCTGTGTTTAGTTCTATCCCATGTTACTATACTTCTAGGGCAGGGTGCATGTTGAGAGTGGCAATTGAAAGGGTTCAGGTTTCGTTTATCCCCCCCTTTTATGTTTAAACACTGGTACTAGGTATTTTAAAGCAGGCTGAAAAATTTGAACTTTATGTTTACAGTCCATTTGTTTTTTGTCCCCCTTTTTGCATACATATAAATCATCAAAAAAAGGGAAAAAAAAACATACAATTAATCTTAGAAATACACTCTGCAAAACGTGTATCTTTATGGCTATCTTAACAAAGAAAATCCCCAAAGAGTTGGTAAATTTAACCCCCCTCCCCCCCCCCCCTGTGTGTTTTAAATGTCCCGCAACAACAACTGCAAATATGTAAAATTCTAATAACCACCAACTTCCCCCCCCCCCTTACCCCTATGAATTTTTTTTATCTCTGTTTTTACAACATTTCCTGGCATTTTTTAATCCTGGAAATTTTGGAATTTCTATAAAAAAAAAAAAAGACAGCTTTTCCCTTTAAAAAATTTTAAAAAAACTTTTTTTCAATCTGAATTTTTTAAGTCCTTATAACATATTGTATGAGCAATGTTTGAGGGGATCGCTGACTCTGTTTGTACAAAATGCAACACCTTAGTCATGTTTTTTGTTTTTTAGTGTACAGAGAGTAAGGAGAAAGAGAGGGGAAGGAGAGAGAGAGAGAGAGAGAGAGGAGAGAGAGAGAGAGAGGAGAGAGAGAGAGATAATTTGGGAAATTGTTCAATGTACAGGGGCCTTTGGGGACACGATAAAATACAAAAGCAATAAAACTTTTTTTTTCATCACACGCATTGGGTTTGTTTGTTCGTACGAAAAGCTAGCCATCAAAAGCGCAGTAGAATAAACTTATCTCATTTTTTAACCCCAACCCGTTTGTGAAAATTTAAAAAAAAATTTTGTAAGAAAAAAACAAGGGAAACGACGCTTTTCGTTACAATCCTATGTAGACACATAAAAGTGAAAAACATATAAATTTATGTACAAAAAAGGAAAATTGTAAATACATTTTTTCCCTCTGCTTGATCTGAACACATTTGCGAGAAAGTTGAGATTCACTTTACAATTACCGCTATTTCAGGGATATCTCTCATAACTTCAAAAACATTAAAACCAAAATTGGTTTTAAAACCCTAGCAGCCTGACAAGTATGACAGGTGTAATCTATTCTATTCAGGATGCATGAGAGAAAACCCCTTTTTCAAAATTTAACAAAATGTGATGTTGGGTTTTTTTTTTAAAATGTTTGTTTAAAAAAAGCCTAAATATTTTACATACAAAACAAAGGGGAATATTAGTTTTCCTTTTAATCTTTTTTCCCTACCCTTCACACGACACAGATACACCCCCCCATCACAACACACAACAACACACCACACACACAATATATTATAAACTATATTCTATATATATTATAATATAAATAAAAATATAAATAAATATATATATATAAATAAAAAAAATATTTTTTTAAAAAATTTTACACACACAAACCAGGATTCGTGGTCTAGGGTAAACCCACCGCCTGAAAGGGTAAGTCCAGGTTAGAAGTGTGGTACTTCGATTCCCGTTTGAGCCGAAAACTTTTACCCCCCCAATTAGACCATGAGGGGGTGGTTGGGTTGCTGTCTTTTTGCATGGATGTCCCCTTGTTAAATATTTAGAATATTTAAAAGAACCCTGGCAACAAGGGTTGTCCCTTCAAAATTTGTAGAATAAAGCCATTGATGGGAAAAAAACAAATTTTAAGGACAGGAAAAATTTTTAAAAAGGGGTTTCCCCTTGGAAAATGCTTTCCAGGAGAGCCCCTATTTTCACACAGGAAAAGCCATACTTAGAGTGGTTAAAAAATAAAGTAATTTAAAAAATAAAAAATAAATGAATAGAAGACTGTAAATTCAGGGGTCATAATTACTCATAACGGGAGAAAATACTGGCACACATGACGACAAACAGGAGAAATAAAAAAATTTACCTTTTCCAATTTCCCCAATGACATTCCCCCCTGAATGACGTGGACCCACACCCAGCCTAAATATCCTGAACTTGCTCAGAATCGTGAGCCATGGGTGGTCAGTGTTCTAGGACAAGAAACAATGCACGTGCTCCCGTTTTTCTTTTTTTTTCTAAAAGGGGCTATGGTGGAGGTGGTGGTGAGGGAAATTGAGAAAAATTTGAAAAAAATATGTTCCTTCTTGTATGTCTTGCAAATTTTTTGGATCGTAAAAATTTTGTAATTGTTTTGTTTGCCCTTTTTTTTTACTTTCTTTCTGTGTAGATTTCCACTATTGTGTAAAAATTTCATGTTTTTGTTTATCAAACCCGTTTGTGAAAGGGTTCCCCTATTTGTTTTTTTTTTTCATTATTTTTCCAGAACTTGGGGTTTACCAATGGGGGTGAGATTCAGTGATTGCATTCGTTTTTCCCCAAAAATGAAGGTAGTGCATTCCAACTTCAGAGAATGTATGCTGCAACTTGTTATTTCTTAACCCAAAAATGCAAGATGATTTATTGGATCTTGGATGTGCAATTTTAATGTTCTGAGTCTGCTTTTAAGTTCCCTGGGAGATAAAAAAGATCCCCAATTTTAATTAAGCGACACCGGAGACTCAATCTCATGGCTTAAGGGCCCCAAATAAAGAGCTGAATGGTTTTAAACCCACTGAGTTTAGTGTAGTCTCTGTCTGTGTTTTGCCTTTTTGTTTTGATTGTATGTGGGCGTGCATTGATGTGTGTTTTGTGCAGTGTGTGTCGTGTGAGTGTGGGGGGGTGGGGCGTGGGTGTGTGGGAGCACTCTTGTGGGTTTGCTGGACATGGGTATATTCTTTGAAATTTGTGTGTGGTGTGTTGTGTGGTGTGGTGTGGTGTGTGGTGGGTGTGTGTGTGTGTGTGTGTGTGTGTGTGAAAAAATTATATGCACATGTACTAGCTATGCATTCCTTATCACAAGAGTGAATGGACAAAAAGCAAAATCAAAACCAAAAAAATACAATGCATATCAGCTTGCACGTTGTGTTTTTCCTATTAGTAACCTTTTTGAGGAAATCCCAAAGGGTAAAAGACTGCATTTCATAAATGTTTGTTTATGTGTTGTTCGCGTATTTCCACATAATGTATACCATTAGGTCATGATTAGCTTCTCTGTGTGGAAATTCTGGCTCGCCCCTGGGAAGACCTCGTGGAAAACAAGAGAAACACCCCCCATTTTATTTCTGTTGCTGTTATTTGTTTCTCTATCAAGACCTTTTTACCAAATTTTGCGGGGAAAATTCTCTATCGCTGCCCAGTTCTTTTATTGTTTTAAGTGTATATTGCTACGGTTCCTCCTTTCACATGTAATCCAAAAGATTGGTCAGACCCCCCATTACGTCTAGAGGATGGGGGACCCTTTCAGGACAAACGGGGGTACACCACCCCGTTTTTGAACCTGGGCATTTTCTTTCTAAGAGGTGGGGTACCTCTAACCCTTAGCGTGTGCGTGCGGCTTGCTTGGTGTGTGCGGTGTGAGATTGTGAGTGTGTTTTGAGTACATGTGTGTTACAGCATTTTTAACACTATCAACTACTCTTTCCCGATATCCTTTTGTTTCTTCTTCACAAGGGGCAATCACCCTTGTGTGATCAGAACCCACACCCATTCAATTAAATTTGTACAGTAAATCACAAACAAACCGCATTTTGATAAATACTTTAATGGAAAAAAACAGCTAAAATAGAAAAGAAAAAAAAAGTACACACCACAAAATCCCTGAAGAAAAAAATATACATTTTTATTTTACAAACAAAGCTTCTAAAAACTAATCTTATTTTTAAAACTTGGGAAAAATGTAATCAAAAGTTTAAGTACAAAATAATGACAGAAATTCCCTTACTTTGCAGGGTCATAAAAAATCTGACAGACTTTTTTAAAAACATTTCCCCAAAACCATTAATTTTTAAAGCTCCATTCCAAATAAAAACGCACATTTTCTATGTACAGGAAAAAGCTTTTGAAAACAATGTTTTTTTTTTTTAAATGTTAGATGGCATTCTTAAAATTCACACCTTGATTTGATGTTTTTTAACCGTTCCCGGTTGTATGATTGAGAAAATGAAAACATCAGCGGAAATATGTTAGCAGTGCACTTGAAACATTGCTGTCCAGATATATGGTTTTAATGGAAGGATCAAAATATCTGGCCCTTTCAATTATAAAACAACAATGAGTGCTGTTTTGGACAGGTACTTTTACGACGCTGTTAAAAGGGAAAAGTCTTAATCATTATCACCTAGTCTTCTGACTGCCTATTAGGAAAAAAATGCTGTTTCCTATAATTGATGGGGAAAGTCAATGCCCAAAATAGTTTCGTAGAGGAGGTAAGTCATGTTTTAAAAAAGAAAAAAAAAAACAACACACCCATCACATAAAATTAAAGGGAATTAATTTGGGAAAATGTGTCAGGGGAAAAATCAAAATGAAAAACTATTTTGATAACTTTTCAATAAAATTGTCTGAAAACCGTATTATGAGGGGAAAAAAAAGGCCACAAAATAAACACAATGAAACACAAGGACAATTAAAAAGTTCATAAACAATTGCCTTGTTCATTGGTTTAACTTACCATTCAAAGAGTTTCTCCGTTGGCTGACCAGGGTCCCAGAATCCCTAGAGGTGAGAAGGCTCTCTTTATGTATGTTGGGGTTCTTGTTTCAAAATTTGAGTCACATTGGGTTTTGTTTCAAGGTTGTCGTGATTTTTGTGAGCTGATTTCTTGGTTTCCACTTTAGCTGTGTAAAAACTGATCTACGTGTCCCTTGTGGTTGTGAATGTGTCTGCTGAACTGAAAATTCCCCTCTGCACTATGGCCACTGTCTGTTGGAAGGTTTTGCTTGATTTATGGGGCTTTGGGGGAGATCCTTATCCTTTAAAATTTTTGTGTGATAGTGTATGCGCCTTTAATTTTCCTTTTTGGGAACTTTTTCCCAGAATGACAAGTGTGTGGGTTTTTGTTTGGGGGTTTGATTTGGGTTTTAATTACTGTAGCGGGCAAAAGTCATATCACAAAATTTTTAAATTTGTGTTGTTTTTTGGTGGTTTTAATGTGAATAAAATATTTTTTGGGTAAAAAAATTAAAAGGATTGTGGGTTTTTTGGTGGGTTTTAATAAAAATATTTTATGGTAAAAAAAATTTTGAAAATTTTGAAAAAGTTTTGGCTTTCTTGTGGGGTTGGTGAAATTTTATTTTATTGAAAAAAATTTATAAACATGTTAATGCTTCTTGAGCTAAAAGACTGATGCCTTAAAGTACAGCCATTATTTTATAAAGGGCCCCCCAAAAAAAAGTTGACAAAAAAAAACCAACATAAAGCATACAAAAGCGGACCACAAACAAAAAAGGGAGCTCAGAGGGTTGGGCTGTACAAATCAGATGGACTCTCCCAAACCAACTCAAGGAAAAGTGCAGGGGGAAAGGAAGGCGAGGCAGGCCGAAAAGAAGAAATGGGGAGAAAACTCATGAATGGCCAGGAAGGCTTTCCACAACCCACACTTGCCCAAAACTGCCGCAAGGAGTAAAATGGGGCAACGTTTTTTCATGCGTGCCCTTAGACCCCTGGGGGGGTTATGGGGGAGGGGGAGATTATTTATAAATACTACAGCTAAACAACATGTTTTTAAAGCCAATCACTCACCCCGGCCTGTTTTGGTTTGCTAGTTAAATTGTCCACAATGCACACACACACCACCACACACACACACCCACCCCCACAACACAACCACACTCACAAACACACACACCACACACGTCTGCTCTTGTGTTGTGTGGTGTGTGTTGTGTGGGGTTGTGTGGTGTGGGTGTGTCGCGTGCGTGTGTGTGGGTGGGGAAGGGGGACGTCTTTTTTTTATCATTTTTGGTAGGTGCTTTTCTGGTCTTGTTTTTTAAATGAGTTTTTTTAATGGTTTTTTTTGAAAATAATTAAATACTACTATGTGCTTTTTTACAGCATCCTGTGTTTATGCAGTTTAGTAAATGTTGTCGTCCATTCCCACCCCCCCGGGGAGGGTACTCTTCCAAACAGCAGAACAGGATTTTAAAGGTGACACGCGTATTTTGCAGCAGACTGGTTTTTTAGGGTTTAAGGGAAGGGTGATTTGGGGGGTGGGGTCACCAGATGTTAAAAAACCGGGGAAACCATGGGATTTGGGGATTTCATTGGATGTTAAGGTATTTCCATTTGGGACAAAAAAAACACAAAATAAAAAAAAATAATACTAATAAAAAAAAAATTTCTTATGAAAAAAATAGTCATCCTATTTAAAAAATTGTTTCATTTAAAATTTTTAGAAAAAAAATTAAAAAAAAAAAGTTTGCAGAGCGTGGTTTCGATCCAGGCCCTGGGTTTGGGGCCCCACCTTCCACTGCCCACTCTGCTCCCGGGGATTCCCGGATTATGAAATTTACTCTAGTAGTGTGTGTGTGTGTGTGTGTGTTTGTGTGTGTGTGTTGTGTGTTGTGGTGTGTTGGGGTGTGAGATAGATAGGAGAGAGAGAGAGCGAGAGAGAGAGAGAGAGAGAGAGAGAGAAAAGAGAGAGAGAGAGAAGAGAAAAGTTCAAGATAAGGGGGTATGTTTGTTTGATGTTGTACGATAATGACTATTTCTCCCTTGAGCTATTTCTTCTTTTTAAAAAAAAAATCTTTTATTTTGAGGTAATGGAATAATCACCATGTCGTTTTACATCAACCCCCTTTTGTTTAATTTTTTTTTTTTTCATGCATTCCCCCTGGTTGACCTATTATTTTGAAAAAGGGGCATTTTTTAAAAAATTACCTGCGGGTTCTTGTGCCTGTGGGGTTTTTGTTTTTGTTTTTGTTTTTTTTTAGTAGATTAAAGACCCCCAGCGGTGTTATCGATTTAGGGAACTGTGGTGGGAATCACCCTTTGAGTTCCTGGAGCCCCCCTAAAAAAGCACAAAAAACAACAAAAAATCGAAGGCAACAGCAGGCCCATGCGGCCCCAAAGCCCTTCACCAGCCGAGCTCTCGTAACGTGGGTTTGCAACGCCCCCTCGCTTAGGCCCAAGTTTAACAGGCTCTCCCCAAGGGGGCCTAGAGGGGGAAGGAGGAAGGGGGTAGAGTCTGTATGATGTTTTCTCCCCTTTGGGGGTTCTTCTTCGTTTTGGAACGTCAGACCCGCAAAATTTGTCGCTAATGACAAAAAAAGGTTGCGCTGCCGTTTGCTCCTGAAAAGTAGGCCCCGCGGTCCAATTCGGCTAAAAGAGAATGTAATTTTTAAAGCCTTCTGGAAAGGGAATTGACCCGAAAGGGGAAAAAAGACAAGGGGGGTCAGGGAAAAAAGGAACAAACAGGAACAAAGTAAGGATAGAAAAAAGAAAAATTGTAGTACACATGTGGGATTCAAACCTGGGTCCGTACAAAAGCCACAGCCCCCCCCCCCCAACCCCTGTGATATGGACTTTTAGCGAATTCTCCTGCAGTTATCTGTGAGTGCGTGTTTGTGTGTGTGTGTTGTTGTGTGTGTGTGTGTGTGGTGTGTGTGTGGTGGTTTTTTCTTCTTCTTTGTGCAGATTTAAATTTTATTTAGTAATATTTATGCGGAGATGAAGAAAAGGATGTTTAAAGTCAGTAAATTATGGTAGTATTCATACGATGTAAAAAAAAAGGGAAAAGGGGCCAGTAGCCTTGTGGTCGTTGCAGGCGGGCTCACAGCCTCAATTTCTCAAGGGGCCAGCATTTTGAGGGTGGCGCCCATCTCCTCTCCCTCGTTACTCGATGTGTGTGTGTGTGTGTGTGTGTGTTGTTGTTGTTGTTGTTGTTTTTTTAGCACTATCAACCACTACTTCCAGATCGTCCCTATCTACTGTTTCTGTGTCTCCCAAGGCACAACTGAAACAAGAGAGGTGCCCCTGACAGATTTCTGCAGAAAATGACCACTCTGATAAGGTAAGGTAAAGGTGTCCCATAACCTATAAGGTCGTAGGGGAGCGAGGCGTTAGAGACCTCACTTCTCTAGGGCCAGCGTATTGAGGGCGGCGCCCATCTCCTCTCCCTCGCTGCTTTACCTTCCCTGACCCTAAAGAGGGAAGGTACCCATTTACAGCTGGGTGAACTGGGGGAACTGTACGCAAACGGTCACCCATCCAACTGGTAACCACGCTCGACGCTGCTTAACTTGGCTGGGGGAAAGCGAGTGCTCCGACCACTGAGCTATCCCGTCCCCTGATAGGGAAACAAATAAAGTGGAAAACAGGGAAAAAAAACAATAATGTGTGGTGCTGCTCTTGTAGGGATGGCTCTCCCAGGGAAGAGCAGCCCCGAATTTCACGCAGAGAAATCTGTCATGACTTAATGTGGTAAAAAAATAATGAAATGAAAGGTTGCAGTCACACCTATGGGTATCCATATCTTCATACCCATTACAAATCATACATTTGCACAGGCACATCACAAAAAATATGCGTTTTTGGTAAAATACCTTTTATTTGAAAAACTGAAATAAAATAGTAACAAGAAAACTTTGTACACATCACAGAATCCAAAAAAAGATAAGTTAATACACTGGGTTTATACACATGGATTCTAAAATCTAACATTAGTTTTAAAGCTTGGTTAAAGAGTAATCAGGAGTTTAAGTACAAAACGAATGACAGACATTTTACCTATTTCTCAGGCATCATTATAATCCATGCAAAATTGTTTGACAAACATGATTCTAAATGCTATACACGTTTTGAAAGCTTCGCACCAAGTAATGAAGGATGTGGATTACTCTTGCTACAGAGAATCAGCTTGTGAAGAAACTTCATTTAAAAAGCGAAATACTGTTAACATGGTATTGTAAAAAATTCAAACCTGGATTTTGATGTATGCATATGTTTCATGTTGTATGAGTTAAACAAAATGAAACATCAGAGGAAATAGTTATGAACAGGTGTACATCAACATTGCTGTCCAGATATATCAGTTTTAATGAAAGGATGCCAATATATATGGAGCTTTTCAATTATAGTACATAAAGTGATGTGCGAGTGTAATGAGCTTGAACTTCACTGTGTGAATAATGATCTTCCAAGACATTCTGAGTTGCTGTTAAAAAAACTTGAGTAGTTTCCTAATAATTATTATGACAAAGTCAACTGCACACTAGTTACAGTCGAGGGAGCTCCAGTCATGTTAAAATTGGAGAACAAAAAAGACATCATGACATAATAAGAAGGTGAGTAATTGGGGAAAGGCGCCTGGAAACTTCAACTTTATCCATTTTAATAACCTGTCATTATCAGTTTGAGGACAGTATGTTAAGGGAAGTAACAAAACACACATTGCATGCAATGTACAATTAACCCGTATGCCACATACAAACGTTCAGCAGATTAAGTGTAATGCTCATCTGGTTTCACTTACCATTTACACTGTTTCTCCTGTGGGAATGACCAGGGATCACAGAAATCCATACAGCTGAAAACCGGCTCTCTTGATTTATATTGTTTTCTTGTTTCAAGATATACGTCACATGTGTTGTGTACGAGGTTGTCATGGGATGAGGTGTGAGCTGATTTCTAGGTACCTACTTTATCTGTGTATAACTGGTGCTACGGCTGTCCATTGTAGCTGTGAATGTGTCTGACTGAACTGAAGGTTCCATTCTGCACTTTGGCCAATGTCTGATTGGACTAGCCTGTGTCTGATTCAGGGATTTGGGGGCAGATCCTTATCCTTAGTGTTGACATTATTGTGTTTGGTGTTTTCTGTGAAGTAATGTGTGTGCTCTTAAGCTTTGTTTGGTGGATAACTTCTTTCCACAAAATGTACAAGTGTAAGGCTTTTCTCCTGTGTGGGTTCTGATGTGGTTTATCAAATGATGTTTCTGGGTAAAAGTCATATTACAATATGTACATTTGTGTGGCTTTTCCCCTGTGTGGGTTCTAATGTGGACAGTTAAATGACTTTTCGCCGCAAACGTCATATCACAATATGTGCATTTGTGTGGCTTTTCTCCTGTGTGAGTTCTAACGTGGACAGTTAAAATTTTTTTCAAGGTAAAAGTCTTATCACAATACATGCACTTGTGTGGCTTTTCTCCTGAGTGAGTTCTAATGTGGGCAGTTAAATTATTTTTCTGGTTAAAAGCCATATCACAATACGTGCACGTGTATGGCTTTTCTCCTGTGTGGGTTCTAATGTGAACAGTTAAATGAATTTTCTGGGTAAAATTCATATCACAATATGTGCACTTGTATGGCTTTTCTCCTGTGTGTGTTCTAATATGGACAGTTAACTGATAATTCCGAGTAAACATCATACCACAATACATGCACTTGTGTGGCTTTTCTCCGTGTGGGTTCTAATGTGCTCTGTTAAGCTCTGTTTAGTTTTAACAGTTTCATGACAATAAGTGCATTTGTATAACTTTCTACTGTATGAGCTTGCATGTGTACTTTTAAGTTTCTGTCATACTTGTATGTCTTTTTACACTGTGAACAGTTGTATGGTCTTTCTCCTTTATGGGTTCGAAGGTGGCTGTTCAAGTAACATTTCTGGGTAAACGTAATATCACAGTGTGTGCATATGTGTGGTCTTTCTCCTGTGTGTTTCCGCATATGTGCTCTTAAGCCTGTGTTGTATTTGAATGTCTTTTCACATTGTGAACACTTGTATTGCCTTTCTTCTGTGTGTACTAGCATGTGCTTTTTCAGTGCGCTTTTATCATAACATATTTTTCCACAGTTTTCACACAGATGGGATTGTTTCTTTGTACAAACAATCACGCTTCTTTGAAGCAGCCTGTTTACTCTGAGTTGTGTCACAGTCAGCATCATTATCCTCACCGAAATCATCATGCATAAATTTATCTTTGTCCATCAGGTTGACAGCAGTGTTTTGTTCAGTGCCTTCCACACTGTCAGGAATCATTTCCAGGTTTATCTGCCTTGTACTGTCTGATGTCTGACTTGCTGATGTACACTTCTCACAGAGGTATGGCTTAATTTCTTCAGGAGTGAAAGTATGCTGTTTAATAAAAAAAATACAGATAGAATCCTCACCACACTTTATGCATGTGTATTTTTTTATTTGAGTTAGTGCATATTCTGTTGTTTTTCTCTTAGGTGTGTCACAGTCATATTTTCTGGTTTGAACACAATCAGGATTGTTGCATGTTGATATGTTTTCCTTATTATTACTTGTGTTGTGTAAAAGTCTCACTATATTATTCTGTAACTCTTCGATGCAATGCCCATCTGTAACACCCCTTGAAAACAGTGAGATGTGAACACCTACAGTGAATTCACACGTGTCCTTGATCAGTTTGACCTCACCTGGGAAAGAAACACCTGTACCTAGGATCCCATATTTAGCAGTGATAATCACGCATTCTTTGAAATCAAAAACGTCTGCAGTATCGTTACAGTTACAATTACAGGCAATGTCGACATTTCCAATATTGTCAGCTGTAGTGTTCCAGTACCCAGTGGTTTCCTGCTTCCACTGAATCTTCTGATAGTTTGCAGTTGTCTGTTCTGGGAATCCACATGTCTGATGTAGGTTTTGGGCATGTTCATGGTTAGTCAAAGCATCTGGATTGACAGCTGCTTTGGTCTGTGCTGAAGAGTCCTCTGTCTTGATGTTGGCTTTGCTGGGTTGCCCTGGTTCATGTTGGAGAACTGAAGTCATCTGCAACATCAACCACAGGTCATGATAGTTTCTAGCATGAAGGTGATAGGCTGTTTTTGGTTTTACTCATGTTATGGTTCTTCTAAGTTTCATGTGTATGTTTAAGAGCTGCTAATATGCAAATGTTTCAGGTTTTGTTTCTAACTCCCTTTCATAGTTTTAACAATAGATACTAAAGCACTTAAAGAAAGTAGCTGAAAAATATGATTTTGGGGGTTTTACAGTCAACGTGGTTTTTGTCGTCCTTTTCCTAAGAGAAACAAATCCTTTATAGAGGAGAAAGAAACACACAATGAATCTAAGCAACACTTACTAGCAAAATGTGTATCTCTTACAGCCTGTCTTCAGCCAAAAAATATGCCTAAGAGGTGGTTCATTTAACCACCTCCCCCTTCCCCCCTGCATGTTTGCAATGATACCAGCATCAACAACTGCAGAAGATGTAAAATGTCAATAAATCACCAACTCTCCCTCCCCCCCCCCCCTCTAGCCATTCGTCATTTTAATGTATCTCTGTATTACCAAGCTCTTCCTGTCAATTTTTTTAATCCTTAAAATAATTTGGAAATATTCTACAATACATAAGAGAGCTTGTGGTGTACAATTACAATAACTGTTTTCATATATGAATGTTTAAGCTCCTTGTATGCATGTAAATGTATGTAGCAATGCTAAGACGGGAGTCTGCATACCACTTTGTTTGTTTATACAAAAAGCATGCAGCCATAGCCATGCATTTATGTTTTCATTGTACAGAGAGAGACAGAGACAGAGAAAGAGAGAGAGAGAGAGAGGAGAGAGAGAGAGAGAGAGAGAGTGAGGAGAGAGAGAGAGAGAGAGAGATAAAGAGAGAAAACTCGAACTTGTTTAATGTTCATGGGCCATGATATAATACAGCAGGAAAAAGAACAGTATATTTTTCATAACACGAGATTCTTTTAGTTTATTGTACCCAAAAGGTAGTCATCAAAAGCCCAGCAGAAGAAACTTATCCCATTCATTCACCCCAAGCCATTTGTGGTTATGTAATACAACTTGTAAGAAAAAACAAAGACTTACATTTCATTATCAATCCTGTGCAGAACATATGAAAGTGAAAAAATATTATCAATTATGTACATAAAAAAGGTGATTTTATATACAATTTTCACTTTAGCTTGATCAAAACACGTTTGCAGACTGTTAACGTTGAAAGTCATTTTACAATTACCCCATTTCAGAAGGATATCTCTGGTTACCTTCATAAACAAAATAAACCAAAAATTGAATACATCTAACCTAGCAACCTGACAAGTTAGAGAGATGTACAATAATTCTATTCAGGGTGCATGAGAGAAATACGTTATTTTAACTAGTACTAAAAAAGTAATGGTGTATGCTTTTCTTTGAAAGTTTGCTTATAAATGTTGACATATTTTACATACTAAAACATAGGGGCATGTTCAGTATTCCTTTTACACCTTCTTTCCCATATCACTTACTCACTCACTCACTCACTCACTCTCTCTCTCTCTCTCTCTCTCTCTCTCTCTCTCTCTCTCTCTCTCTCTCTCTCTCTCTCTCTCTCTCTCCCTCTCTCTCTCTCACACACACACATACACACACACGCACATACACACACACACACACACACACACACACACACACACACACACACACACACACACACACACACACACACATGTTCTCAGAGTCTATGCGTGTTGAAGGCCTCACACTTAAAAGCAATAAATACAGACAAGCTGAGGAGAAGAAAGAAAAATATAAAGACCCATGTTCTAATAATACTGAATACATCGATGCTCAAATAACAATCAATGAAGTAAAAGATGTATTATTTTCCCTTCCTAATAAAAAAACTTCTGTTGGATTAGATGCCATATCCAATGATATGCTTAAACAGTTACCAGAAAACTTCATTCTTCTGATGCATAAACTTTTCCAAAAGTGTTGGACCGAAGGGGCAATGCCAATGAACTGGAAGCAGTCTATTATTGTTCCCATTCATAAGCGAGGAAAGCCTAAAACTGATAAAACTAGTTATAGGCCCATAGCACTGACTTCTAACATTTGTAAGCTTATGGAGAAAATTATTCTAAAAAAGGTTTGTGTATTACTATAAGAAAAATAAGATAGTTCCTGTCAATCAAGCAGGCTTTCAAAAAGGTAGATCAGCAACCAATAACTTAGTTAAACTAACAACACAGGTCAAACAACAATTTGCGAGAAGAAAAAAGCGACTTGCAACATTTCTTGATGTAAAGAAAGCCTATGGCCAAGTTTGGCATGCTAAATTGCTGCATAAACTGGAAACTATTGGCATTTCTGGGCATTTTTTCTCTTATATTAAAAGCTTTTTATGTAACAGAAGTATACAAGTGAGAGTAGGGAATGCATATTCAAACTTTAGGTCATTGCATATGGGTTTACCACAGGGCTCAGTTATAGCCCCTTTTCTGTTTAATATATTGATGTATGATTTACCCACAAAACTGTTTAAAGATGTTGTCTTGGTACAATATGCTGCTGATATATGTATATGGATGAATGTCACTATGAAGCGTGCTACAACAAAGAGGATGATAAACTATACCAGAAAAGTATATTAAAAAGAGCTAGATAATTTACATAAATATATTTTTGAAAATGGCCTGGCATTATCTACAGAAAAAATGCACATTATGCTTTTTAATAATGGTAGTGATCCAGATACATTGCCACAGTTTACGATTGTAGGGCAGCCAATTCAGTATAAAAATATGGTAACATTTTTAGGTATTCAACTTACATCAAAATTAACTTGAAATGCTCATATTGAATACATTTAACAAAAGCAAGGAAATGCCTACCTTTTCTTGAAATGGTTAGCAGACAGTCCTGGGGACAAGATATCTTCACTCTTAAATGCTTTTCTAAGTCACTTGTACGTTCTAAACTGTCTTGTGGACAAGAAGTCTTTTTCAGTGCTCCTAATATTTTACTTTAAAAACTCCAAAGTATAGATTGTAAGGCATACAAACTTGCACTTGGGGTACCATTCTATGCATCCACCATAGGAACTTATAAGGAAACTGAGGAACTTCCCCTAGCTGAATACCGACAACTTTCATGCGCCGAATATGTTTTACGGAGCACCAATGGCAAACATTTTGTCTGTAGTGAATTAAAAGTTCAAGCAGAAATAAATTTTCCAAAGAGGGCAAAACAAATTTCGTGTTTAATGCCTATTGGCACTTATGTATCAGATCTCTTTCAAAAATCTAAACTTAATCAATATGACTTAGAAACACAAAAAGAAGTTTTACCATGTCCTTCATGGGAGATGGATAAAGCCTGTTTTGATATATAATATATTAATGAAAAAAAGAATGAAAATCAAAACATCATGGTTGCAGATGTTCAGTCGCATATTGCAAATAAGAATGCTGACTGCTTAAAAGTTTATACAGATGGATCTGTTTTAGAAAACCATGACACAAGCTCTGCATTTGTCATACCAGCACTTAAAATTGAGAAATCGTACTATCTTGGTAAATATCGTTCAATATTTACAGCTGAACTTATTGCAGTTCTTATGGCTTTTAACTATATTCTTGATTTTCTATCTTCCTTCTTTCATATCTTGCTTTGTGTTGACTCCAAGTCTGTATTGTATGCTATAAAATCCCCAAACTTCAAGGTCTCCGGATCTATTTTTGAATATAGGTATGTCATACACCTCCTAAGTTTAAGAGGTATTCCTGTTTCTTTTTGTTGGGTGCCCCCTCAAGTTGGAATTTTTTCAAATGAGTGGGCTGACAGAGCTGCAAAAAAGGGGGCAAGACATGCCATGGAATCGATAGAACTGGAGGTTCCATTATCTCTAAAGGAGGGATACCGTATATTAGAAAAAACTTCATGGGGTAAGCTTAAAGAATCTGATCAATTCAAAGAACAATATTTAAAATGTTGTCTGACCACTGCCCATATTTCTTTTTATATGGCTCCAACTCAAATAGATTCGCGTTTTATATCCGTGAGAAGGGTTAATTCACTATATTTTAGAATGAAAATAAATGCATTCTTTACAAAATTTTGTAAACATGTCAGATGTCTATGTGAGGATCATATTTCCAATACTCATATCATATTTGAGTGCCCTATTGTAAAACCTTTTTTACTTACATTTTCTGAACAGTCTCTGGAAAATGTATTTGAAAATTCAAAGCTAGCCTTTGCCATTGCCATATGTTTATTGCATAGTCCACTTGAATATTTATTGTAGTTACATTATTGTTATTTCATGTTTCCACACTGTTGAGTTTATATTTTGCTCCTGTTTAAAAGTATTATCATTACTTTTCTAGGGTGTTTTTTTGGGGGGATGGGTTTTTTTGTTTTTTGTTTTGTTTTGTTTTTGGTGGTTTTTTTTTGTTTTTTCCACAAAATACTAACACTGATGCTATTTCTTAACCTTTTCTCTTTCCACTCCTTCATCTCGCTTCTTTAACTTCCCTTACACTTTCTATTTCCCTCGTCTAATATCATCAGATGTGAACAGACAAATTGAAGACAAAAGAACAACAAAAAACAAACCACACACAACCACACACACACACACACACACACACACACACACTCACACAACACACACACACACACCACCACACACACAAAACACACACACACACACACACACCATCAGTGGTCAAGAGGTAACCACCTCCCCAGACAGTAAAAAATTCTGGGTTGGAAGTGTACGGTAGTTCGAATCTCATTTGGTTCTGAAACTTTCCCCCCTTCCAATAGACCATTGAGTGGTGGTCTGTGTTCTAGTCTTTCAGATGAAATAATTAACCATGGTCCTGTGTTTTTACACATAATTATTTACCACCCCTTTAAAAGAACCGGCAGCAAAAAAGGAAAGTTGTCCCTGGCAAATTATGTAAAAAACCCACTCTGATAGGGAAAAAATTGCAGTTGCGGCCAAGAAAAAAGAAACAAAAAGGTTGCGCTGCTCTTGTGGCGACTCCTCTCCCCGCAAGAGCACCCCGAATTTTAAGCAGAAAAATCTGCCATGACTTAAAGTGGTGTAAATAAAAAAATAGATAAATACATGAATAAATAAATGAATAGACAGCCTGTAAAGTTCATGGTATCACAAATGGCTAGAAAACATAGAGTCATGAGGAAAATACTTGCACACATGACAAATACAAGGAAACAAAGAATTACCTTTTCCATGTCTTCCCAATGACATTCATCCACAAACTGACAGTAGACCACGCACCCAGCTCCCAAAGTATCCTGAACTGTGCTCATACATCTGTAGAGCCATGGGTGTGCTCAGTACTCTAGGACACCAAACACAATGCATATGCTGCACGATTTTCTGTTTATTGTGAACTGTGGCTATGGTCAAGGTGGTAGTGAAGGAACTTGAGAAAAAAGTTGAAATAATGTCTTCCTTCTTTTATAGCTCTTGGCAGCATTGTTATGGATTTTTGTCTGTTTGCCCATTGTATTACTTTCATCAATATGTGTATTACTCTCATGCATCTGTCTGTCTAGCCAGGTTGTTAACTATCTGTCTGTATGTCTGCTTTTCATTATTTGCTAGAACCTTAGGGTTCACCAATGATGGTGAGATTCAGCGTATGCCATCGTTTTTGCCCACCATGAAGGTAGCTGCATTCCAACTTCGGAAAATGTATGCTGCATAGGCTTGGTGTTCCATATCCCATCAAAGGCAGACATGATTGATGGGATATTTGAAGTTCATATTTTAATCTTCTGCATGTGTGCACTTGAAGTTGACCTGGGAGATCTAAAACATCCCTATCCTTAATTAACCTGACACAAAAGTATAACGTGGGACAAAAGATCATCCAGACCATCAAAGAGCTAAACCCAAAATCCACAGTGCAATGCTTGTCCAAGGCACGGTTAGAGAATGGTTCCATACCACAAGGGGAGTCTGTCTAGGCTGTCTCCTATCACTGACATTGTTTAATGTCTTCCTTGAGCGATTAATGACTAACACCTTAAAATATCACACTGTCACAGTCAGTATTGGAGGGCGGACAATCACCAGCCTCAGGTTTGCCGATGACATTGACATACTGTCAGGAAACGAACAGGAACTAGCCAGCCTAGTGTACCACCTGGGTAAAACATCCTCCAGATATGGCATGTAGATCAGTGCTGAGAAATCAAAACTCATGACAAACTGTGCCAATTCAATCACCCCCAAGATCACAGTCAGTGGCAAAGAGCTTGAGGTTGTAGATCACTTCAAGTACCTTGGAGCTATTATAAGTGAAGAAGGTTTAAAACCAAAATCCTTGCAAGAGCTGCACAAACAATAGCAGAATGGCAAAGCTCAAGACTATCTGAAAAGACCAAAACATTTCTATCAGGACCAAGGTTAAACTACTGCAAGCGCTAGTCATCTCTACATATCTGTAACCGTGCGAATCCTGGACATTGAATGCAGATCTACAAAAGAGGATCCAGGCTCTAGAGATGAGATGCCTCAGAAGACTCCTTGGCATTTCATACATGGACCAACAACAAAGTCCTACAAACCATCACCCAACAAGTAAAGCACTGCGAAAACCTACTGACCACAGTCAAGAAAAGGAAGCTGAGATGGTAGGGACATGTGACTAGATCAGATGGGCTGTCCAAAACCATACTGCAGGGAACAGTGCAGGGGAAGAGAAGGCGAGGACAGACAGAGGAATAAATGGGCAGACAACATCACTAGATGGACAGGGAAGAGCTTCTCCACAATTCAGGCATTTGCACACAACCCAGCAAATGAAACCAGCTGGTGCAACGTTCGTCAATGCAGTGCCGCTACGACCCCGGAGGATTATGGGAGCAGATAAAATGAGATGAGATGATTTGTCATTGTGTCTGTTTGCCCACTGTTTTCCTTTCATCTATCTGTAAATTACTAAAATATATCTGTGTATTCTTTCAGCAATGTGTGTATTACTTTCATCTATCTGTCTGTCTAGCCAGCTTGTTAACTGGCTATCTGTTTGTCTGTTTGTCTGTTTTTCATTATTGTGCTAGAACACTAGGGTTCACCAATGGTGGTGAGATTCAGCGGAGGCAATCGTTCCTATCCACCGTGGAGGTAGCCGCATTCCAACTTCGGAAATTGTATGCTGCATACGATTGGTGTTTCCATAACCCACTTAATGCAGACATTATTTATGGATCTTTAAGGTGCATATTTGAGCTTTCTGCACATCTGCTCTTGAAGTTGACCTGGGAGATAGAAAACATCCCAACCTTAATTAACCAGACACCAATGAGGTTCAATCCCATGACTTAATGAACCCTAAGTATTGAAGTTGAATGGTCTTATCCAGTAAGCTATATTGTCTGCTACATGTTTGTATGTTTGCCTCTGTGTGCATGTGCATGCGTGTGTTGTGTGTGTGTGTGTGTGTGTGTGTGTGTGTGTGTGTGTGTCGCGTGTGTAGGTGTTAGTGTGTTGCTGTTGTGTTGTAAGTGGGTAAGTATAAAAGCTGTAAGGTGTCTGAGACTTAACTATCTGTGCATGCATAGTACATGGCAATAATTTATACGGTTTGTTAAAAATGTACAGTTAATGGTTGCTGTGTCGTGTGTACTGTGTTGAGCATATATATGCAAGTGTCCACACTTGTGCATATAAGGTCCAAATAATTATGTGTTAATTCCTATTAGTTAACTTTTGGTGAAGAATACATACAGGATAACTAAGAGATGGTTTTTGTGTGTATGTATGTGTGTTGTATGTATAATACACATAATGTATACCACTTCAAGTCATGGTAAATATTTTTGGTGAAATTGTGGCTGCTCACCCTGGGAAGACCTCGTGGCCACAAGAGCAACACCATCCATTATTTTGTCCTGTCTGCGTGTGTATTTATTTCTCTATCACAGTGACATTTTGTACAAAATGTTGTGAGCGAAATCTTTCTTTATGCCATGGGTTCTTCGACATGTGCTAAATGCATATTGCATACAGGTCCTGGGTTTATCATCTAGCCAAAAAAACTAACAGTCAGACAACCTCTTATAGTGACAGTTTCAAGCACAAAACAGGATCTACCCACTGCACTATGCAGGTGGGTTACCTCTAGACTACCTTGCACATGGTGTGCATGCTTGAGTGTATATGTGTGTGTGTGTCCATGTGTGTGTGAATGCGCATGCACGTGTCGGTGCGTGTGTGCATGTGTGATGATTACTTCCAGCACATCAACCACTCATTCCAGCTGGTCTCTCTCTACTGTTTCTTTCTCTCTCAAGGCTGCAATTACACCTATCGCTGATTAGACCTTTACACTCATTACAAAGTACATATTTGGACAGTCTCATCACAAACAAACCGCATGCTGATAAAATACCTTTTATTTGAAACACAAAAATAAACTAGTAAAGAGAAAACGTTATACACATCAAACATATTCAGTAAAAATAGAATACATACATTTGGACTTAAACAAACAAAGCTTCTGAAGTCTAACATCAATTATAAAGCTTTGCAAAGAGTAATCAAAGTTTAAGTACAAAATGATGACAGACTTTCAACTAATTCCCAGGCATCATATAATACCAGGTAAAACATTTTTAAACATTCTCCCAAATGCAATACAGTTTTGAAATCTTCATACCAAAGTAAAAAGGAAGGTTTACTATTGCTAAAGAGAATGAGATTCTGAATATTTTTTTTAATGATATACTGTTAGAATGGCATTGCAAAAATTCCAGCCTAGATTGTGATGTTTGCATCTGTTCCAGGCTATATGACACGGACAACATGAAAAAGCAGATGATATACTTTATGAAAAAATGCAGTTGAACATTGCTGTCCAGATATGTCAGTTTCAATGAAAGGTTACCAATATATCTGGAGTTTTTCAATTATAGTACAGAAAGTGTTTTGTATGTATTAGGGTCAGGTACTTCACTGACACGTCTTAAAGGTAAAACATATTGCATAATTATCTTCAAAGTCAATCTGATCTGCCTGGTAAAACAGTTGAGTAGTGTCATATGATAATTGTGACAGAGTCAACTGCACTCTAGTTACAGTCAGGGAAGCTCCAGTCATGTTAAAAATCAAGAATAAAAACAACACACCATCACACAACATCTAGGTATTTAATGAGAGTAAAAGTGTCTGGAAACCTCAACTTTATCCATGTTGACAACTTGTCATTGTGAGTCTGAAAACAGTATGTTGAAGGAAATAACAAAACCCACAATACAATGCACAATGAAACAGAAATGACACATACAAATGTCCAGTAGACATAGTGTCCTGCTCATCTGGTTTCACTTACCATTCACATACTTTCTCATGTGGGCATGACCAGGGATCATGAAAATATGTACAGGTGAAAACTGGCTCTCTTGATTTATACCGTGTTATTGTTTCAAGATGGACATCACATGTGTTGTGTACAAGTTTGTCATGTGTTGTACTGTAAACTGATTTCTAGGGTCGTTTTTTTACCTGTGTATAAGTGGGGATACCTTTGCCCAGTGTAGTTGTGAATGTGTCTGACTAAACTGAAGGTTCCACTCTGCACTATGGCACGTCTACTTGGCTAGCCTGTGTCTACTTCATTGGATTTGAAGGAAGATCCTTGTCAATAGAGTTGCATTACTGTTGTCAGTGTTTTGTGTGAATTAGTGTGTGTGTGCTCTTAAATTTCTTTTTCTTGGGTGAACGACTTTCCACAGATGTACAGGTGTGTGGCTTTTCTCCTGTGTGGGTTTTGAAGTGGCTGATCAAATGATGTTTCTGTGTAAAAGTCATATCACAATATGTACACTTGTGTGGCTTTTCTCCTGTGTGGGTTCTAATGTGGACAGTTAAACTACTTTTCTGGGTAAAAGTCATATCACAATATGTGCACTTGTGTGGTTTTTCTCCTGTGTGGGTTCTGATGTGAAAAGTTAAACTACTTTTCTGGGTAAAAGTCATATCTACAATATGTGCACTTGTATGGTTTTTCTCCTGTGTGGGTTCTGATGTGGTTTATTAAATGATTTTTCGGGTAAAAGCTATTCACAATATGTGCACTTGTGTGGCTTTTTCTCCTGTGTGGGTTTCTATGTGTTTATTAATATTTTTGGTAAAAGCATATACAATTGTCTTCTATACTACAAAAAAATGCATAAAATACTTAAAAACAAAAAAACAAAAAAAAAAGTTTACCTTTTAATTTTAAAAATTATCAAAATAATAAAAAGTTATATAACGTCTCACTTTTAAAAAGGGGGGTTAATTTTAGTCATAACCCCAAAAAAGTTGCAGTTTTTTTTTTGGAACGGGCTTTGGGTTTTATGGAATTTGGAAAAATTTGAATTTTATTCCTTTTTTCCTTTACAGAATTTTACAGAGTTGATTTTGCTTGTGTTTGTTTGTTTTTTTCTTTCCATTGTGTATTTTAAGAAGGAATTGCAAATAAAATGTTACCAGATCGTCGCCCGGGGCTTTGTTAACTACTATATTTGCTATTTTTTTTTTCTTTTCTTATTTTCTTTTCTTTAAAAATTTTACCCCGGGATGATTTTTTTTCCCATTGGTTTTCCATTCCCTTGGTTTTGGCTTTTGTTGGTGTTTTTAAAACCCTTTTGCATTATTTTTAGGGGATTTTTAAGGGCCCATATTTTCTTTCCTTTTGTTTTTTGGTTGGGGGGTTTTGAAAAAATCCCCCATTATTAAAATTCCAGCTCCAATTGGTTTGGGGTTAGACAAAACCAATTTAAAAGAAAGGACAGGCTTGAGGCCCCTGTCCCACGGGTCTGTATGTTTGCCCAGGTTTTTGTTTTGGTTTTTTTATTTAACGTCTTCCCCTAAAAAGGGAAATTTTGGGGGGGGGGCTTAAAAAAACAAAAAAGGGAAGGGGGGGAAAAAAGGGTCTTCTTTATTCCTGAAAGTTTTCGAAAAAGCAAAATGGGCAATATCGAAATTGTTTTGCGTTATTCAAAACCCCAAAAGCAAAAAAAATATTTTGGGGGATAAAAATTTTGTTTTTTTTTTTTTATTTTTTTTTTTTATATTAATAAGGGAATAAACCCCCCGGTTTTTAATCCGATTTTTTACAGGTTAAAATTTGGCGTTCCCCCATTGGTACTTCGGGGGATAGGATTTAAACCATGTGCAAGTTTTCTGTCGTTCCAAGGGGGGCCCTTTGGGTTTATTTCCCAAGGCTTTTTTCATTTGTTTTTTTTTGGTTCCCCTTTAAAGGGGACTGGAAAAAACCCAAACCCATTTTGATTTGTTGAAAAGGCAAACTCTTAATCCCTGATTTTCCTCTGTGAAAAATGTGTTTTTTGTTTTTGTGGTTGGTTTTTTGGTTTGTTTTTGGGGTGGGGGGGGGTGGGGGGTTTTGTTGGGTGGTGGGTGGGGGAGTGTGTGGGGTGGGGTGTGTCGGGGGGGGGGGGGGGCCCCGATTGGGGGGGGTGGGGGGGGGCACACTGTTGGGTGGTGGGTTTTTTTACAAAAGGTTTTTCCCGGGGAAAAGGTAGGGGTGGGGGGGTTTGGCCCCTTTAGGGGTTTAGTAATTTTTTAAAAATTTCCCCACCGGGCATCCGCGCTCTTTCAAAAGCGGTTTTTCGGGTGCCAATTTTCCGCCCGGCCCTTGGTTTTAATCCGGGGGACGGGAAGAAAGTCCCCCGGTTTTGCCCGGGGCCAATTGGCTGGGGGTTAAATGGGGGGTAGGGCCCCCCCAAAATTGGGAAATAAATTTCCACGCCCCCCTTTTTCTCACCAAAACCCCTTTTTTTTTTTTTTTTTTTTAAAAAATTTTTTTTAAATTTTTTTTTTTAAAAATTTGTTTTTAAAAATTTGCCCCCCACTTTTGATTTTTAAAAAAACTTTTTTAAATAACTTTTTTTTAAAGTGGGGGGTTTTTTGGGGTCCCGCCTCGGGGGGGGGCCCCGCCCGCCCCCACCCTTTCCGGCCCTTTCGGCCCCCCCAGCGGGGGGGTGGGGTGGGGGGGGTGAGGGTGGGGGGTGGGGGGGGCCGCTGTGGGTGGGGTTGGTTGGGGAGGACAGAGGGGGGGGGGGGGGAAAAGGGGGGGGGGGGGGGAAGGGAAAAAGGGGGCCCGCTATTTTTTCCCCCGTTTCTTTTCTCCCGGCCCATTTCCCTTTTTAAAAACCCCCGGGGGGGGAACCCCCCTGTCCGGTTTACTTAAAATCCGGGTTTGAGGGTTTTTGTTTTCCCCGGGACCTATTATTTTGGGGGGGGGCCCCTTTCCCTTGAGTTCTGGTGGGGGGGGTTTGGGGGGTGTTTGGGTTTTTTTGGAAAAATCCCCCGGGATTACTTTTTTGGGCGTGGGGCGCCCTCTTGGGGATTTCGGGCCCCCTTTAAAACCCCAAAAACCCTTTGGGGGAAAAGGCCCCGGGCCAAACCCCTTCCACCCCGGCCCGCGGTTGCCCCCCCACGGGCCTTTTCGCCAAAAAAGGGCCCCGGGAGGGGGGGGGGGGGGGTTTTAAGTCCCCTTTTTGTTCCTGAGGGCCTCTTCTTTGGGTTGGGCCCCCCACCCGCCCCCGGCATAGATCTTCGGCCCCTCCTTGGGGCCCTGGTGGGGCCCGGCGCCCCGGAATTGGGGCTTTTTTTTTTTAAAAAAAAAATTTAAAAAAAAATTTTTTTTAAAAAAATTTTTTAAAAAACCCCCGGTCGCTTTTTTTTTTGGGCGGGGCCCTTTATTTTTTTTTGGTCTGGGGCCCGGCGCGCGGCAACCTTATTTGGGGGGGGTTTTTAGGGGTTGACGCATTTCCCATTTTGACCCAGGTTTTTTCGGGGGGCCCGGAAAATTTTTGGCCCCCCCCCATTTGGGGCCCCCCGGTCCTCTTTTGGGGGGGGGAAAATGTATGAAAATTTCAAAACCCCCCGGGGGAACCCGGTCCCCGGTCCTGGTTTTTTTTTTCCCCTTTTTGTCTTGGGGGTTTATTCGGGCAAAGGGGGGGGTGGGGCTTAATAAAAAGGGGTTGTAAATGAGGGAAAAACAACATTTTTCCACGGTTTACAAATTGAAAATGAATACATGATATACTATTCAAAATTGCCCCCACAAGTCAGTTTAAACAATTTCTGGCACTTGAACTTGAAAAATTTTGTTTTGCATTGAAGTATTGATGTTACTTTTGGGTTTTGTATTACGTTGTTAGTTTCAAATTTTGTTGGGGTATATTGCATTTTTCGTATTGATATTTTTATTGGGTGTATTGTCATTGTTATTATTGTCTATTTGTTGTGTATTCCCCTTTTATGTTTTTACGTTAATATTTTTATTTCTCAGACCCCCCCAAGGGGGTAAAAGGAATTTAAATCTTAATATTTGTATGATGTGGTGTGTGTGTGTGTGTGTGTGTGTGTTGTGGGTGTGTGGTTTTGGGTGTTGTGTTGGTGGGTTTTGGGTTTTTTTTGTTGGGGTTTGTATTTTTTTTTTTTTTGCACAAACAACGGTTTTTCCAATCGTCCCTCTCTTTTGTTTCTTTGCTCCAAGGGAATAAAAAACCACTGAAAAGAGAGTAGCGTGACAAATTCTGCAAAAAATGGAACCCCTGATGGGGGAAACAAATAAAGTAAAGATGGGAAAAAGAAAAAAAGGTGGCGCTGCTTTTGTGGCGATGCCTCCCCAGGAAAAGAGCACCCCGAATTTCATACGAAAAATTTCTTTCATGACTCAAATGGTTAAAAGATTAAAATTGGGGTTGCGTCACACCTATGGGTTTTCAAATCTTCTACCCATTAAAAATACCTTTGTACAGTCCTCACGAAACCAAAATGCTTTTTTGAAAAAAAAATTTTTTTTTGAAAAAAAGAAAAAAAAATAGATCAAGAAACCCTTTACATCAAAATTTCCGTGAAAAGAGAATGTTATACACTGGGTTTTAAACACGCATGGTTAAAAAATTTTTTAAAAAGCGGGTTTTAAAGAGAAATCAAGTGTTTAAGTACAGAAGGAATAAAAGAAATTTTAAATATTTCCAGATATCTTATTTCCATGCAAAAATTGTTACAAAAACATGATTCAAATGTATACACTATTTGAAAGCTTTTTACCAAGAAATGAAGAATGTGGCTTACATTGAACAGAAATCTTTTTCTGAAAAAAAACTTTAAAAAAAAATAAAATATTTTAAAACGGCAAAATAAAATAAAAACCTTTTATTTTGATGTTTGTTTTTTCCCCGGTTGTATACTTAAGACAGCAGTGGAAAATATTTTGACAGATGCGCTTGGACATTGCTGTAGGATATATCATTTCAAGGGAACGATACAAATTTCTGAAGCTTTTCAATTATGTACAAAAAAGTGATGTTGCTGTTTTTAGACCGGGTTATTCACTGACCCTGTAAAAGGTCAAAATATCTTTTATAATTTAAAAAATCCTGAGACATTTGAGTGCCTGTTAAAGAAAATTAAGTGTTCCCTAATAATGATTGCGACAAAGAAAACGAACCCATCACAGTCAGGAGACCTCAAGGGATGTTAAAAAAGAAAATTAAAAATAGCTTTCCACCCTTACTAAAGGAAAGTAATTAGAAAATTTTACCGGGAAAATTCAACTTTTCCCATTTAAAAACTTTCTTATCGTTTTAAAGCTATGTTGTGGGGGGATAAAAACCTTAAAACAAGAAAACAAGGACCATACAAATATTCGTACACAAGTGCCCTACTCATTGTTTAACTTCCCATTCACAGGTTCTCCTGTAGGCATGACCAGGGGATCCCGGAAATCCATAAAAGGGGGAAAATGGCCTCTTTTTTATATCGTGTTCTTTGTTTCAAAATGGACTCCTGTGCTGTGACAAAGGCGTCATGTGAGGGGAATGTGGCGTTTTTGGGCGTTCTTTGCTGTGTTAACGGGGTTACTTTTGCTGTGTAGTGGTGAAGTGTTGCCTAAAAAGAGGGTTTCCCCATCTGACTATGACCACGTCTGTTTGGATCCCTGTGTTATTCATGGGTTTTGGGGGGCAGATTTTTCCCTTTGGGTTCATTACTGGGGTCAGGGTTTTGGGGATAGTGTGGTGTGCTTTTTAAATTTTCCCTTTTTGGGGTTGAAACTTCTTTTCTGCAAATGTAAAAAGCCGTGGCTTTTTTTCCCTGTGTGGGTTCTGTGTGACGATTAGATTACTTTTCTGTGAAAAAATTTATCACAATATGTCCCTTTGTAGGGGTTTTCTCCTTGGTGGTTCGATGGGGTTTTAACTAAATTGTTTCTCCAGAAAAAAGTCATATCAAAATTCACTTGGTGGCTTTTTTTCCTGTTGGGTTTTTAATGCCTTAGACTTTTTTAGGGGTAAAAGTTAGTGCAATATGTACACCGTATGGTTTTCTCCTGTTGGGTTCAATTGGACGCTAAATTACTTTTCTTGGTAAAAGTAATTTGACAAATATGTCCTTGTATTGCTTTTCCTTTTTTGTGGGGGTTTTGAGGTGCCTTGAAGTTTTGTTTAGTTCTAAAAGGTTTTAGACAGTATGGCTTTTGTATGGTCGTTCTCCTGAATGTGCTCGCAAGTGCCTTTTAAATGTGCATTATGCTTGTATGTCTTTCCCACACGTGGACATTGTGGGGTCTTTCCCCTGGGGGGGTTCAAGGGGGAAAACAATTAGATTTCGGGGTAAACTTCATTCACGTATGTGCATTTGTGTGGTCTGTCTTCTTTTGGGGGTTTTGCATATGTATTTTTAAATTTTTTTTGTTTTTGTATGCTTTTCACACGTAAAACACTTGTAAGGCTCTCTTCTGTGGGACTTGCTTTTTTTTTGGTTTTCTTTTAGCAAAACTTTTTTCCCACAGTTTTCACAATAGGGGGTTTTTTTCTTTGTACAAAAAATCAGCCTCTTTTTGAACATCTTTTATCAGATTGTGTCACATAGCTAATTATTATAAAACCCCACATCTGGGGCATAAGTTGCATTGTCCACCAGGTTGACCATGTTTTTTTAGTGCCTTTCCACTGCGGAATCTTTCCATGTTTAAGTCTTGTCTGCTAAAGTCTGTTGTGTGTACTTTTTTCACGGGGTATGGCTTTTCTTCAGGTGTAAAATTGGTTTAACGAAAAGTACGAACAATCCTTCCCAAACTTTATTTTGATTTTTTTGTCTTTGGTAGTAAATCATCTTCTTTCTTCTTTAGGTGGTCACAATCTTTTTTTTGTCTTTTGACTATAATGGGTTTTTTGCATGGGGTATGTTTTCTTCAGTTTTATTAGCATTGTGTAAAAATCCACTATTTATTCTGTAACCTCGGTCCCAAGTTGTTTAACACCCCCCTTAAAAAAAGGGGATTTGTGAACCATACAAGAATTCAAAACGTGTCATGTTAGTTTGACTTCCCCCGGGGAAAAAAACACGTACAAAAAAATCCAAATTTAGCCCAGCAACCTCACGCCTTCTTGTGTACATAATACCGCTGTGTCGTTCAGTTACAAATTTAAGGTTTAGGTAAACTTTTCCCCCTTTTGTCAGCTGTGTTTCCAGAAACCCCAGGGCTTTCCCTGTTCACGAATGTTCTGATGTTTCCCAGTTGACTGGTCTTAGAATCCATTGTCTGAGGCGGTCTTGGGCATGTTCCTGTTCGTCCAAAATTTTGTGTTGACAACTGTGGGGTCTGTGCTAAGGTCTCTCCCTTGTTTGGCTTTCCCGGTTGCCCGGTCATTTTGGAAAGTGAACTATCAGAAACTCAAAAAAGTTGAATTTGCTATATTTGGTGACAGGCTTGTTTAGCTTTATTGCGTTTGGTTTTTTTAATGTCTTGTGTATTTGGGGGTTTGGTATTTTTGAAAAGAGTTGAGGTTTTGGTTATACTTTTTCTTAATTTTGTCTTGCATTGTCCCCCAAATAGATAAATCATAAACAGAATAAAAAAAAGAAAACAAGAATCTTAAACACTCACTATCGAAATTTGGTACCTTTACAGCCTTCTTCAGCAAAAAAAATATCCCCAAAAAGTGATACTTTAAACCCCCTTAAACCTGTGCTTTTTGTAATGATATTAACTTTAAAACCCCAAAATCACGCGAAAGATAGCTCTTTTCACTAATACAAAACTTAATGATTTTTTTTTTTTTAAAGGCTTGCTTGACAAAAGTGAAATATTTTGCACACAGAAAAACAGTGGAAATTATAGTATTTCTTTTTCATCTTTTCCCCTACCCCTTTCCACACCACCCACACACACACACACACACACACCCCAACACACCACACACACACGACGCACGCACGCACGCACGCCGCCCCACGCACACACACACACACCACACCCCAACAGGATGGGGGTCGGGTTTAATGTTAATATGTAATCCTTTGGGGCCTAAATTTTTCAACCATACATTAACCAAAACGGGGGGTCTGGGTTCTTTCTTTTGGATGAGATGATAAAATTGGTCCCGGTTTACCTAGTTATTTTGCAGGGAAACAAACCCACGGCAAACCAGAGTTCCCCCTGGAAAAAAAATTTTGGGGAGAAAAAACCATCCCTAAGGGGGAAAAAAATTAAGTTGCAAAAAGGGGTGAAAAAAGTGCGCTGCTCTTTGGTAATGGCTTCCGGGGGAGAGCAACCCTATTTTCCAAGGGAAAAATTCCCATGCTTTAAGTGGTATTAAAAAGAATAGAAACTGAATCTATTAAATAAATAAAGATATAAAATGACTAAAAAACATAGACATTGGAAAATTTCTTGCAACAATCCAAAAAAAGAAAATAAAAAAAGAATTTTTTTTCCCCCCTGCTTCCAATGCTTCATAACAAACTGACAGTGGACCCCCACCCAGCTCTAAAAAGTATCCTTCCGTGCTCAAAATATGTAGATCCAGGGTGCCCGTGTTCTAGGTCAAAAAACACTGCACGTGTGCACATTTTTTTTTTTATTGTAAACTGGGGCTTGGTCTGTTGATAATAAAGGAACTTGAGAAAAATTTGAAATAATATGTTCCTTTTGTTTTTCTCTTAAAGCATTCTTACTTGCTGTATTTGTTTGGTTTTTTGGCCATGGTTTTTTTTAATATCTTCTCTTGCCGCTTTTAACTGGCTCTTATTTTGTGGGGTTTTGTTTTGTTTTTCATTATTTTGCAAAATTTTTGGGTTTCACCAGGTGGTGAAATTCACTATGCAATGGGGTATTTTGCCCACCTGAAGGTGGGCCCAAAATGCATTGGTGATTGCATAACCTTTTAAAAACAGACAGTTTAGGGGGTTTCTTTAAGTTGTTGTTTTTTATTTCTGCTGTTGCTTTTAAAATTTGACAGGGATAGAAAAAAATATTCCCCCCATTAATTAACCCCAAGACACCAACAGGATCAGCCATACTTAATGTAACCAAAAGGAATTGGTAAAAATGATTTTAAATAATGAGTATATTTGTATGCCTTTTTCTGTTTTTGCCGTTTTTTGGTTTGGTGGTTTTTGACGCCCCCCGGCCGCGGACCCATGGGGGGGGGAGGGGGGGGGGTTGTGGGGTTGTTGGTGCCTGTGGTGTGCTTTTGGCTGGCATCATATTGTGTAGCATACAGGGGGATATGGCATTGCAATGGGGGTGTGTGTGCATGCGTCAGTTGAGTGGTATGTGCGTGTGTGTTTCTTCTTTTTTCTTTTTACTTTTTAGGTCTTTTTACTGTCAGTATTTTAAATGGAAGGAAGCGGGGAAAAAAAGAAATGCAATGCGTTTTGGTGACTGAAATTTGTTTGTCATTTGTAATGGTGTGTATGTTGTGTTTTTTGGGGTGGATGTGTGGGGGTTGGTGTGTATGTGTGTTGTGTGTTGACTTTGTTTTTAAATGGTTTCTTGTGTGTGTATGATGTGTGTGAATATGCGTCGGCGCCGTGTATGTGTGTCCCCCCAATCCCTGCTGGGTTTTTGTTTGTTTGATTTTGTTTTTTTGTGTGTGGGCAAAAAGGTTCAGCTGTGTAACACAAAACCCTAGTAAATTGAAGCGAAATTCAAAAAGTGTAAAAAATGTTGAAAAATAAAATAAAAAAAAAAAAATCATTTTTAAGGGTCTTAGATAAATCAAAAGGGGGTCTTTTAAAAATGGAATTGAACAATTTAAATTTAAAGGAATTTTATTGTATTAGATTCTTAAAAAGTTCCTTGAAATTTAACCCTTGTCTCTGCTTTTTTGGAAGAAATGGGATCATTTAGAAGAACTGGTAAAATGGCTTTAAGCTAAACTTTTGCCACAATTAAATACATTTTTAGTTTTTCCATTACAGGGGGGATGCAAAACGACCCCGTCTTTCATGCGTCTCCGCCCCCCTTGGGGTTTCCCTTTCCCCCCGGGATGATAAATGTCTTTCTTGTTCACTTTTCGATGATGCCCTTATTTGGGTTTTGTGGAATTCCTCTCGACTTTTACGTGCCCCGGTTTTGGTGCTTGGCTTGAAATCACTGTGATAGAATGGGGCTGCCCTGAGGTGGGGGCCCATAACCCGGCTTTTATGGGTAGGTACCCTATTCCCGAGTTCCCTTGATGTTTTTGTTGACTACTAATTTTGCAGCTACAAGACACTTGTCGCCAATACCCTGGAAAACCCAAAAAGGCTCCCGACGTGGACAGGGAAGCACCCAATGGGACCCATAAAACCAGATGGGACTACATCGGTGCGAACCGGTTCATCTGGCCAACAGACCAAGACGGGGACATTCCCGGTGCGCAGGGGCACAACCCTGCCCTCGTGTCCTGAACTTTAGGTCCGATTAAAAAGACCATAAACAAAGCCCCAAAGACTCAAGTTCAACTGACAACGAAGGACCCCCCCATCGGGGAGTCCTTCCAAGCAACAATGGAGGGAAATTTCAGCCCTAAAAAGGGGATCATGCAGTAAAAAAAATGAGTTCCTAAAAGGTCTTACTTTCTCATACAGGCCATTACCAACAATAAAGCCCGGGAAAAAGACATCAACAGATGGGGGGACTATGAAGCCCTACGACCACGGCAAAAAAGAGGAAAACTCAATGGTAGGGGCAAAACACGCTCAAAAGGGATTGCAAAGCCATCCTGAAGGAACGTCCAGGGGAAAGAAGACGCGCAGGGAAAGTGGGCACATCACGTGTTTTTGGGGCGGGGGGGGGACTCAGGTCACCGGCACCCCCCCGGGACCGTGCTAAGGGGAGCCAGCTGGCCCGTTCGTCCACCATGCAGCGTCCCTCGCCCCCGGGGCCGGGTTCGGGACCATGAACAGTGACAGTAATTTTTTTCAATATTTCGTTTTGTACTCGTCAATTGCGCAGATCATACTAGAATTTCCCTTTGCATAAACTGGAAGATTTCCACATTCCTTTTAACCCTTACAGATCCTATATTTTTTCGAAGTCCTGAAAGGGATGTTTTCATGCTTGAAAAAATGTCCCCAAAATTTTGTCTGTACAAATGTAGACCCCCTTTCTAAGGAAGAAGATTACTGAGTTGTTTAATTCTGGGCACTTTTTGGGCCCGTATTTCGTCTAGCTCTTACCCCATGACCCAAATGGTAAATTACCCAACAACAAATTACCCTTTTGGGCCTTTGATCTCAAAAAATGAATTAAATGACTGACTTCCATGTCATGTTGGAAGCGTACCAATTAATTTTCTAGACTTTTAATAGTGTTTGAGTCAATGAAAAAATACAACTTTAAAAAAGGATCTTTTGTAGTTTAACAAAAGTCAAAGTTGGGGTTCAGGATTACCTAGTGTTTAAAACTTTTCCCGCAATCTGACCCCCCGGGTTCGTTCCGTTCAGGGGATGCTTTCCAAGAGAAAACTTAGTGCCGACCCCCTTGCTCAAAGTCCTTCGGAGGACTAAAAACCCGGGCCCCCGGGGCAAACCCCGCAGAACACTTGCGAAATTTAAAAACCCCTTTTCCGTTTTTTCGGAAGAGTAGGCCTTCTGGCGGGGGGAAGGATGACAAAATTTACAAATCTGCATACACACTGGGACTGGATGTAAAAAACCCCACCAAGTGCTTTTCCCTTATTTCGATAAAAAGAATAAAGAAATTTATAATGGAAAAGTTCATCAGTAAATTTGAATCTGTTTTCCCCCGAAAATTGATTTTCTGCCCTTTTCAAAAAGGGGGTTTACAAAAGAAGTTCCCTACAGATGTTTGTTATAAATGATCGGTCTGAAAGATGGAGGGTTCTTTGTATTGATCATGTTAGATGTTAAATTTTAAAATTGTGTTTGAGCGGGGGTGCGGCTGTGTGGTGTATGCATGGGTGTGTGCTGTTGTGTTTAGAGCAAAATGTGCAATGCCCCCCAACATAGCATATCCTTGCAAAAATTTTGTGTGTGTTCCTATTAGCACTATTGATGAAAAAATACAAATAGGTTTAAACCCAATGTATGCGGAGAACTAAGAGCTCTGTTTTTTTTAATGTGTGTGTGTGTGTGTGTGGCTGTGTTTTATATTAAAAATACACATAATGTATAACACACAAGTAAGATAAACGTCTTGTGTATAATTCGTCTGTTTCCCGGGGAGACCTCGGGCCACAAAGCAAACCATCATTTTTGGGGTTCTACCACCACAGGTTTAAACCAACTTGTTTTGCTTTTAGGCAAGGGTTTACCTTAAACCACCCTTCCTGGGTATTTGTGTTGTGGTGTGGTGTGTGTGTGTGTTTGTGTGTGGGCCCGGCGCGGGCTGTTTTTGTGGTGTTTTTTTAATGTTATTTTTTTTATATCGAGGAAAAGGGAATAACCTTTATGGTTTTTTTACATCCACCCCCATGTTTTGCATTTTTGTATATTTGTTCTGTTCCCCCGGCACAAATGGCCTCTTTTTCCCAAAAAGAGGAAAAAATTTTTTAAATTTTGCGAAAAGTGTTCTGCGTGCGTTCTCCTCGGCCCCTCGGTTTTATAGTTCTTCCGAAAGGACTTTTGGGGAAAGGTGGAGGGGCACTGATGTTAACTCCAGGGGAAATTTTCCTTTAAGGGGGAATCGAACCCGGGTCGTAAATTTTGCGGCGTAATCTCTTTCCCTGGGCCCCTTTTACCCCACACGTTTTTTTTTGGGGTTGTGGGTGGGGTGTGTTGTGTGGTGATTGTGTGTGTTGTGGTGTTTTTGTGTGTGGTGTTTTTTGTGTGTGTGTGTGTGTGTGTGTGTGACAGATTTTTTGCACTCCAAACCACCCTCAAGAATATCTCTTTACGCTTCTTTTCTCCAAGGCTGCAATACATTTGGGAATTTTGACCTTTACCCCCCCTTTTACAATTATACATTTGCACGTCAATCCAAAAAACTGCGTTTTTATTAAAAAACATTTTATTTTTTAAACACTGTATAAATAGAAAAAAGGAAAACTTTTTAGGGCATCTGCAAAAATCCCGTGAAATTAATTTTTAACATATAGGTTTTTTAAACATGGCTTCTAAAAATTTAAAGTTTGTTTTAAAGCATGAATAAGAGGAATCAAATGATAAACACAAACAGAATGCAATAGTAATTCATTTTTCACGCTCATTACAATTCATGCAAAACTTTTTTTACAACAGTTCTAAATGCTATAAAACCTTTTTACGTTTCATACCAAGTCTGAAGAAATTTTTGGCTTTCTACTGCTAAGAAATCAGCTTGTGTAAAAACTTTTTAAAGTGAAAAACTGACCCTTTTATCGTAAAAAAAAAAAACTGGATTTTGATGATTTTGTCTTTCCAGATTGTATGACTTAGACAAAATGAAACAACGAGGGAGTAGTTTATGAACAGGAATGGAACATTACGTTCAGAAAATCAGTTTCAATGAAAAGGGAACGATATCCTGGAGTTTTAATTACAGTAAAAAAGCGATGTGCATTTTTAGGACCCGGTACTTCATTTACACCCCGTTTTTAAAAGGATACATATTTCTAGTGTTTTTTCTTTGCAAAACTGAGCCTGCCCTTTTTAAAAAAACATTTTTATAATTAATTTGGGAAGGTCAACTGCACAACGTTCAATCGGGGGCTCCGTCATGTTTAAAAAAGAAAAAAAAACCAAAAACCATACATTAAATCAAAAAATTCAATCAGGAAAAAAGGTCTAGAAACTTCAACTTTTTCATTTAACCAAAGTCATTAACAAGCCTTTTCATCTGGAAACAGTGTGTTTAGGAAATAACAAAAAACCCAAACCTCATCATCATCATCATATCAACCCGGAACCCTTGGCGGCGGGGGGAACAGAAAAACATGCCCGTGGTAAGCCTCCTCCATCCATCTCGGGCCTGGTCTGGCAGTGTGCCGAGTCATTCTCCTGTCCCTTTTCGAGGGTTTTCCCTCCCTGACTTTTTTTGTCTTCCCCTCCTTCTGCCACCTTCGAGGCCCTGAGTACTGTTTTGGGGGAGTGTTGTGGGGGGTGACGGGCCGAACCATGTCACTTTTTCTTTTGACGTGGTGGAAAGGGGTTTGTGGACCCGCCCGCCGTTTATTTGAATCTTGCAAATCGTTGGTCTTTGTTCCCTTTCCCGGAATGCCCAGTAGTTTTTTTTGGCATTTTGTTTCGAAAAATGGTTTTTCTTGCCTTTTTAGCAGTCAAAGTCCCGGTTTCACTTCCGTACAGAAGGGATCGAAAAAAATTTGGGGGTTTGTGAGCTTTAGTTTTTATTGGGAAACTGATCTCTTTACTTTTTCCCAAAGGTGGGAGTTTTTTTCATGGGAAAGGGTGTTGCAAAGGGGTATTTAGGACTTTGAGTTGTCTCGATCGCCGTTTTTTGTGAGTGTACGCCGAGGTATTTAAAAGGTCTACCTCCTCCCGTTGCTGGCCGTTCATGTAAAATTTTAGCGGGCATTTGCTGTGCGTTCAAAGTCTTTCTTTTCTCCGAGCTCCCTCCATCCATATGCTCCCCTCTGTTCTCAAGGGTCGTTAAAATCTTTCGTTCGTGTTACTTCCGCCCCGAGGGGCAATTATCGGAAACTAAGTTGTTTGGGGGGTCTTCCCCCCAATGGGAAGGTAGGGGGGGAAGTCTGGGGTCTCTTTAATGTTTTCCAAGAACAGATTTACAGGGCTGGAGATAACGGCCCTCCTTTTCGGACCCCAACGTGGTTTTGAAATAGTCTCCGACCTGATTGTCAAAGGGCTGCACTGCTTGCATGTTGTAGTGCTTGAATGGTTTGCACTAGTCCTTTTTCAATCCAAAAAATTTTGGGGCCTGCCAAGGGCCCTTTGTGCCATACTCTGTCAAAAAACCCCTTTTGAAGTCGATGAGTTGTGGAAAGGTCTCCTGATGTTGGGGATGTTTTTCCATATGAGGGCATTAAAAAACTGTTTGATTGTGCTCCCCTGCCCCGAACCCGCTTGTTTCCTCTGCAAGGTGTTCCCCTGCCTCCTTTTGAGTCGATTCAAATAACTTTGAGCAGATCTTGCTGGCGTGGCTGTGGGATGATTGTTCTAAATTTTTTGGCATTGGCGTAAAATTTCCCCCCTTGGCGGGGAAATAAGGGAAATAACAAAACATGCCTTACAAAGGACAATGAAACAGAAGGACATTTTTAGAAAAGTTCAGTGACAAAGTGCTTTTCTTCTGGGTTTTCTTCCCCACCCAAGTTTCCTGTAGCAAACCGGGATCACGGAAAACATACAGGTTAAAACGGCTCTTTGATTTTTATCATAATGCTTAATCTTATCTTGATATAAGCGAATAAAAAGAAAATTTTAAAAACAAAAAATTTTGTGGTCTTGTTTCAAGATGGAGTCTCATGGTTGGTAAAGGTTTTATGTTTGACGTGAGATGTTTTTCTAGGTGCTTTCTTTTCGGTGATAAAAAGGGGTTACCCTTTGTCCTGTGTAGTGTGAATGTGTCGACTGAAATGAAGTTCCCTCTCCATGGCCATGTTGCCAATAGCCCGGTTGATTTATGGGATTTGGAAGCAATCCTTTTCTATAGTGGGGCATTTCGTGGTCAGTGTTTTGTGTGAAGTAGTGGGGGTGTCTTAAATTTTCTTTTCGGGTGAACTCCCTTTCCCCAGAATGTACAAGGTGTGGCTTTTTCCTGTGTGGGTTTTTTCTTGAACAAAAATTCTTACTTTTTTGGTAAAAGACTATGTCAAAAATGTTTCACTTGTTGGTTTTTCCTGGGGTTTAATTGAAAGTTAAAATTTATCGGTAAAAGCATACACAATGGCACTTGTAGGGGTTTTCTCCTTGTGGGTTTTAAATTTAACAGTTAAAAAACTTTTTTCCCGGGAAAAAACATTTTAAATATTGCACTTGTATGGCTTTTCCCTGTGGGGGTTTAATAGCCCCGGGTTTAAAAAACTTTTATGGGAAACGTTTTATACAAATGGCATTGTTGGCTTTTTCCTGGGGTGGGTTTTAGGGGGCCTGTCAAACTTCTGTTTAGTTTTAAAAGGTTTTATGGCGTATGGGGCATTGTTGGTCGTTCCCCCTTCATGAAAAATGAAAAGTATTTTTTAATTTGTTTTTGTATTCTTTCCACCTTTGGGAAAATTCCACGTCTTTTCCTGTGTGGATTCGAAAAGGCTGTCAAGTATATTTTGGGTAAACCTCATATCACATATGGCTCTGTGTGGGTTTTTTCCGTTTCAGGGTCTATTTTCATTTCCTGGGGGTTTTCTTCCTTTTCATTTTTTTGGGTTTTCTTTCCCTTTTATTGAAAGGTGTTTTTCATTTGGTTTGGGTCCTCGTCCGGTTTTTTTTTCTTTTTCCGTGTGGGTTGAATGGCTTTTAAGCTTGCCTTTTTTTTTTTTCAATTGTCCCGGTATGGGTTTAAACTGGTGGGGCCCATTGGTTTTCAAATTTTAAAATTTTCTTTAAAATTTCTTTTCTTTGTTTTCCCCCAAAGTTTTTTTTTTTTTGTAAACTTTTCACCCCCTTTAACGGTTTCCCCCTTACCTTGGGTTTTGTCCAGTCGCATCATCGCCTTCAAAATCATTAGGCATAAAGTTACATTGTTTTTACCGGTTTACAGCAAATGGTTTTTGTTCCATGCCTTTCCTCTGTCAGGAAACGTTTTTAGGTTTTCCCGCCTTTACGCTGAGTCTGCTGGTGCTGTACACTTTTCACGAGGGATGGGTTAAAATTTCAGGAGCTAAATTGTTTGACAAAAAAAATACAAAAAAGGTCCTCACCACACTTTATGCATTGTCTTTTTTTTTTGGGTTGGATAAAATCTGCTGTTTCTTCCAAGAGTGTACAGTCGTTTCTTTGAATGGGCCATAATCAGGTTTTTGCATACATCATCTTTATTTATTTGCGTTTTACAAAACCAATTATTTTTCTTTTTCTCTGCAAGCCCAAGGGGATCTATAACCCCTTGAAAAAGGGGGTTGTAACCCTACGAGAATCCAACATTCATTGATATTTGACTTTACCTGAAAAGAAACACCTGTACCCAAAGGGGGCCCCTATTTTGCTACAGTAACCATCTTTTTTACAGAATTTGCATGTCATTCCCGTTTTCAAATACAGGGGACGGTGAACTTTTTAAACATTGTCATGTAGTGTTCCCGTACCAGTGGGTTTTTTGTTGCAAGGGAAAACTGATTTTTGCAGTTTTACTGTTGTGGGGGGTGTTTCTTTTCTCATGCAGGGGTTAGGGGATGTCTTTATCCAGCATTGTGTTTACACTGTTTGGGCTGTGGAAAAAGTCCCTCTGTCTTGATGTTGGCTTTGCGGTTGCCCTGAGTCAAAGTTTTTAGAAACTGAATCATCTGCACAAATACGGTCACCATAGAATTGTTTTGGGTTAAAAAGGTTGTTTTCGTTAAATCCAAAGTTGCACAGTTCTATGTGTTGGAGTGTCGGAGCTGGTATATGCACAGTTGAGTTTTTGTCAACCCTACATTTTTGTTTTTAACCCATTGTTAAAGCATTTTGGCAAGTAGTAAGAAATGTCTATCTCTTTTTTAGATTTACTGTCCACTGATTCAATTCCCTTTGATTAGATAATCAACAGTAGATGGCAAACAATGAACAATGCACACCATTAGCAAAATGGCATCCGATTTATTCCTTTAGCAAAGAAATATGGCCAAAGTTTGGTTTTTTTTAACACCCCTCTCCCCCCCCTGCGTTTTTAGCGATACCACCTCAACAATTTCACCAGAAGTAAAGCCAAAAACACAACTCCCCCCCACCCTCTACCCATTCTTCTTTTTATTTTAACTGTGTTTAATACCACCCTCCTGTCATTTTTTTTTAAAAATTGAAAAAATTTGGAAATATTCTAAAATAGATAGGGCATTTTTTTCGGGGATAAAATACAATAAATGTTTCGTATGTGAATGTTTAAAGTACTTAAACAATATTATTTGTATCAATGTTTTGAAAGGGGTTGCAAAACCACCCTTTTTTTTAAAAAAGCAAGCACCCACAGCCGTATTTCTGTTTTTTTTAGTAATCCCCCAGCCCCCCCCACACACCACGCACCACACACACACAACACCCAAAAACCACAACACACAACACACACACACACACACGCGACACATCCCCAAACACACCATACACAAACACACAAAAAACATACACCAAAAACCCCTCACAGACGAGAGAGTGGAGGGAGAGACCTCGAAATTGCTTAGTCCAGGCATTGGGGCACAAACAATACAACACAAAAAAACCGTTACTTTTATACCAGCTCATTTAGTTTTCGAACCAAAAGGGTAGTCCAAAGCACACAGAAAAAATTTTATTTTTTCCTTACAAAGCATTTTTTTATAATGTCATGAAAACTTTGTGAGAAAAAAACAAGGCTGCCCCCTTTCATATGAAAACTGTGCCCCACCTTGAAAAGGGAAAAAAAAAAAAAGATCAATTTGACTGGAAGGAAAATTTTATTTAAAAATGTTTTTTCCCTTTCCTTTTCAAAACACGTTTGCAGAGTTAACGTTGAAAGTCATTTTACAAGACCTCTTTTTAGAGGATATTCTGGCCCCCTCTTAAAAACAAAATTAAAAACCCAAAAATTGAATTATCACCCAGAACTGACAATTAGAGAGTGTACAAAATTTCAGGATGATGTAAGGGAAATTTTTTTAACTGTACTAAAAAACGTATTGGGGTACGCTTTTTTTTTAAAGTTTGCTTCAAAGGGTTGACCTATTTTACATACAGAAAACATAGGGCATATTTTTGTATTCCTTTTCACTTATTTTCCCCTAACCAACATTTAACCACACACACACACATACACACCACTACACACAACATACACAACACACCAAAACAATACACACCAACACACACAACACCACACAACACACACACCACACACACACACAAAATACACACACACTACACACACACCACCACACACACACGATCAGTGGCTAAGGGTAAAGCACCTGCCTAGACGAAAAAAGTCTGGGTTGGAAATTGCGGTAGTTCGAAAACCGATTAGTCCTGGAATGTCCCCCCCCTTTTTATTAGACAATGAGTGGTGGTCTGGGGTGCGTCTTGCGAACGTTAAAACCCTTGTCCTGTTGTTACAATAATTATTTCCACACGTAAAAAAACCCCGGGGGGCAACAAGAAATTGTCCCTGGCGAAAATTATGTAAAAAACCCCCTTGATAGGGAAAAATGCAGTTGCGGGCAAGAAAGGAGAACACAAAAAAGGGGTTGCGCCCGCTCTTTTGGCGACTCAATCTCCCCAGGGGAAAGCAGCTGAATTTCATGATGAAAAATCCTGTAGTAAAAGTGGGTTACATAAATAAATAAATAGATAATTTTATAACAACTCATAAATAAAAAAAACAGTCAGGGTAAGTTTAGGGGATCTAATGGGTAGAAAACAAGCCATGAAGAAAATTCTTGCACACATCCAAAACCCACAGCAACAAAGAATTACCTTTTCCATGTATTCCCCCAAAGGCATTCTTTACAAAATGCAGTGGACCACACACCTACCTTTAAAAATATCCTACCTGTGCTAGACTCTGTGACCAGGGTGTGCTCGTGTTATAGGACAAAGAAAATAAACACGTGCGCACGATTTTTTTTTTTTGTTGTGAACTGTGGCTATGGGGAATGGTGTGAAGGAACTTGAGAAAAGTTGAAATAATGTATTTTTTCTTGTTAGCTTTGACAGCATTTTTTTGGATCTTTTCTTTTTTGTTTCCCCTTGTATTTGTTTTTCTCTCAGCCACTTTTAACTGGCCTTTGTTTTCTGGTTTTTTGTGTTTTACAATATTTTACTAAACTCTAAAGTTTCCCTGTTGGTGGTTCAGCGTTGCAATCTTTTTGCCCACCAGAAGGGACATTCCAAAGTCGGAAAATGTATCTAAGGCTATGTCTCCCTAACCCATCCCCAAAAGCAACATGATTTTGGGATTTTTTACTCATATTTTAAATTTTCGCTGTCTACTCTTGAAGTTTACCTGGGGGGAAGAAAAAAATCCTACCCTTAATTTAAACCAGACTCAAAAAAAAGTTCAATCCCCTTTAAAAAATGGCCCAAAGGATTTTTGAAAATCTAACACTGAGCCCTAGTGTTTCATTGTATTTTGCCTCTGTGGTTTTTGTGGGGTTTTGTGTTGTGTGTGTGGGGTTTTGGTGTTGTGGTGTTGTGGTGGTGTGTGTGTGGTGTGGGGTGTGTGTGGGGTGACCGCATATGCGCCCCATGGAAAACATGGAGCTATGCCTTTATGACAAAGTATGTGCGGTGTGTTGTAAACACGCATATGTGCACATGAAAAATCTGCTTTTTGCGCTTGCACCATGTGGTTTTGGGGGGGGGGGGTGGGGGGGGGTGGGTGGTGTTAATCCCCCATCTCATCATCATCAACCCGTGACCTTGGCGGGTCTGGGGGGACACAAAAGACGATGCCGGGTAAATCCCCCATCCATCTCGGTCCTTCGGCTTGCGCGTAGTCGGCCCCGCAGTCAGGTTAGCGAAATTCTTGTTTACTCTACCGGTTTTTTTGTAACCCCCGTCAACCTGGAAAGTGGGGGAGGAAACCCCAATAAAAAAAAAAAAAACCAAAAAAATGGAGAAATTGGAGAAGATTGGCGCCCCCAAGAATACCTAAAGCCCACAAAAAAACATGAAAGACAAATCAAACAATAAGTAACTTTTATAAAAAATACATAAGGGGTTTAAAGAAAAATAATGTGTAAAAACTTTTAAAAAACTTTTTTGGGTTTTTATGGTTTTTTTTTGGGTGGAATGGGTGTGGGGTTTTGTTTAAAAATTTTTGGAAAACCCTTTTGTGGGGTACCCCGGAAAAATGGGGGGGGGCCCCCCCTTTTTTTTTTTTTTTTTTCTTTTTTTTTTTCGGGGTTTTTTTTTTTTTTTTTCTCTTTGGGTTTTTTTTGTAAAAGATTTAAAAAATTTGGGTTTTTTACTTCCAAAAAACTTGATAAAACTCCTTGGGGGGAAATTGGTAAAATTTCGGAAAAGGGGATCTCCCACCCAAAAAACCCAAAACCAATTTTTTTTTTATGGTTGCCCCCCTGTGTTTTATTTTCTTTATTCCGGGGGGTTTTTTTTTTTAAAATTTTTTTTTAAAGGGAAATTTCTTTTTTTTTTTTTTTCATGTCCCCAATGTGTTGTAATTTGTTTTATCTTTCCAAAAGACTTGCCTAACCCCCAAAAAACAGGTTTAAATGGAAAAGGGTTTTTCAGGGCACAAAAGGGGGGTTTAACCACCAAGGAAAAATTGGGTTGAATTTTTTGCCCCTAGGCCCCCCGGGGAAAAACCCCTTTTTGGGTGCCCGGGGTTTAATTTGGGGTGCTTCCCTGTATGCCCCCCCCGTGCGGGAGTTTTTTTTTGTTTTAAAAATTTTTTTTTTTTTCCCGGGGAAAAGGGGAAAAAACCAAATTTTTTTACAACCCACAATTTGGTTTTGAAAAATTCTTTTTTCGGGAAAAAAATTTAAAAAGAAAGAAAACTTTTGGAAAAATTTTGGATTTACATGGGGGAAATGGCAAATTTTTGGGGAATTGGTTAAAATTATTATAAAAGTTTAAAAAGCAAAAAAAATCCCCTTGTAAAACAATAAACCCGGGTTTTTCAATTTAAAACTTTTAAGTTTTTAATTAAAAAATTTTCCCCCCCCAAACGGGTTTTAAAGATTTTAGAAAAAAAACCCTTTTTTTCCTTCCCTTGTTCTTATCTTTACAAGAAAAAATTTAAAAATAGGGGGAAAAATTTAAAATTTAAAAAACTTTCCTGCAAAAAAAAACTGATTTTTTTTTTTTTCAATTTTTATTGAAAAAACACCCCATTTTTAAAAAAAAAGAAAAAGGGGGTTTAAGTAAAGAAAAATTTTAAAAAGTACAAAATCCAAATTTTTTTCTAAAATTTAAAACAGGGGAAAAGGTGGTTTGGAAATCCCCCATTATTTTTTAAAAACTTTTTAAAAAAATTTATTTAAAATGAAAAAAAGAAGAAATCAAAACCCTACAATTTTTTAAAAACCTGAAATTTTTTTTTAAACAAATTTTCTTTTAGGAAAGAAAAACCCTTACCATACAGAAGGAAAACTTTTTCGGTTCATTTGTTTTTATTTTTAAAAGGGGGGGAAAAAAGTTAAAAAATTTTTGTAAAAGGTTTTTCAATTGGGTTTTTTGATTTTAAAATTTTTTTACTGTGTTATGGGGGCTTTGCCTTTTAAATTGTGAAAAGTTTATGAAAAGGGTTGCCTTTACATTTCTGTTTGATAGGTTCGTTTAATTTTGGAAAGGGGTTACAATTTCTGGTTTTGTTTTTTTAGTGGTGTGTTTTTAAAGTTTTTTGGTTCCCTTTAAAAAATTACAAGGAGCCCCCCGTTGTTTCCTTTTTTAAAAGTTTTGGGAAAAATTTTAATGCAAAACTGCTTTTTAGGGTTTTTCGTTGGGGTTCAATTGGGAAATTAAATACTTTCAAAAAATTATAAAAAATTGTGCCTGATTTTTTTTCCCCTTTTCGGGGTTTTTTAGATTTTTTCCTAAAATATTAAAAATACAAACCTTTTTTTCCCTTTGGGCAATGGGGGAAAAATTTTTTGGGGAAAAACATTTCAAAAAGTGCCTTTACCATTGGGTTTTTTTACCCTCCCCCCTTTTCATTTTTAAAATTTTTAAAAAATCCCCACCCCAAAAACGTTGGCTTTTTTTATGGGGTTTCTTTTTTAAGGTTGATTAAAATTTTCTTTTCATTTTTATGTGTTTCCCCGTTTGTATTCAGTGCCCTTCTTAGGCCCGTTATTTTGGGGTCTTTCCCCCGTGAAATTTGTAAAGGCTTTTTCTGGTTTTGGGTTGGGTGGCCCATCCAAAAAGTTTTCTGGGGAAAGGGTCTATCAGTATGTGCAGGTTTTTTCCCCGTTTTGGTTTTTTGGGAAACCGGTTTTTTGAGGTTTTTTAATTGTGTTGTTGGGTTTCCTTTTTTGAACTTCTTTTCCACGATTTTTTAAAAAATAGTTTCCCTTTTTTCCCTGGTTTTTTTTGTTGCAAATTAGTTTTAAAGTTTACTCTGGTTTGTAAGGCTTTTCTCCCCCCCCTTTTTTAAATTTTACCCTAAATTTCTTTTCTTCTTTAAAAAATCTTTTCAAAATACCTGCCTTTATGTTTTTTCTCTGTTGGGGCCTTTTATGGGTTTGTGATTTTTTAGGTAAAAATTTTTTTAAAAAATTTTCAATAAAGGACACTTGGTGCTTTTTTGTTGGTTTCAATTTTTGGGGGTTTTTTTTGTACCTTTTTTGATTTACCAAATTGGTTTTTGAGTAAATTTGTTTTCTAATATTTGGGGTTGTGAAAATTCACTTTTTATTTTTATCCTCAATAATCCCACTTTTTGTGGTTTTCCTCGTAAATTCAAGGCCTAATTTGCTTATAAAGAAAACCCGTTGGTCCCAAAATTTGTAAGCCGTTTTTTTGTATTTTGATTTCAAGTGTCTTTCCTTGGGGCCTTTTTATATTCCTGTTGTTTTTCCCCCCCTGTTACATTTGTAAGTTTATTTCTGTTTTGGGTTTTTTGAAGGTCTTCATGTATTTCGGAAAGTCTTTAAAATTTTGGTCGGGTTTGGGGTTTTGTTTTTCTTTTGTGGGTGTGGGCGATTGGGTTAAGCCTTGTTAAAAAGGAAAATTTTTTATTGGGAAACTTGTTTGCTTATCTTTCTTCTTTTATGGGGGGGTTTTTTCCGGATTTTGAAAAAATTGGGTTTTTTCACCCCCCAAGTTTTTTCTAAATTTGAGAATTTTTTTTTGTTTTTTTACAAACCACTTGTCTTTGTCTTCCTTTTTTAAGACAAATATATATTTTTATAAAAGAGAAAGAAACAAACAATGAATCTGAGCAACACCCACTAGCAAAAGAAATATGCCCATGAGGTGGTAAATTTAACCCCTTCCCCCCTTCCCCATGCAGGTTTGAATTCATACCAGAATCAACAACTTCAGAAGATGTAAAGTGTCAGTAACTCGCCAACTCCCCCTCCCCACTCTCTACCCCTACTTCATGTCATTATATCTTTGTATTTACGACTTCCTGTCGTTTTTTAATCATTGAAATAATTTGGAAATATTCGTTTTAAAAAATACAGCTTTTGGTGGAAATTAGAATGTCTGTTTTCATATCAGAATGTTTAAGTCCTTATTCACATATAATATCTATAGCAATGTTTTGATTGGAGTCTACATACCACTTTGTTTAATTGTACAAAATGCATGCACCCATAGCAATGTATTTATGTGTTTCTGTACACGCACCCACACACATACACACACACACACATGATTCACACAGAGAGAGAAATCGGAATTTGGGTAATGTACATCGGCCATTGGTCAACAAGACAATACAAAAGAAACAAGAACAATATACTTTTCATCACACGAGTCTCCTTTCTCCTTTAGTTTTTCGTACCCAAAAGCTAGTCATTAAAAGTGCAGAAGAATAATAAACTCAGCTCATTCAGCTCAAGCCATTTTTGATACTGTAATTCAAGCTTGTAGGAAAACAACAATAACTGACCAAACAGTAACAATCCTGCGTAGAACATAATACAGTGAAACATATTATCAATTATGTACATAAAAAGTTAATTCTAAATTCATTACTTCTGTTGTCTTGATCAAAACACGTTTGCAGACTTTTAACCTTTAAAGTCACTTTACAATTACTGCTATTTTTTAAGGATATCTCTAGTCAGGGGGACGGGATAGCCCAGTGGTTAGAACATTGTGCTCGCAATAGGACGACCCGGGTTCGATTCACGTTCAAGGGGAATATTTTCCCCTGGAGTTAACATCAGTGCAGACTCCACTCTCCCCAAAAGTTCTTCAGATGAGAATATAAGCCGAGGCCCTGTGTGCGAACGCACGCAGAACATCTTGTGCACACGTTAAATCATGTTCCGCATTTCAAAAGAGTAGGCCATTGTGTGCCAGTGGGAACATATGACATAATTTACAAAAACCGCAAACACACGGGGACCGGATGTATAAAAGCACATAAGTGCTTATTCCATTATCCTCAATATAAAAGGATTAAAAAATATAAAAATACATTAAACAGAAAAATTAACACCAAAATTGAATATCTAACCTAGCAACCTTACAAGTTAGAGATATGTACAATAATTCTATTCAGGATCTATGAAAGAGAAAGAGAGAGAAGTTCTTTAAACTAATGCAAAATACATAATGGCAGATGGTTTTCTTTGAGGGTTTGCTTACAGAGCTTGACATATTTTACATACGGAAAAGGGGAATGTTTAGTATTCCTTTTTCATCCTCTTTCCCCTACCACTTACACAGACACACACACACACACACACGCACGCACGCACGCACGCATGCACGCACGCACGCACACACACACACACACACACACACACACACACTAGATTGGTGGTCTAGAGGTAATGCACCTGCCTAGAAAGGGAAAGTCTGGGTTGAAAATCTGCAGTAGTTTGAATCCCTTTCGGCCTGAAACTTTTTCCCAGTCCATTAGATAATGAGTAGTGGTCTGGGTGCTATTCTTTCATATGAGATGATAAGCCGTGGTCGAGTGTATTACACATAACTATTTAGTGCACGTAAAATAACCTGGGTGAGAGTAGACAGCCCTGCCTTACTCCAACTCTCCAACCCACACTTTTCAACATCTTCCTTGAGAGAATCATGGCTGATGCGCTGGAACATCATGAAGGATCAGTCAGCATTAGTGGCAGAACGATCACAAACCTCCGCTTCACAGGTGACATTGATGGAATAGCAGGATCAGAAAAAGAGCTTGCAAGCCTAACAGAACACTTGAATAAGGCCTCCAAAACATACGGCATGGAAATCAGTGCAGAGAAGACCAAACTGATGACTAATAACACCAACGGCATTAGCCCTGATATCAGGGTTAATGACCAGAAGCTGGAAACAGTTCAAAGCTTCAAGTACCTGGGAGCCATTGTATCAGACCAGGGATCCAAGCCAGAAGTAGTATGCAGGACTGCACAGACAATAACAGTACTGTCAAAACTAAACACAATCTGGAGATATAAAAATATCTCACTTATATCCAAGATCAGACTAATGCGCTCCCTTGTCATATCCATATATCTGTATGCCTGTGAATCATGAACCCTGACAGCAGATTTGGAGAGAAGAGTACAGGCCGTGGAGATGAGATGCTTTCGGAGACTCCTTGGCATCTCCTACAAAGACCACATAAGCAACGAAAGCGTGCATAACAGAATCCAGCAAACCATTGGACCCTATGAGAACCTTCTAACGATCGTGAAAAAACGTAAACTTAAATGGTATGGGCATGTCACAAGATCCAAAGGACTTGCAAGAC
>CM054154.1:41343563-41361261 GCA_028751875.1 Rapana venosa
GATCTTGTACTTGGGGTGTGTAAAAGGCATGCACTGAAACATACAAACACATGCACTGGAGCTATAAGTAAAGAAAGAAACACCAGCCTGTTACTTTACAGTGCACTTCCATATTTGTGGACTCTTCTGCTAATACCTTTACAACTGTGCTGATTATTAATTTACTATTTTCTTCTCTTTTCATATAATAATAATAATAATAATAATAATAATAATAATAACAACAACAAAAATAATAATACTAATACTAATAACAATAACAATACTACTACTACTCTACTACTACTACTACTACTACTACTACTACTACTACTACTACTACTACTACTACTACTACTACTACTACTACTACTACTACTACTACTACTACTACTACTACTAATGAAGACTGATAGTGCAAGTATCACCAGAAGATCTGCACTAAGGATAACAATCTGTCTCATGATGTGTCTAAAGTTGATGAGACAAAAACTCCAGGTCAGCAGCAAATCATAGATCTATGTAATAGTACCCCACTCTCCTTTTGAATGCAATGTCACATATAATAATAATAATAATAATAATAATAATAATAATAATAATTAATAATAATAATAATAATAATAATAAAAATAATAATAATAATAATAATAATAATAATAATAATAATAATAATAATGTATGGAATTTATATAGGGCTGGATCTTGTAAAGCAACAAATCAAAGCGCTTTTTTATATCGAGGATATTTGAATAAGCACTCATGTGCTTTTTTACATCCAGTTCCCGTGTGTATGCGGTTTTGTAAATTTTGTCTTCTGTTCCCACCCGCAATAATAATAATAATAATAATAATAATAATAATAATAATAATAATAATAATAATGTTTTGAATTTATATAGCCCTGAATCTTGTAAAGCAACAAATCAAAGTGCTCAGATGACTTCTATTTTTTTAATGCGTGTGTATGCGGGTTTTTCAAAAATAATTTTGTCATCTGTTCCCACCAGCACACAATGGCCTACTCTTTCGAACAGCGGAATAGGATTTAACATGTGCGCAAGATGTTCTGCATGCGTTCGCACACGGGGCCTCGGTTTATAGTCTTATCCGATGGACTTTATAATAATAATGGCATGTCCTTTCCAGCTCCTCTCATGGGCCATGCAGTTTGGTTTGCAGGGTTATCTACGAGGGCCACACCATCTTCCTCGGGTCAATTATGATATCATTATAATGATGATATCATCTTTTTTTTTTTAATGACCATTCTGCAACGTCTATTCAAGTGTGATGGTCTCTATTAAAAGTGTGAGTCGTCACATGGGATATTTTCTGTCATTTCATAAAGAAAAGTAGTATGAACATAATTATTATCACAATGATAATAACATATAATTTCAATAGGAATTTTTTTTTTGCATGGCCAACATACAAAAAAAGTTAAAAAGGAAAAAAATCACATTGTGGACGGATATTTGGAAATTATTCTTAATCATTTACACACTGCTGTTTTTTGTACATATAAAAAAACATCAACAAGTTGAATTTCTGTCTTGTTCTAAAGAAAACATAAGAACAGTCCTTTCCAAAATTTGACTGAATTTTTATAACATTCCTCATTATTTTTTTGACATCAACTTTCTGGAATGCTTGAAACAGTCAACACTCAAAAAAGGGCCCAAATTTGGCCAATGGCCTACCTTTCGAAAAGCGGAACAGGATTTAACGGTTGCGCAGATGTTCTGCATGCGTTCGCACACGGGGCCTCGGTTTATAGTCTCATCCGAAGGACACATGATCTATGTAATATAGTTTTTCCCTGCCTTCAACAGCCATATTTTTTGCCCTGCCAGGGTGTGTGACCTTTGTGTGTGGTGTGTGTGTGTTTTTGTGTGTGTGTGTGTGTGTGTGGGGTGTGTGTGTGTGGGGTGTGTTGTGTGTGTGTGCGTGTGTGCACATTTGACTTGATGGAACTATTACTTGTTACTGGTTGTATGACTGTGTAAGAATGAGTTGAGTGCAAGCGCTTTGATTTTCTCTGCAAGATATAGGGCTATATAAATTCCATTTATTATTATTATTTTTAAATTTGCCCCCCTACCCCCCCCCCCCCCCCCCTTTGAATGCAATCTCGCATATGATCTATGAAATAGCACCACCACCCCTACTTTGAATGCAATCTCACAGATGATCTATGCAATAGCATCCGACTCCCCCTTTGATTGCAATCTCACAGATGATCTACATAATATCAGGCCTTTGAGGCTGTGGACCTTCCATACCCACCCCCATCCACTGAATGCACTTGATGGATCTCTGTATAAGTATGTGAGTGTGCATGTGGACTCAAGTCAAGTCAAGTCAAGTCAAAAATACTTTAATCATCCCATGAAGGGCAATTACAATACTGACAGGCAGATTGATACACATCAAATATATCAAAGACACAAAAGCTATATTTCATATTGGTTTTCAAATAAAATGTCACAAACACACACACACACACCAACACACACGCGCGCATGCACACACACACGCAAACACCCGCACGCACGCACACACATCAATTGGAACAAAATTTTAAACCCATTGACAGAAGACATAAAAACTTCTTTTTACGCACGCATATACGCAGCACGTACACACGCACGTACGTGTGTGTGCGAACACGCACACGCACACCCACACCATACACCGATATATGAACTCAATGTTTTAAGACCGTTGACTATAGACAGACTTATTTCACACACCCACGCACCCACCCACACACACACACATAATTATGTATTGACTACACTCGTAACAATGACAATCAGGCAAGTAATTCAGTGAAATAAAAAAACTAGGTAGTCAACATCATTGTGAATTCAGAATTCGAATGCTTACTGGCACAAAAGAATTTCTTTTTCTGTTAGTTTTGCTGATGGGAAAACTGAAAACGGCGTTCCGAAGGCAACATTTAAAATTTCGGAAACAAAGCATGGGAAGGATCAGCCAAAATGGCTGTGGCTTTTGCGTACAAGCTGATGATTGCAGAAGGGACCATGAGATCTCTTTGTTCTTTTCCAATTATTTTTTAGCAGATTCTTACAATTCTCTGCAGGCCATTCTTGTTTTTAACACTAAGGTTATTGTACCAACAAATGAAAGCAAAACTTAGAACACTCTCTATGTAAGACTTGTAAAACAAGGAAAGAATCTTTTTGTCTACAAAAAATGAGTTCATTTTTCCTCAAGAAATACAGACGTTGTTGTCCCTTTTTGACAATAGCGTCAGTGTTAACGTCCCAGTTTAACTTGTGGTCAAAAACAGTTCCCAGATACTTATAAATCAAAACGTTTTCAACCTCTTGATTATGGATAATAATATTCATAGGAGTATGCCCTGATCTTCTGAAGTCGATAGGCAGGTCTTAAGTTTTAGAAACATTTAGCTCCAGATAGGCCTCGTCACACCAGTGTACGAACTCGGTGAGGGCTGGACCGTGGTCTAAGACTGATCCGGATAAGAGAGATAACAGAGAGCACTATCGTCTGCGAACTTAACCAGAAAGGAATTTCCATAGTTGCTTCTGCAATCATCTGTGTATAGAATGTACAGAAGTGGTGAGAGGACGCAACCCTGCGGAGAACCAGTGCAGGTAAATCTAACTGATGAAGATATTTTACTGGAAAAAACACGCTGTGGTCTGTTGGTTAAAAAATTAATCAGCGAAAGTACAATTTGATTGTCTACATCAAATTTTGAAATTATTTGTTAACCACAATATGAGGCTGCATTGTATTGAAAGCTGAACTAAAGTCAGCAACCAATATTCTGGCATGAAAGTCAGGGGTTTCGAAGTGGCTATACAACTTGTTCAAAATGAATAATTTGACATTTTCGACACCCCTTCGAGACTTGTGCACAAATTGTAGTGGGTCAAGGTCTTTCTCTGTATCGGAAAGAATGACAGATTTTACGTTCTTTTCTAGCATGTTCATCGTGAGAGCTATATGTTAGGCCGAAAAGGATTGGGTTTCTTTGGAAGTGGTATTACTTTGGAAGTTTTCCAAATAACTGGATTCTGAGAAGTATCCAGTGAGGTTTGGAATAGGTGTTGAAGGACACTGGCAAAATCAGGAGTGCACATATTCAGGGTTCTTCTGCATATACCATCTGGTCCAGGGGATTTGTTAATATGTATTGCCTTTAAATATTTACAGATAACTTTTTCATTAACGATTACGCTATTCTCAAGAACATGGATTGCTTCAGGTCATTGATTTCATCTGAGAAATCATCCCTTTTCAAAGGGAGTAAACAATGTGTGTAAATGGTTGATAATTTTTTATCAAAATCCCCCCTGCAGACTGATCTTGGACCTAATGTTTGACACCTCCCATGTTACTGCAGACATAGTTATGATCCCATGCAACACGAACATTGTTCCCTGCAAACTTCTCATTTATCTTATTGTTATGTATACGGGGTAGCTTGTGCGACAGCAGCTTTGATTCTTTATTTACTTCCTTTTTTTTGCTGTTTTGACCCTTTATAAAATACTACTTTCTTTTTGTTTAAAAACACGTTTCGATCCTTTGTAACACAAGGCTTGTTATTGGGGGAATTGGTTATCTCCTAACCTCTAGACCATGTTTGATGTGGTGTGCATGCTTGGCGTATATATGTGTGGGTGCATGTGTGTGTGTGTGTGTGTGTGTATGTGTGTGTGCGTGTGGTGTGTGTGTGTGTTTTGTGGTGTGTGTGTGTGTGTGTGTTTTGTGTGCATGCGTGTGCCCGCATGGGTTTTGTTTTGCGTGGTGAATATTTTGGCACATCAACTACTCATTCCAGCTGCTCTCCCTCTACTGTTTATTTCTCTCACAAGGCGGCAATCACACTTATAGGTAATCAGATCTTTACACCAAATACAAATTAAACATTCGTACAGTCATATCACAAACAAACTTCGCTTTAATAAAATTTATTTTATTTGAAAAAACAGAAATAAAATAGTAAAAAGAAAACAATGCACACATCAAGAAAATCCACTGAAAAGAGAATATGTACATTTGGTTTTATTCAAAGAAAGCTTCTAAAGTCTAGCTTCAATTTGAAAGCTTGGCAAAGTGTAATTAAAAGTTTAAGTACAACATATAAACATACATTCAACTCATTTCTCAGGCTTCATAATAAACCATGTACAAACTTTTATAAACCATTATCCCAAATGCAATACAGTTTCGAAAGCTTCATACCAAATTTTAAAAAGGTGTAGTATAGCTACAGAGGTTAAGCTTCTGAAAAAAAACTTTAAAAATAAAATACTGTTAGCATGGCGTTGTTAAAATTCAAACCTGGATATTGATGTTTGCACCTGTTCCAGGTTGTATGATCTAGACAAAATAAGAGATCAGAGGAAGAAGTTTATGAACAGAAGCACTTGAATATTTCTGTCCAGATATATCTGTGTCAATGAAAAAAATGTCAATATATCTGGAGCTTTTCAATAATAGTACAGAAAGTGATGTGTATGTTTTAGTGCCAGGTTCTTCACCAACACCTGTTAAAGGTAAAACATCTTTCATAATTATCATCTAAGACATTCTGAGCTGCCTCTTAAAATTGTGTAGTTTTATAATAATGATTGTGACAAAGTGAGTTGCACACTAGTTATACCAGAGGAGCTTCAGTCAATTAAAAATAAAAAAATTAAAGAAACACACCATCACAATCCATGCAGGTAATTAATTAGGGAAAATGTTCCTGAAATGTTCAACTTTATCTATTCTATCAACCTGTTATTATCAGATTGAATACAGTATGTTGAGGACAGTAACAAAATCCACACTACAAAGTACAATGAAACAAAATGACACACAAATGTTCAGCAGACAAAGTGTCCTGCTCACCTCGTTTCACTTACATTTACATAGTTTCTCCTGTGGCCATGCCCAGAGATCAGGGAAATCCATACAGGTGAAAACTGGCTCTCATGATATATGTTGTGTTCTTGTTTCAAAATGGACGTCACGTGTTGTGTACAAGTTTGTCATGTATTGTACTTTGAGCTGATTTCTAGGTGTGTTTTTTACCTGTGTATAGGTGGTGATACCTTTGGCCAGTGTAGTTGTGAATTTGTCTGACTGAACTGAAGGTTCCACTAAGCACTATGGCCACTGTCTGCTTGGACTAGCCTGTGTCTAATTTATGGGATTTGGGGGCAGATCCTTGTCCATAGTGTGGGCATTACTGTGGTCAGTGTTTTGTATGAAGTAGTGTGTGTGCTCTTAAATTTCCTTTTTGAGTGAACTTCTTTCCGCAGAATGTACAAGTGTGTGGCTTTTCTCCTGTGTGGGTTCTGATGTGACCATTTAAACTACTTTTCTGGGTAAAAGTCATATCACAATATGTACACTTGTGCAGCTTTTCTCCTGTGTGTGTTCTAATGTGACGATTAAAACTACTTTTATGGGTAAAAGCCATATGACAATATGTACACCTGTGTGGCTTTTCTCCTGTGTGGGTTCTAATGTGACGATTTAAACTACTTTTATGGGTAAAAGCCATATGACAATATGTACACCTGTGTGGCTTTTCTCCTGTGTGGGTTCTGTTGTGGACAGTTAAATTACATTTCTGTGTAAAAGTCATATCACAGTCCTTACACTTGTATGGCTTTTCTCCTGTGTGGGTTCTGATGTGGAAAGTTAAAGTACTTTTCCTGGTAAAAGTCATATCACAATATGTACACTTGTGTGGCTTTTCTCCCGTGTGGGTTCTCATGTGGGAAATTAAACTACTTTTCTTGGTAAAAGTCAAATCACAATATGTGCACTTTTGTGGTCTTTCTCCGGTGTGCGTTCTTATGTGGTTTATCAAATGATGTTTCTGGGTAAAAGCCATATGACAATATGTACACTTGTGTGGCTTTTCTCCTGTGTGGGTTCTAATGTGACTACTTAAACTACTTTTCTGGATAAAAGTCATATCACAGTATGTACACTTGTGTGGCTTTTCTCCTGTGTGGGTCCTGATGTGGACAATTAAACTACTTTTCTGGGAAAAAGTCGTATCACAATATGTGCACTTGTGTGGTTTTTCTCCTGTGTGGGTTCTAATATGACCAGTTACACTACTTTTATGGGTAAAAGTTATATCACAATATGTGCACTTGTATGGCTTTTCTCCTGTGTGGATTCTAATGTGCTCTGTCAAGATCTGTTTAGTTGTAAATGTCTTATGACAGTATGTGCATTTGTATGGTCGTTCTCCTGCATGTGCTTGCAAGTGTCTTTTTAAATGTGCATTATGCTTGTATATCTTTCCACACTGTAGACATTCGTGTGGTCTTTCTCCAGTGTGGGTTCGAAGGTGACTAATCAAGTTAGATTTCTTGGTAAACCTCATATCACAGTGTGTGCATTTGTATGGCCTTTCCCTGTGTGGACTAGCATGTGCTTTTCTAGATTGCTTTTATCAGAAAATAGTTTTCCACATTTTTCACACAAGTAACACTTTTTCCTTGTTAAATCATTCACGTCTCCTTCAAAAGCGGTGTGTTTAATCTGAGTTGTGTCACAGTCAGCATCATTATCATCACCCAAATCATCAGGTATAAAGTTTTCATTGTCCACCAGGTGATGATGCTGTGCAGTTATTTTACACCTGTCTCTTTTCTTGTCTTTCGATAGTTGTTTTTTTTCATAGTTGTACTGAGTTGGTGTTCTATTGACTATTGTTTCAACACTGTTGTGTGAGGCTTGATCACAATCCTTCTGTTGTGTACTAGTGTCGTTGCTGTTTGCATTGCTATTTTGATTGAAATCTTGTTCACAGTCAGTGTTTTTGTATTTCTTGCTCCCTGTATGAGTTCGTCTGTAATTATGTAACTCAGATTTTGAAAATAAAGCCATTCCACATTCAGTGCACATAAATGTGTTTTCTTGTATATGAGTTTTGCTGCGTCTGTCAAAATCACTTTTCCTTCTGAAGCTTCTTCCACAGTCTGTGCATGTGTATGTCTTTTGCCCTGTGTGAATTCGTCTGTGCTCTTCATACTTCCGTTTACTAGTTAAAACTTTACCACAGTCATCACACAAGTGTGTCTTTTCTTTTGTGTGCTTTACCATAGCACTGTTGACAGCAGTGTTTTGTTCAGTGTCTTCTCCACTGTCAGGAATCGTTTCCAGGTTTACCTGCCTTGTACTTGCTGTTGTACACTTTTCACAGAGGTAGGTCTTGCATTCCTCAGGAGCTAAAATATGCTGTTTAACAGAAAAGGCATAGATAGAATCCTCACCACACTTTATGCACGTGTATTTTTTTTCTTGGGTTGGTGCATATTCTGCTGTATTTCTTTCAGGTGTATCACAGTCAACTTTTGTGATCAGATCATAAGCGGGTTTATTGCACGTGAAAATGTTTTCCTCAGTATTATTTGCGTTGTGTAAATGTCTCTCTATATTGTTTATTTGCTCCTCAATGCCAAGCCTATCTATAAAACCCCTTGAAAACATGGACTTATGAACGCATACAGTGAATTCACACTTGTCCTTGATCAGCTTGACTTCACCTGGGAAAGAAACACCTGTACCAAGGATCACATATTGTTCAGGGACAGTCACGCCTTCTTTTGTATCATGAATATCTGCAGTGTCATTACAGTTACAAGTACAAGCAAGGTCAACATTTCCACTATTCCCAGCTGTAGTGTTCCAGTAACCAGTGGCTTCCTGCTTGCACTGAATGTTCTGATAGTTTCCAGTTAACTGGTCTAAGAATCCACTTGTCTCAGGCAGGTCTTGGGCATGTTCCTGTTCAGTCACAGCATCTGTGTTGACAACTGTGTTGGTCTGTGCTGAAGACTCCTCTGCCTTGATGTTGGCTTTGCTGGGTTTCCCTGGGTCATGTCTGAGAAGTGAAGTCATCTGCAACATCAACAACAGATCATGATATTTGCTAGTATTTAGGTGACAGGCTGTGTTTAGCTTTATTGCTGTTATGGTTTTTCTAAGTGTCTTGTGTATGTATGAGAGTTGGTAATATGCAAAGAGTTGAGGTTTTGGTTATACCTTCCTTCCTTAATTTTGTCTTGCATTGTCTCCGATAGATAAATCATCAACAGAAGATAAAGAAGTAAACAATGAATCTTAGCAACACTCACTACCAAAATGTGTATCCCTTACAGCCTGTCTTCAGCAAAGAAATATACCCAAGAAGTGATACATTTAACCACCTTCAACTCTGTGGATTTGTAATGATATTAACATTAACACAATCACAGCGAGAGATACGTTCTTTTCACTAATACAAAACAGAAATGGTAGATTTTTTTCTTTAAAGGTTTGCTTGACAAAGCTTGACATATTTTGCACACAGAAAACAGTAGGAATGTATAGTATTTCTTTTTTCGTCTACTTTCCCCTACCCCTTTCACACACACACACAAACACACACACACACACACACACACACACACACGCGCGCGCGCACACGCGCGCGCACACACACACAGAATAGATGGGTGGTCTAGAGGTAATGTTTAACTAGTTCGAATCCTGTTTGGGCCTGAAACTTTTCCACCATACATTAGACCATAAGTGGTGGTCTGGGTTTTATTCTTTTGGATGAGATGATAAAATTAGGTCATTTGTGTTACACATAGTTATCTTGTGCAGGTAAACAAACCCACGGCAACAACAGAGTTACCCCTGGCAAAATTATGTAGAAAAAAGCCATCCTGATAGGGAAAAAATACAGTTGCAGACAATTGAGGAAAAAAGATGGCGCTGCTCTGGTGTGGTGATGAGCACTCCCTGGGGAAGAGCAAACCCGAATCCAAGGCAGAGACAATCTTGCCATGACTTTAAGTGGTGTTTAGAAATAAAAGATAACTGAATAAATATATAAATAAATAGCCAAAATATAAAGTTTCAAGCCATCATAATGGCCTAGAAAACATAGACATTAGGAAAATACTTGCACACATAACAGAAACAAAGAAATGGAAACAAAAAATTTACCTTTTCTTATAATCCCAATGACATTCATCCACAAACTGACAGTGGAACCACCCACCCAGCTCTCAAAGTAATCCTGAACTGTGCTCAAAACGACTTAGAGACATGGTGTGGCTCCAGTGTTTTCTAGGACAAGAACACAATGCACGTGCTGCAACGATTTTCTTTTTATTGGTGAAAACTGGGGCTTAAGGACTAGTTGATAATGAAGGAACTTGAGAAAAAGTTGAAATAATATGTTCCTTCTTGTATAGCTCTTAACAGCATTCTTATGCATAGCTGTATTTGTCATTGTGTTTCTTGGCCATGGTTTTTTTTAATATCTGTCTCTCTAGCCAGCTTGTTAACTGGCTCTCTATTTGTGTGAGGTTTTGTTTTGTTTTTCATTATTTTGCTAGAACTTTAGGGTTCACCAATGGTGGTGAGATTCAGCATATGCAATCGGTATTTTTGCCCACCATGAAGGTAGCCGCATTCCAACTGCATTCTGGTGATTGCATAACCTTTTAAATACAGACATGATTTATGGGATCTTTAACGTGCTTGTTTTTATCTTCTGCATGTCTGCTTTTGAAATTGACATGGGAGATAGAAAAAAAAATCCCACCATTAATTAACCAGACACCAACGAGGATCAGTCACATGACTTAATGTACCCAAAGGATTAAGGTTGAATGATCTTAATCACTGAGCTATAGTGTATGTCATTTGTCTGTATGTTTGCCTTGTTTTTATGTGTGTGTTGTGGTGTTTGTACGCAACGCCGCGCACGCGAGCGCATGCGGGTGGGAGGAGGGAGGGGTGTGAGTGTGTGTGTGGTGTGCCTGTAGAGTGTGCATGTGTGGCGTGAGCATTCATATGTGTGTATGCATGAACATGGGGATATGGGCATGTGCACATAGTGCGTGTGTGTGCATGCGTACATGTATGAGTGCGTATGTGCGTGTGTGTTTCTTCTTTTTTCTCTACATTTTAGGTCTTTTTACTGTCAGTGATATTAGATGAAGGAAGACTCGGGGAAAGAAGAAATGCAGATGCTTATGGTGACTGAGAATTGTGTTGTCACTTGAATGTGTGTGTATGTGTGTGTGTATGGTGTGTAATTGTGAGTGTGTGTGTGTATTTGTGTTTGTTACTTTGTGTTCAAGGTAGTTCTTGTGTGTGTGTGGAGTGTGTGAATATCGTGCGTGCGCGCGTGTGATTGTGGTGTACGTAAGTGCGTGCGTGCGTGTTTGTTTGTTTGGCTGTTATGTGTTTGTGTTGTGCATAAAGGTATCAGCTTTGTGACATCAAATTGCCAATCAATTGAAGCGAAATTTACATTAACAGCTTAAAAAATGATGATAAATAAAATAAAATAATATAAAATTCATTTTGAAGGGTCATTAGATAAATCTACACCGGGCTATATAACAAGGAATTGAACAATTTTGATTTAAAAAGAATAATATCTGATATTAGATTCTTAAAGTTCCTTGAAAATAATTCCATGTCTCTGCATGGTTTTTAGGGAAGAAACAGATCCACATAAGAAGAACTGTGTAACATATGGCTTTAAGCTAAAACGTTTTGCCACAAATTAATACACTTTACGTTTTTACATTACAGGAGGGACTGCAGAATTTGACCCAGTCTTTCAGTGCGTCTCCGCCCACCTTGGCGTTCCAGTCTCCCTGGATGATCAAGATGTCTTTCTTGTTCATCTTATCAATGATGCCCTGTAGTTGGTTGTAGAATTCCTCTACGACTTCATCATCGTGATCCGTTGTTGGTGCGTAGGCTTGAATCACTGTGATATTGAATGGGGCTGCCCTGAGGCGGATGGCCATAAGCCGGCTGTTTACTGGGTAGTATCCTATTACCGAGTTCTTGATGTTCTTGTTGACTACTGAAATTTGCCAGCTACAACGACACGTGCTCGCCAATACCCTTGGAGAACACAAAGCATTCCCGACCTGGACAAGGCAAGCACCCAATGGACCCCACTCACAACCATATTAGACAACATCCTGGTGCAAACCGTTTTTCGAGATCTGGCATCAACAGAGCCAAGACCGAGACATTCCCAGGTGGCAGACATGCACAATCCTGACCACTGCTCCTTAACTTTAGAGACCGATTGAAAAAGACCAATAACGACAAAGAACACTAGACTCAAGTTCAACCTGGACTAGACTGAAGGACCCCAACCATCGCGGAGTCCCTTTCCAAGCAACAATAGAGGGAAATTCGCACCACTGCTGGCACTTGAAGAAGATGCCGAACGATGACCACCATTTTTAAAAGCAGTGATGACTGAGACCGCAAGCATACTTCTTGGCAAACATCGCCGAAAAACCCAACATGGTCACAGATGAAATCTTGAATCTGTTGTGCACAAAAGTATATACCTGAAGAAAAGAGCAAGAACACTACAGGATGCATTGAGTACAGAGAAGTAAACAAGAAGAATCAGGAAGACAAGAGGAAGACCAGTAGGAATGGATAGAGACAACAATGTACAGAAATCAAAGAGAAGCCTGCAAAGAATAATAGCAGAAGACATACCAGATTGTGAAAGAGCTTTCACCAACAGAAACGCAAGAGTCAGTAACATCTGGACAAGAAGGAATTGCCTAACAGAAAAGAAGAAAATCGTTGGCAGATGGACGAATACTGTATTTCCGAATCTCTACAATCAATCAGACGCTAGGCGACCCCAGCGTACTTGCAAGCCAAGCCTCATCGAATAAATGACAATTCCCAAATTCCCTCGAGAAGTAGAAGTAGCCATTAGATCGCTGAAGAAAGGAAAATCAGCAGGAATCGACAACATCCCAGCTGAGCTGATCCAACCACGGGGGAGAAGCAGTAACAGACATCCATACAAGTAAACTGCAACAAGATCTGGTCAGACCGGAGAGAGGCCTACAACCTATGGACCAGATTCACGTCATCATCACTCTTCCTCCCAAGAAAGGAAAACTCCAGCAGTGCAAAACTACGGACAATCATCCTCATAAGTCCATGCCAGTAAAGTCCAATGCTGAAAGTGATCCTGAAACATAGCTGAAACCACAGCAGAAGATATCATCGCCGAAGAGCAGCCGGATTCCGCCCAAAATAGAAGCACACAGAACAGATAATTCAACCTGAATTTCTTGCGAGAAATAACAGCCACATCAACACGACAATCTTCCACTTCTTCATTGATTTTTAAGAAGGCCCTTCGATAGAGAAAGGGCATGACGCATCTGTGTGCCCCAACCGCATGGAAACAAATTCAACATGGGCCAGAAGCTGACGGCCACAACCATCAAGGAACTCTACTCAAAGGCCACCAGTGCAGTACTCTTACAGGGCACGGTAGGGGAATGGTTTTCCGTCCCTCAGTTGGGGTTCGACATGGATGTCTGCTGTCGCCAGACACTATTTAACATTTTCCTCGAACGCATCATGACTGACCGCCTTGAAGACACACAGGCACAGTCAGCATTGGAGGGCGAACAATCACCACCTTGTGTTTTGCGATGACATTGACGGTCTGGCAGGAAATGAAGAGGAACTGGCCCAACCCATTGAACCAACTGAACGAAATATCCTCGCACGATACGGCATGGAAATCAGCGCCAGAAAACAAGCTCATGTCAAACAGTGCCCAGCCAATCACTCACCAGATCCTCTCAGCGAAAATAACGAGACTAGTTGACCATTTCAATACCCTTGGAGCCAACATAAGTGAGGATGGATCTAAGACTGAAATCCTAGCAAGATCGGCACAAACAGCAGCAGCAATGCACGACTGAAGACCGATATGGAGAGACAGAAACATCCCTCTCGGAACCACGGGGAGGTAATTTACTAAACGGCTAGTCACCTCAATCCATGCTTAAGCGCATGTTATTCATGGACACTGAACGCAGACCTACAAAGGAGATCCATCAGTAGAAAATGAGATGCCTCAGAAGGCTCCTTGGCATCTCATACAAGGACCATGTCACCAACAATGAAGCCGCAGAATGATCACTCTACAGATGCGGGACTACTATGAAGACCAACTGACCACTGGCAAAAAAGAGGAAAACACAGATGGTATGGCACGTAACACGCTCAGACGGACTTGCAAAAGACCATCCTTCCTGCAAGGAACAGTCATGGAAGAGAAGACGGACAGACAGAGGAAGAAAAGTGGGCCGACGACATCCGTGATTGGACAGGGGAGGACTTCAGTGTCACCCAGGCACTCGCCCACGACCGTGCTAAGTGGAGCCAGCTGGTCCACCGTTCGTCCACCATGCAGCGTCCCTACGACCCTGGCGGGTTACGGGAACAGTGAACAGTGAACAGTGAATGTTTTTACAATATTTCGTTTTGATAGCATCAAGTCGAATTGCGCAGATCATACTAGAAATTGCCCTTGCATAAAAGCTGGAATGATTTCACATCATCTGCCTTGTAAGCCCTGTAGCAGATCCTATATTTTTTCGAAGATCCTGTAAGGATGTTTTCATGCTTGAGAAAATGTGCCCATAATGTTGTCTGTGACAAACGGTAGACCTCCTTTACTAAAGGAAGAATGTTTACTGAGTTGTTTATATTTTGGGCACCATTCTTGGCCGATATTTCGTCTAGCTCATTACCCCATAGACCACAATGGTAAAGTACCCAACAACAAATTACACCTGTGCCTTTGATTCTCAAATAATGAATTAAATGACTGACTTCCATGATCATGTCTGGAAGCGTATCCAAATTAATATATTCTAGCACATTTAATAGTGACTTTGAGTCAATGAAAAATACAACTTTGAAAAGGATCTTTTGATAGTTTAACATAAAGTCTAAAGCTTGAGTGGTACAGGATAGCCTAGTGTTTAGAACATTGCGCTCGCAATCTGACGACCCGGGTTCGATTCCCGTTCAAGGGGATGCTTTCCCATAGAGTTAACATTAGTGCCGACTCCACTCTGCTCAAAAGTCCTTCGGATGAGACTAAAAACCGAGGCCCTGTGTGCGAACGCACGCAGAACACCTTGCGCAATTAAAACCCGTTCCGCTTTTCGGAAGAGTAGGCCATTCTGTGCGGGTGGGAACGGATGACAAAATTTACAAATCTGCATACACACTGGGACTGGATGTAAAAAAGCACACAAGTGCTTATTCCATTATCTTCGATATAAAAGAATAAAGTAATTAGAATGGAAAGAAGTTCATCAGTAAATACTGACATCTGTTTTCCCTGAAAATATGATTTTCTGACCTTCAGAACTGGGTTTACAAAAGAAGTTCCTACAGATGTATTGTCTATCACTGATCGGTCTGTAAAGATGTGAAGGGATTCTTTGTATTGATCATAGATTAGATGTTAAAATATTAAGTGTGTGTTTGTGCGTGCGTGCGTGCGTGTGTGTGTGTACGTGCGTGGGTGTGTGTCTGTGTGTGTTAGAGCACTCAATGTGCACATGCGCACACATAAGCATATGCACTTGCAAGAATTTGTGTGTGTTACCTATTAGCACCTATTGATGAAGAAATACAAATAGGTTTAAAGCCAATGTATGCGTATAACTAAGAGCTCTGATTTTTCTTAATGTGTGTGTGTGTGTGTGTGTGCATGTGTGTGTTGTGTGTGTGTTATAATTATAGAATACACATAATGTATAACACATCAAGTCAAGATAAACTTCTCTGTGTATAATTCTGGCTGTTCTCCCTGGGAAGACCTCGTGGCCACAAGAGCAGCACCACCATTATTGGGGACCACACCACCACAGGCTTTGAACCTGAACTTGTTTGCTTTCTAGGCAGAGGGTTTACCTCTAGACCACCCTTCCTGTGAGTACTGTGTGTGTGTGTGTGTGTTGTGTGTGTGTTGTTGTGTTTGTGTGTGTGGTCGCGCGCGCGCCTGTTTTTGTGGGTGTTTTTTTAATGTTATTCTTTTTATATCGAGGACAATGGAATAAGCTCTTATGTGCTTTTTTACATCCAGTCCCCATGTGTTTGCATTTTTGTATATTCTGTCATCTTTTCCCACCGGCACACAATGGCCTAATCTTCCGAAAAGAGGAACAATATTTAACATTTGCGCAAGATGTTCTGCGTGCGTTCTCACTCAGGACCTCGGTTTATAGTCTCATTCGAAGGACTTTTGGGCAGAGTGGAGTCGGCACTGATGTTAACTCCAAGGGGAAATATCCCCTTGAACGGGAATCGAACCCGGGTCGTCAGATTGCGAGCGTAATGCTCTAACCACTAGGCTACCCGTACCCCACACTGTGTGTGTGTGTGTGTGTGTGTGTGTGTGTGTGTTGTGTGTGTGTGTGACGATGATTTTTAGCACTCTCAACCACTCACTCAAGATCATATCTCTTCTACTGCTTCTTTCTCTCCCAAGGCTGCAATCACATCTATGGGTAATTAGACCTTTACACCCATTACATATTATACATTTGCACTGTCACATCACAAAAATCTGCGTTTTTGATAAAATACATTTTTATTTGATAAACACTGTATAAATAGAAAAAAGGAAAACGTTGTAGACATCTGCAAAATCCAGTGAAATTAATTTTTAACATACTAGGTTGTTATAAACATGGCTTCTAAAATTTAACGTTAGTTTTAAAGCATGAATAAAGAGGAATCAAATGTATAAACACAAACAGAATGACAGATATGTAATTCAGTTCTCACGCATCATTATAATTCATGCAAAAACTTTTTTTACAAACATGATTCTAAATGCTATACACCTTTGACAGTTTCATACCAAGTCATGAAGAATATGGCTTACTACTGCTACAGATAATCAGCTTGTGTAGAAAACTTTTTAAAGTGAAAAACAGTGACCATTGTATCGTAAAAATAAAAACATGGATTTTGATGATTTCGTCTTTTCCAGATTGTATGACTTAGACAAAATGAAACAACAGAGGGAGTAGTTTATGAACAGATGCAATGGAACATTACAGTTCAGATATATCAGTTTCAATGAAAGGATACCGATATACCTGGAGCTTTTCAATTACAGTACAGAAAGCGATGTGCATTTTAGGACCAGGTACTTCATTGACACCTGTTAAAGGTATAACACATTTCATAGTGATCTTCTTAGTCAATCTGAGCAGCTGCCTGTTAAAAAAATCAGTAGTTTTATAATAATAATTTGGAGAAAGTCAACTGCACACACGTTACAATCAGGAGAGCTCCAGTCATGTTAAAAGTGAAAAGAAATAACACACCATCACATTAAATCAAGGAATTCAATCAGGAAAAATGTGTCTAGAAACTTCAACTTTATTCATTTAACCATAGTCATCTAACAAGCCATTATCAGCCTGGAAACAGTGTGTTTAAGGAAATAACAAAACCCACCATACACTGCACAATGAAACAGAAGGACACATACAAATGTTCAGTAGACAAAGTGTCTTGCTCTTCTGGTTTGACTTACCATCCACAGAGCTTCTCCTGTATGCATGACCTGGGATCACGGGAATCCATACACGTGAAAAATCTTGATTTATATCCATACACGTGAAAAATCTTGATTTATATCATACGTGCTTATTCCATTTTCCTCGATATAAAAGAATAAAATAAATAAAAAATAAACATAAAATATCGTGTTCTTGTTTCAAGATGAACGTCACATGTGTTGTGTACAAGGTTGCCATGTGTTGTACTGTGAGCTGATTTCTAGGTGCATTTCTAGCTGTGTATACTGGGA
>CM054154.1:41361761-41388427 GCA_028751875.1 Rapana venosa
TTAAATACAGACATGTTTTATGGGATCTTTAAAGTGCTTGTCTTTATCTTCTGCATGTCTGCTTTTGAAATTGACATGGGGAGAGAAAAAAAAAATCCCACCATTAATTAACCAGACACCAACGAGGATCAGTCACATGACTTAATGTACCCAAAGGATTAAGGTTGAATGATCTTAATCACTGAGCTATAGTGTATGTCATTTGTCTGTATGTTTGCCTGTGTTTATGTGTGTGTGTGTGTGTGTGTGTGTGTTTGTACGCACGCGCGCACGCGAGCGCATGCGGGTGGGGAGGGGGGGGGGTGTGAGTGTGTGTGTGTGCCTGTGAGTGTGCATGTGTGCGTGAGCATTCATATGTGTGTATGCATGAACATGGGGATATGGGCATGTGCACATAGTGCGTGTGTGTGCATGCGTACATGTATGAGTGCGTATGTGCGTGTGTGTTTCTTCTTTTTTCTCTACATTTTAGGTCTTTTTACTGTCAGTGATATTAGATGAAGGAAGACAGGGGGAAAGAAGAAATGCAGATGCTTATGTGTGACTGAGAATTTGTGTTGTCACTTGTAATGTGTGTGTATGTGTGTGTGTATGTGTGTGTTATGTGTGAGTGTGGGGTGTGTATGTGTGTGTGTGGTGTGACTTTGTGTTCAAGTGAGTTCTTGTGTGTGTATGAGTGTGTGTGAATATGCGTGCGTGCGCGCGTGTGAGTGTGTGTACGTAAGTGCGTGCGTGCGTGTTTGTTTGATTATGTGTTTGTGTGTGTGCATAAAGGTATCAGCTGTGTAACATCAAATAGCCTAGTCAATTGAAGCGAAATTACATTAACAGCTGTAAAAAATGATGATAAATAAAATAAAATAATATAAAATCATTTTTAAGGGTCATTAGATAAATCTAACAACGGGTCTATATACAAGGAATTGAACAATTTGATTTAAAAGAATATTATCTGATATTAGATTCTTAAAAGTTCCTTGAAAATAATCCATGTCTCTGCATGGTTTTGGAAGAAACTGGATCACTTAAGAAGAACTGTGTAACATATGGCTTTAAGCTAAACGTTTTGCCACAAATTAATACACTTTACGTTTTTACATTACAGGAGGGACTGCAGAATTCGACCCAGTCTTTCAGTGCGTCTCCGCCCACCTTGGCGTTCCAGTCTCCCTGGATGATCAAGATGTCTTTCTTGTTCACCTTATCGATGATGCCCTGTAGTTGGTTGTAGAATTCCTCTACGACTTCATCATCGTGATCCGTTGTTGGTGCGTAGGCGTAGGAAGAATGATTACTGAGTTGTTTATATTAGGGCACTATTCTTTGGCCGATTATTTTGGCAGCTCATTCCCCCCCATAGACCACATGAAGTACCCAACACAAATTCCCACCTGTGCCTTTGATTCTCAAATATGATTTAAATGCTGACTTCAATATCTGTCGTCGCGTACACCATAAAAAATTAAGTTATTATACTGACTTAGGTAAACGAAACAGCATTTTAAAAAAGATTTTGGATAGTTAACATATGTCGGAGCTTTTGAATGGTTAGAGTTCAGCAGTAATTACTGACAATGTTTACAGAAATAATTTTCTGACCTTGGAGCTGGGATTACAAAGGCAGCATCTACAGATGTATTTCCTACATGATCCCACTATAAAAGATTTGAAGGGAGACCTTGTGTTGGTTATTAATGTGTGCTCTAACAAATGTTGTTATAAAAATTAAGTGTGTGTTTGTGTGTGCATGCATGGTGTGTGTCTTGTGTGTGACACTAAAGGTGAAAATCCCCCACACATTAGCATATATTTTTGCAAGATTTGCGTGTGTTACCTATTATCAACTACTTATGATTAGATACATATAGGATTAAAGTCGATGTATGTATGTTTATAAACTAAAAGCTAAGTGTTTTTTGTAATATGTGTGTGCATTTGCGTGTGTTTTAAAATTATAAACACACAATGTATGTTACGCCAAGTCAGGGTAAATTCTCTGTGTAAAAATTCTGGCTGTTCTCCCGGGGAAGACCTAGTGGCCACAAGAGCAACACCACCCATTATTTTTTTCTGTCTGCATGTGTATTTATTTCTCTATCGCGTGACCTTTCCAAAAAATTTTTGTGGGGAAAAATTTATCTTAATGCAGTGGGTTCTTTGACATATGCTCAATGCATGTCAAATACAGGTTCTTGGTTTGTCATCCCATCCAAAAAATTTACAAACAGACCACCACAGGCACAAATGGGGAACACAGCACCTCATGTGGGTTACCTCTAGACCACCTTGCGTGTGCATGCGTGCGTGCCTGCTTGCTTGAGTGTGTGTGTGTGTGTGTGTGTGGGGTGTTTGTGTGTTATATGTGTGCGAGTGTGTTTTTTGTGTTTTATTTTGCTTGTATGCGTGTGTGTGTGTGTGTGTGTGTGTGTGCGTGCGTGCGTGCGTGTTTTGTGTGTGTGTGTGTGTGTGGGGTGTGTGTTTTGTGTGTGTGTGTGGTGTGTGTGTGCGTACATTACGATTATTTTTAGCATTATCGACCACTCATTGCACATCATCTCTCTACAGTGTTTCTTCCTCTCACAAAGCTGCAATCACACCTATGGGTGATCAGAATGTTACACCTATTACAACTTATACATTTGTACAGTCACATCACAAACAAAGTGCGTTTTGTTAAACTGCCTTTTATTTGAAAAACAGACATAAAATATTAAAGAGAAAACGTAGAACACATACAAAAATTCAATGAAAAGAGGATATATACATTGTATCTATACAAACAAAGCTTCTGAAATCTAACCTCAATTTTAAAGCTTGACAAAGTGTCAGACAAAAAAGTTAAGTACAAACAAATAATAGACATTCAATTCATTTCTCAGCAACATAATAAACCCGGTACAAACTTCTAAAAACATTCTCCCAAATGTAATATAGATTTGAAAGCTCAAAAGCAAAGTGAAGAAAAAAATTAGTTTACCGTTGCTATGGAGAATAAGCTTCTGGAAAACCTTTTTTAAATGAAATACTGTTAGCATGGCATTGTAAAAATTAAAAACCCGGATTTTGATGTTTGCAAATTTTTCAGTTGTTAGGATTAGACAAAAGAAAACGGCAAAAAAGAAATAAATTATAAACAGATGTACTTCAACATTGTTGTCAAGATATATCAGTTCAATGAAAACAATACCAACAAAAATCGGAGCTTTCAATGATTGTGCAAAAAGCATATGTATTTTAATGAACACACGTTAAAGGAATTATCTTTTATAAATTATTTTAAGTCTTCTGAGCTGCCTGTTAAAAAAGGAGTAGTTTCCTAATAATGATTTGACAAAGACAACTCCACACTGAAGTAGGTGAATGAACGATTAAAATGAGAATTAAAAATAAACCACCATCACATAACTTAAGGTAACTAATTAGGGAAAAAGTGACTAGAAAAAACTTTAGCTTAATCCATTTTGAATTTAAAAAGTCATTTTAATCTTCAAACAGTTTTAAATTTAGGCAAATAACGAAACCCCCAAGACAATGCACAAATGAAACAGAAGGAATATACAATATTCAGTAGACAAAGTGGCTTGCTCCTCTGGTTTCACTTACCAATCACAGAGCTTCTCCTGTGGGCATGACCAGGGATCACGGAAATCCATACAGGTGAAAACTGGCTCTCTTAATTGATATGGTGTTCTAGTTTCAAGATGGACGCCACATGTGCTGTGTACAAAGCTTGTCATGTGTTGTACTGTGAGCTGACTTCTAGATGCAATCTTTAGCTGTGTATAACTGGGGTTACTTTTGTCCAGTGTAGATGTGAATGTGTCTGACTGAACTGAAGGTTCCACTCTGCGCTATGGCTACTGTGTCCTTGGACTAACCTGTGTCTGATTCATGGGCTTTGGCGCAGATCCTTGTCCTTAATGCGGGCTTTACAGTTGTCAGTGTTTTGTGTGAAGTAGTGTGTGTGCTCTTAAACTTCCTTTTTGGATGAACTTCTTTCCACAGAATGTACAAGTGTGAGGCTTGTCTCCTGTGTGGGTTCTAATGTGGGCAGTTAATTTACTTTTCTGGGTAAAAGTCATATTACAATATGTGCACTTGTATGGCTTTTCTCCTGTGTGGGTTCTGATGTGGGAAGTTAAAGTACTTTTCTTGGTAAAAGTCATATCACAATATGTGCACTTGTGTGGTTTTTCTCCTGTGTGGGTTCTCTTGTGATATATCAAATGATGTTTCTGGGTAAAAGCCATATGCAAATATGTACACTTGTGTGGCTTTTCTCCAGTATGGGCTCTGATGTGATTTATCAAATGATGTTTCTGGGTAAAAGCCATATGACAATATGTACACTTGTGTGGCTTTTCTCCTGTGTGGGCTCTGATGTGAACCGTTAAAGTACTTTTCTGGGTAAAAGTCATATCACAATATGTGCACTTGTATGGCTTTTCTCCTGTGTGGGTTCTAATGTGCTCTGTCAAATTATGTTTAGCTGTAAAGGTCTTATGACAGTATGTGCACATGTATGGTCGTTGTCCTGTATGTGCTTGCAAGTGTATGTTTAACTCTGTATTACGTTTGGATGTCTTCCCACACTGTGAACATTTGAATGGTCTTTCTCCTGTGTGCGTTGGAAGGTGGCTATTCAAGATACATTTCTGGGTAAACCTCATATCACAGTATGTGCATGTGTATGGTTGTTCTCCAGTGTGGGTTTGCAGATGTGTTTTTATGCCTGTTTTGTATTTGTATGTCTTTCCACACTGTGTGCACTTGTATGGCCTTTCTCCTGTGTGGACACGCATGTGCTTTTCTAGCGTGCTTTTATTATAAAATAGTTTTCCACAGTTTTCACACAGGTGAGATTTTTTCTTTGCACAAACATTCACGCCTCCTTCTGAAGCAGTCTGTTTACTCTGAGTTGTGTCACAGTCAGCATCATTATCGTCACCCAAATAACCAGGCATAAAGTTATCATTGTCCACCAGGTTATGACACTGTGCAGTTATTTTACATTTTTCTCTTGTCTTGTGTGTCGATATTTTTCTTTTTTCAAAGTTGCACTGAGTTGGTTTTCTATTGTCCATTGTGTCATCACTGTTATGTGAAGTTTGGTCACAATCATTCTGTTGTGTACTGGTGCTGTGACTGTTTGCATCGCTTTTTTGATTCAATGTTTGCTCACAGTCAGTGTGCTTGTATGCTATGCTTCCTGTGTGAGTTCGTCTGTGGTTGTGCAAATTACATTTTGAAAAGAAAGCCTTTCCACATACAGTGCAAATAAATGTAATTTCTTTTGTATGAGTTTTGCTGTGTCTGTCAAAATCACCTTTTCTTCTGAAGCTTCTTCCACAGTCTGTGCATGTGTATCTCTTCTGCCCTGTGTGAATTCGCCTGTGCTCTTCAAACCTCCGTTTAGTAGTCAAAACTTGTCCACAGTCATCACACAAGTGTGTTGTTTGTGCTGTGTGCTTCACCATAGAACTGTTGACAGGAGTGTTTTGGTCAGCGCCTTCTCTACTGTCAGTAACTGTTTCCAGGTTTAACTGCCTTGTACTGTCTGGTGCCTGACTGACTGTTGTACACTTTTCACAGAGGTATGGCTTAATTTCTTCAGGAGGTAAAATATGCTGTTTAAAAGAACAGGTACAGATATAAACCTCACCACACTTTATGCATGTGTATTTTTTGTCTTGAGTTCGTACATATTCTGCTGTTTTTCTTTCAGGTTTCTCCCAGTCATCTTTTGTGGTCTGGCCATAACCAGGTTTGTTGCATATGTCGTACTCATTTTTTTTTGCCATTGTGTACAAATCTTTTTATATTATTATTTAACTCTTCAATGTCAAGCTCATCTATAACATCCCTTGAAAACAGGGTCTTGTGAACACCTACAGTGAATTTGCACGTGACCTTGATCAGTTTGACTTCACCTGGGAAAGAAACGCCTGTACCAAGGATCCCATATTTGGCAGCAACAGTCACACCTTGGTATGTGTCATGAATGTCTGCAGTGTCATTACAGTTACAAGTACAGGCAAGCTCAATATTTCCACAATTGTCCACTGTAGTGTTCCAGTACCCAGCGGTTTCCTGCTTGCAAGGAATGTTCTGATAGTTTCCATTTGACTGTTCTCGGAATTCACTTGTCTCAGACAGGTCTTGGGCATGTTCATGATCAGTCACAGCATCTGTATTGACAGCTGTGTTTGTCTGTGCTGAAGAGTCCTCTGACTTGATGTTGGCTTTGCTGGGTTTACCTGGGTCATTTGAGAGTACTGAAGTCATCTGCAACATCGACAATAATTATACCATGATGTTAACTAGTATTAAGGTGACAGGATGAGTTTAGTTCTATTCCTGTTAAAATTCTTCTGTGTGTCAAGTGTATGTCTGAGAGTTGGTGATATACAAAGAGTTGAGGTTTTGTTTCAACATTCCTTTCATACTTTTAACACTAGATGCTAAAGCACCCATGGCAAGTAGATGAAAAATCTGTATCTTTTTTGGGGGGGTTACTGTCAACATGTATTTGTCTCCCTTTGACTTAGACAAATCACCAGCAGAAGGGAAAGCAATGAACAATGAATCTTAGCAACACTTATTATCAAACATTGCATCTGCTATTGCATATCTTCAGCAAATAACTATGCCCAAGAGGCCATTCATTTATCAACTCCCCTCCCCAGTGTTTTTTTCAATGTACTAGCATCAGAAATTTGGCAACATATGTAAAACGTCAATAACTCACAACTCTTCCATGCCTTACCCTCCCCCCCAATCATTTTAAATTATTTTTAAATGTATCAATTACCCAGTTTGATATATTAAAGAAATACTTGAAGAATTGGACACACTTTACCTAAAATAAATGACAACTTTTGATGCAAAACACAATGACAACATTTTAAATTTGTAAGAATTCAATGGTCCTATACATAATCATGAATGTAGCAATGTTTAGAAGGGTGTTGGCATACTATGTAAAGATTTGTTTGTAAAAAAAAAAAGCAAGCACTGATACCTATGTATTTTGTTTTTTAGTCCAAACACACAGCGCATACACAGGGAGCCTTTTTAAAAAAAAAACGAAATAGCAGATGGTTTTCTTCAAGGTTTGCTTACAAAGCTTTCTTAGTGGTCTTTCTTCTGCCACTTTCACACACAACACAAACACACACACACCACACACACACACACAACACATACAGGCACACACACATACACATACAAAGGACAGTTTAGTTCATGGTGCCATGGATGACTATAAAACATACAGGCAAGAAGTAAAATACTTTTACACATGAGAAACATACACACAGAAAAAAAAAAGTATTACCTTTTAGATATCTTCTGCAATGTCATTCATCCACAAACTGACAGTGGACCACACACCCAGCTCTCAAAGTATCCTGAATTGTGCTCAGACATATGATGTAGAGCCATGGGTGTGCTCAGTGTTCTAGGACAATGAACACAATGCACGTGCTTCACGATTTTCTTTTATATTGTGAGCTGTTGCTATGGTAGAGGTGGTAGTGAAGGAACTTGAGAAAAAGTTGAAATAGTGTGTTCCTTCTTTTATAGCTCTTGACAGCATTTTTATGGATAGCTGTATTAGTCATTCTGTTTTTGCTCAATGTTTTACCTTTATCAATAAGGGGACGGGATAGCCTAGTGGTTAGAACATTGCGCTCGCAATCTGATGACCTGGGTTTGATTACCGTTCGAGGGAATGTTTCCCCTATAGTTAAAAAATAATAATAATAATAATAAATATAATAATAAAAATAATAAATAATTGGAACTTATATAGCGCTTTTATCTTGCAAAAAACAAATCAAGCGTATGCATTCAACTTATTTACACAGTCATGAATCAATGATAAATAATCAAAAGTTTAAACAAACAGATTTTTTATAAACATGGTGCGATGCAGAAAATTATGAAAAAAAATTTCGATAGTCAATTTTTTTCAAAAGCACCATACATCGCACAGGCCCTGTACTTTAGCAGGGTGATAGAACATGGGTTAGATATGAAACAGGAGGGGGGAAGTCTTAGGTTTGAAATAAATATGTTTTGAGGCTGGATTTAAAAGTGTCATAATGGTTTCTGGCGAAAAGAGAGAGGAAGATTGTTCCAGATGGATGGACCAGAAATAGGAATGAGCGGAGGCCAAATGGATTGGTTGATCTAGGTATTCGTAGGCACAGGTATTGCAGTAGATCGGAGGGAAGTGAAGGAGTGTAAGGTTAAGACATTCACATAGGTAGGAGGGTGCAGTTTTGTGGAGACATTTATAACAGAGGGTATGATTTTATAATCTACTCTCTGTTGCACAGGCAGCCAGTGGAGAGATCGCAAGAGAGGGGTAATGAGCTCAGATTTTTTTCTTTCTGAGAACTAGTCGAGCTGCAGAGTTTTGTATACGTCGAAAGGAGTGGATAGATGTTGCTGGTAGACCAGCTAAAAGAGAATTGCAATAGTCCAGACGTGAGAGAATGAGAGAAGTGACAAGTTTGGTTGTTGCATCAGTGGACAGGTACTTGCGAATTGCACTAATACGCCGTAATTGCTAGTAGCACGACTGACAGGTCGGGTGATTAATTTTTCATAGAGAGTGTTTGTCGATAACGCACCTAGATTTCTTCAAGGAAGTGGATAGAGGGATGAGTATTGCCCAGTTCTATTGAAGTTGTTGTAATAGAAGAGAGTTTGTGTTTGGTCTACAAGCATGGCTTCGGTTTTATCTGCGTTTAACTGTAATTGTTTTGTATCATCAGTTTTGGTATCTTGAAAGAGTAGGCCCTCTTTGTCAAGAGAGAAGGCAGATTTAGGTGTAACATACTTTGAATCTGAGGGGTCATTGTATAAAAGTGATGGTTGATATGATGACGGTTTATTATATGTGATAGTGGAGCAGTATAGAGAGTGAAAAGAACAGGGCTGAGAACTGATCTGTGGGACCCCACATTCCAGTTTGGCAGGTATTAACCCGTTCTTGTTTACGCGACTGTCTGGAATCGGTCAGTGAGGTATGAACTGAACAGGAGAGGGCTGTGCCAGTAACACCAAATGTTTTTTGAAGAGGGAGAGAAGAATTATGGTCAATAGTGTCGAAGGTTTCAGATAAGTCGGAATGAGTGAGAAGGGAGATTTTCCCCCAGTCAGAAGCAAATAGAAGTGTATTTAGGGTATGGACTAGGGTAGTTTCAGTGCTATGGTTAACGCGATAGGCAGACTGAAACTCAGGAAGAAGACTGTTGGAGAGAAGGTGGTATTGAGCTGTTTTAGAACTACTTTTTCAAGGACTTTAGAGATTTAAAGGTAGATTGGAAACAGGTCTAAATTCTTCAGAATGTTAGGGTCAAGGTCATGCTTTTTGAGTGAGGTGTAACTATTGCAGTTTTGAGAGATGATGGAACATTTCCTGAAACAAGAGATGAGTTCACTTTTTCGTGATAGCGGGTATAAGTTGTGGTAGGCACTGTACAAAAAGAGAGGCAGGTATGGGATCGGGGTGCATGATTTTATAGTCATTTCTTTCAGAATTGTCGTAATTTCTTTCTCCCTTGCAGGATGAAAGGAAAGGAGAGGGTACCCGAGAATTGGGGATCAGGAACTGCGGTGGAAGGAGTTGATCCAATCTGGAACGGATGTTACGGATTTTGTCAAAAGAATGTAGAAATTATAGAAGGAAGTTCAGAGTGGTTGTGGATGAAGGCAGAGGGCTTGCCTTCACAGATCAAGAAGGTGATGTGAGGGAAAAGAGAGATTTCATAGAGTGGCATTAAGAATTGAGAAGAGTGTACTTTGTTTTTTCTGAAAGAGTTAAAGATTTGACTTGTTGATTTGTTTCGGAAGAGCTGTTTGTTGATTCGATTTTGTTTTTCGCCACTGCCACTCTAGCTGCCTGCGTTTGCGCTTTGCAACCAGGATGTGTGGGTGAACATGGTGCACAGGGCCTGTCAGGCAGGAGACGGTCAGTGGGAGGTGCATGCCATCAAGCAGTTGGGTGAGAACAGTATTGTAGTGTTTCGAGGGGTCGTGTTGTCAGAGGTTAGTGATAGGTGTTCAGCAGTTGTGCAGAGAAAGTTTCAATGTCTATAGCCTTGAGATTGCGATGGGTGACACATTTCTTCTTTTGATAGGTTTTGCAATGTTGAGGGAGAAAAGAACAGCAGAATGATCAGAGAGTAGTTCATCAGTGATAGATACAGATGAAACCCAAAATTTTTGATACATCTGTAATGAGCCAGTCTAAGATATGTCCTGATATGTGTGTTGCTTCAGTTACCAGCTTTTGAAAAGAGAGTGGTTGGACAAAGAAAGGAAAAAACGTTTGAATCAGGAGAAGAGGGTTGTCGAAGTGGGGGAAATTAAAGTCACCCGGGAAAAATAAGCTTTCTGGGAGAGAGGTTGTAGTGATCTAGGAGTGATGATATCTTGTTGGAAGATGGATGATGTCAGATTATTCCCATGGTTGGAGGTGGACGGTAAAGACAGCAGAAAGTAATGAGTGGCCAGGTGTGTTGAGGTTTTAGTTCACAGACTTCAAAGGATTAGGTGAGAAAGGAAGGGAGCGCAGAAAGAAAGAGAGGTTCAAGTGTATCTTTATAAAGACGGCAAAGCCCCCTCACGGAGGGTCGGGGGAAAGAAAGAGTTTTTTAACCAGGTGGTGTCAGTTGTTTTATCTTTGGTTCGTGACCATGTGGTTTTAACCAGGTTTCTGTGAGAGAAAGGTGATTCAATATTCTGGTCAGAGATGAAGTCAGAAAAATTTGTCAGCTTTACCATCTGGACAGACAGATTGCAAATTTAACAAGCATAAAGTGAAGAGATTTGTGGGGGGGCAGATGATGATTGTGGTGAGTTAGGATAATTGTCAGAGGAGAGGATGTAGGTGATTTGGGAGGGATGGGAGAGTGGTTAGGCAGTCAAAAGTTTAGATTGAGAGTCAGGTGTTTGGGGGATTGTGAAGAATTGGGATTTTTGTTTTAACATTTGCAGTTTCATGTACACCATTGTCCACATTGCAATCAGAACATGTTTTGTCAGAGTCATAAAAAAAGCAGAGGCATCAGAGGGAAGCGAAGCGGTGTTTTTCGTTTGGGTTCAGTGGTAGCGGCGGCAGTGACGTCAGAAGTGAGGGCAGAGACGGAACCATGGGACCTAGGCGATGATGTTTGCCGGCACGTGTACCTCGTCTCGTTTTGCGGCGGTGAATTCCTACGGTTTTAAAAAATGTTGTTTTAGTCTGTTTGAAATGGGGTGAAAACCATGTGGGAGCAAAGCTTTATGTCTGCAGCTGTTGTTTTATTTCAGTGAAATAAAGAAATCTGGGTGGTTGGATGGAGAAGGTTTGAATTCGTGTTTCACGTGCAATTGTTCGTGGGGCAGCGGGATACACTGAAATGGGTCACCAGGACCAGCACAGTCAGTTGAACACAAGTCATGAAGACAATAAAATTTTGAAAAATGTATCAGAAAATGAAAAATTATATATTAAAGTAATTCAAAATTCAAACAATATCACAGAAAATCATTCTAACCAGTCTAAGCACAGTGACACCACAAACACGTAGATGTAAAACTTATCTTGTAGAACGGAAGAAAAACACACAAAAAACGCTTTCAAACTCAGACGCTAACACCGTGCTGCCGTCAGGCGCAAAGGCTGACTCCACTGTCCCCAAAAGTCCTTGGATGAGACTATAAACCGAGGCCTCATGTGGGAACCCACGCAAAACATCTTGCGCACATGTTAAATCCTGTTTCGCTTTTCGTAAGTGTAGGCCATTGTGTGCCGGTGGGAATAGATGACATAATTTACTCAACCGCATACACACGGGGATTGGATGTAAAAAACCGCATTAGTGCTTATTCGCTTATCCTCGATATAAAAGATTGTTTTTTTATTATGTTCATTTATCTGTCTAGCCAGCTTGTTATCTGCCCATCTGTTTATCTGCCTGTTTTTCATTATTTTACTAGAACTCTAGGGTTCACCTTTGGTGGTGAGATTCTGCATATGCAATCATTTTTTCCACCATAAATGTAGCCGCATTCCATCTTCGGAAAATGTATGCTGCATACTCTTGGTGTTTCCATAACCCACCAAATGCAGACATGATTTACGAGATCTACAAAGTGCATATTCTGATCTTGTGCATGTGTATGTACAAAAAGATAATCCAGGCACTGGCAAGTTTGCACTTAAAGTCGTCTTAGAATTTTCCATAAGGCACCACCCTTAACTTCCTAGAAGCCACTGAGATTCAAACCTTTGACTTCATGGACCAAGGGATTGAAGTTGAATGGTCTTAACAACTCAGCTCTAGCATTCTGTCATGTGTGGGTATGTTTACCTCTGTGTCTGTGCATGCAGGCACATGACCATACATGCTTGTGCAGTAAAATGCGTGTTGTGTTTTACCTGTCAGTAACTATTGACCAGGAAATACATGACAGATTAAAGCAAATATAGATGTGCACCTAAATCGTGTTTTTAAAGTGTGTGTGTGTGTGTGTGTGTGTGTGTGTGTGTGTGTGTGGTGTGTGTGTGTGTGTGTGTGTGTGTGTGTGTGCGCGCGCGCATGTGTGTGTGTAGGAGTGTGCGAGTAACTGTGTATGTTTGTGTGTCTTCTTATTTTTTTATTCTTTTATTTCGAGGATAATGAAATAAAAGATAAAATTAAAGACTAAAAGAAAAGAAAAATAAACACACACACACACAGTCACTCACTCATTCCTATGCACATACACAAATACTTTAAAAATAGGTCTTAAATACACACATCAGTCTGAAAATAGTCTGTTGAGGGAAATAACAAAATCCACAATACAATGTACAATGAAACAGAAAGGACATATATAAATGTTCAGTAGACAAAGTGTCATGCTCATCTGGTTTCACTTACCATTCACATAGTTTCTCCTGTGGGCATGACCAGGGATCACAGAAATCCATACAGGTGAAAACAGACTCCCTTGATTTAATAATAATAATAATAATAATAATAATAATAATAATAATAATAATAATAATAATAATAATAATAATAATAATAATAATAATAATAATGTATGGAATTTATATAGCGCTGAATCTTGTAAAGCAACAAATCAAAGCGTTCAGATTTTATTTCATACCACTTTAAGTCACGGCAGATTTCTCTCCGTGAAATTTCGGGCTGCTCTCCCCGGGGAGAGCGGGAGAACGCGTCGCCACTTAGCGCTGCGCCACCCTTTCACCCTTTCACCCTTTTTTTTTTTTTTTTTTTCTGCAGCTGTATTTGTTTCCCTATCAGAGTGGCTTTTTTCTAAGAGTTTTGCCAGGGACAACTCTCTTCTTGCCGTGGTTTTTTTTTACGTGCGCTAAATAATTACGTGTAACACACGGGACCTCGGTTTATCGTCTCATTCGAAAGACTAGCGCCCAGACCACCACTCAAGGTCTAATGGATGGGGGAAAAATTTCCGGTCCAAACGGGGTACGAACCGCCGCACACTTCAGACCCGGACTTTTCGCTTTCTAGACAGGCGCGTTACCTCTAGACCACCGATCCACTAAGACCATATCTGTTCTTGTTTCAAGATGGACGTCACATGTGTTGTGTACAAGATTGTCATGTGTTGTACTGTAAGCTGATTTCTATGTGCGTTCTTTAGTTGTGTATAACTTGGGCTACCTTCGTCCTGTGTAGATGTGTTTGTGTCTGACTGAACTGCAGGTTCCACTCTGCACTATGGCCACTGTCTGCTTGGACTAGCCTGTGTCTGTTTCATGGGATTTTGGGGCAGATCTGTATCCATAGTGTGTGTATTACTGTGGACAGTGTTTTGTGTGAAGTAGTGTATGGGCTCTTAAATTTGGTTTTCGGCTGAACTTCTTTCCACAGAATGTACAAGTGTGTGGTTTTTCTCCTGTGTGGGTTCTACTGTGGACAGTTAAATTACTTTTCTTGGTAAAAGTCATATCACAATATGTGCACTTGTATGGTTTTTCTCCTGTGTGGGTTCTAATGTGAACAGTTAAATTACTTTTATCGGTAAAAGTCGTATCACAATATGAACACTTGTGTGGCTTTTCTCCTGTGTGGGTTCTGATGTGAGTAGTTAAACTAGTTTTATGTGTAAAAGTCATATGACAATATGTGCACTTGTGTGGCTTTTCTCCTGTGTGGGTTCTAATGTGACCAGTTAAAGTACTTTTATCAGTAAGAGTCATATCACAATATTTGCACTTGTGTGGCTTTTCTCCTGTGTGGGTTCTGATGTGAGCAGTTAAACTACATTTCTGAGTAAAAGTCTTATCACAATACGTGCACTTGTGTGGCTTTTCTCCTGTGTGGGTTCTAACGTGGGCAGTTTGACTCCATTTCTGCGTAAAAGCCATATCACAAATCGGGCATTTGTAAGGCTTTTCTCCTGTGTGGGTTCGAATGTGGTTTGTTAAAATATTTTTCAAGGTGAAAGTCATATCACAATACGTGCACTTATGAGGCTGTTCTCCTGTGTGGGTTCAAATGTGGTCAGTTAAGTTTCTTTCATAGTTAAAAGTTTTATTGCAATATGCACAGCTGTGTAGCTTTTTTCCTGTGTCGGTTCTAATGTGCTCTGTTAAGAACTGTTTAGTAGTAAACGTTTTATGACAGTATGTGCATTTGTATAGACCTTCTTCTGAATGCGCTCGCAAGTGTAATTCTAAGTTTCTTTGATACTTGTATGTTTTCCCACACTGTGAACAAATGTATGGTCTTCCTCCTGTGTCGGTTCGAAGGTGGCTATTCAAGTTACATTTCTGGGTAAACGTCATATCACAGAATGTGCATTTGTGTGGTCTTTCTCCTGTGTGGAATCGCATATGTGCTCTTAAGCCTGTGTTGTATTTGAATGTCTCCTCACATTGTGAACACTTGTATGGCCTTTCTCCTGTGTATACTCGCATGTGGTTTTCCAAAGTGCTTTTATTATAAAATATGTTTCCACAGTTTTCACAAAAGCAACTCTTTTTCTCTGTACTAACATTCACATCTTCCACTGAAGCAGTCTGTTTACCCTGAGTTGTGTCACAGTCAGCATCATTATTCTCACCCAAATCATCAGGCAAAAAGTTATATATGTCCACCAGGTTGACAGCAGTGTTTTGTTCAGAGCGTTCTCCACTGTCAGGAATTGTTTCCAGGTTTACCTGCCTTGTACTGTCTGACGTCTGACTGGTTATTGTATACTTTTTACAGAGGTATGGCTTAAATTCCTTAAGAGCTAAGATGTGCTTTTTGAGAGAAAAGAAACACATATCACCCTCACCACACTTCATGCATGTGACATTTTTGTCTTGAGGTTGTAAAAAAATCTGCTGCTTTTTTTCAGGTGTGTCACAGTTATCTTTTGTCGTCTGACCAAAATCAGGTTTGTTGCATCTAGATATGTCTTCATTTGAGCTAAGTAAAAGTCTCACTATATTATTTTTTAACTCTGCAATGCCAAGCCTACTTATAATACCCCTTGAAAACAGTGAGCTATGAACACCTACAGTGAACTCACACGAGTCCTTGATCATTTTCACTTCACATGGGAAAAAAACACCTCTACCAAGGATCCCATATTTAGCAGTGACAGTCACGCCATCGTTTGTATCAGGGATATCTGCAGTGTCGTTACAGTTACAAGTACAGGCAAGGTCATCATTTCCACTATTGTCAGTTGTAGTGTTCCCGTACCCAGTGGTTTCCTGCTTGCACTGAAAGTTCTGATAGCTTCCAGTTGTTTGTTCTGGGAATCCACTTGTCTCATGCAGGTCTCGGGCATGTTCATGTTCAGTCACAGCATCTGTGTTGACAGCTGCGTTGGTCTGTGCTGAAGACTCCTCTGTCTTGATGTTGGCTTTGCTGGGTTGCCCTGGGTCATGTTGGAGAAGTGAAGTCATCTGCAAAATCAAAAACAGGCCATAATAGTTGCTAGTATTTAGGTGACTGGCTATGTTTAGTTTTATTGCTGTTATGGTTTCACTAAGTGTCTTGTGTATGTCTGAGAAATGATAATATGCAAAGAGTTGAGGTTTTGGTTCTATCTCCCTTACTTAATTTTGTCTTTCATTGGCTACGATAGATAAATTATCAACAGAAGATAAAGAAGTAAACAATGTATCTTAGCAACACTCACTAGCATAATTTGTATCCCTAAAGCCTGTCTTCAACAGAGAAATATGCCCAAGAGGTGTTACATTTAACCCCCTTCAACCCTGTGCATTTGTAATGATATTAGCATCAACACAATCACAGGAAGAGAAAAGTCCTTTTCACTAATACACAAAAGTAAGGGAAGATGGTTTTCTTTAAAGGTTTGCTTGACAAACCTTGACAAGTTTCACACACAGAAAACAATGGAAATGATTAGTATTTTTGTGTGCGTATTATTTCCCCTACCACTTACACACACACACACACACACACACACACACACACACAACACACACACACACACACACACACACAACACACACCACACACACACACACACACACACACACACACACACACACACACACACACACACACACACACACCACACACACACGTGCGCATGCGCATGCGCAAACACACACAGTAGATGGGTGGTCTAAAGGAAACGTTTAACTAGTTTGAATCCTGTTTGGGCCTGAAACTTTCCACCCATCCATTAGACCATATGTGGTAGTCTGGTTTCTATTCTTTTGGATGAGATGATAAACTGAGGTCCAATGTGTTACACATAGTTATCTTATGCACGTAAATGAACCCACAGCAACAAGAGAGTTGCCCCTGGCAAAAATTTGTAGCAAAAAGCCATCCTGAAAGGGAAGAATACAGTTGCAGGTAAGAAAATAAAAAGACGTGCTGCTCTTGTGGTAATGCGCTCTCCCTGTGGAGAGCAGCCCGAATTCCATGCAAAATCGGCCATGACTTAAAGTGGTATAAATACATGAATAGATAACTAAATGAATGAATAAAGAGAAACAATATAAAGTTTAGGCATCATAAGTGACTAGAAAACATAGACATTAGGAAAATACTTGCACACATAACAGACAAAAGAAATGAAACAAAGAATTACCTTTTCCATGTCTTCCCAATGGCAATCATCCACAAACTGACAGTGGACCACACACCAAGCTCTCAAAGTATCCTGAACTGTGCTCAGACATCTGTAGAGCCATGAGTGTGCTCAGTGTTCTAAGACAATGAACACAATGCACGTGCTGCATGATTTTCTTTTTATTGTGAACTGTGGCTATGGTCCATGTGGTAGTGAAGGAACTTGAGAAAAAAAGTTGAAATAATGTGTTCCTTGTTTTATAGCTCTTGACAGAATTTTTATGGGTTGCTGTATTTGTCATTGTGTTTATTTGCACATTGTTTTAGTTTAATCTATCTGTGTATTACTTTAATATATCTGTTCATTACTTTCATCAATCAGTGTATTACTTTCATCAATATATGTAATACTTTCATCCGTCTGTCTGTCTAGCTAGCCTGTTAACTGACTATCTGTTTTTATGTTTGTGTGCTTTTCATTATTGTGCTAGAACTCTAGGTTTCGCAAATGGTGGTGAAATTCAGCGTAGGCAATGTATCTATCCACCATGAAGGTAGCCGCATTCCAACTTCGGAAATTGCATGCTGCAAACGCTTGGTGTTTCCATAACCCACTTAATGCAGACATTATTTATGGGTCTTTAACGTGCATATTTTAACCTTCTGCATATCTGCTCTTGAAGTTGACCTGGTATATTGAAACAATCCCCATCCTTAATTAAGCATGCCCCATTGAGGTTTAATCCTATAGACTAATGGACCAGAGGGAATTAAGTTGAATGGTCTTAAACAGGTGCTGTAATGTCTGTCATCTGTCTGTATGTTTGCCTGTGTTTGTGTGCGTGTGTGTGTGTGTGTGTGTGTGTGTGTGTGTGTGTGTGTGTGTGCGTGTGTGTGTGTGTGTGTGTGTGTGCGTGTGTGCGTGTGTGTGTGTGTGTGTGTGTGTGTGTGTGTGTGTGCCTGTGTGTATGTATGTGTGTGTGCATATGTATTTGCCTGTGTGTGTGTGTGTTCGTTTGTGTGTGTGTGTGTGTGAACTTGTATATGCCTATGCATTCACATGGGGATATGCACTTGTGCACATGTGTGTGTGTATGTGTTTGTGTGAGCACTCATATGTGCACTTGAATACTCATCTGCATATACGCTTGCACGCATGTGTGTGTGTGCATGTTAGCCATTAGTAACCTTTGATTAAAAAAAATACATAAAGGATTTAAGTAGATATATGGGTATAACTTGAAAACTTTTTTGTTTATACCTTCTTTAAAGAGTGATTTTTTAAATATATGTGTTGTACGTATAATACACATAATGTATACCACTTCAAGTCATAATAAATTTTTAGGGCTGGTTTTCTGGCTCCCTCCTCCCGGGAAAAGCCCTGGGTGGCCACAAGAGCAACCCCAAAACCATTTTTTTTTTTTCCTGCCCTGCATGGTATTTATTTTTTATCAAAAAGGCCCCTTTTTTCATTTAAAAAAATTTTTGAAGGGAAAAACCCTTTTTAATTGCTTTTTGGGTTTTTTACATGTGTAAAATTCATTCTGCATAAATGCCCTTTTGGTTTTATCATCTCATCCAAAAAAACTTGAACTCAGCCCACCACAAAAAAGTCTAGGGGTTTAAGGTACCAGTTTTAAACACATCACCCCTTTGAACCTGAACTTGTTCCCCAAAGGCAGGGGGGGTTTACCTCTAGACCCCAAAATGCGTGTGCTTTCTTTATATTTGTTTTCCCTTGTCATTTTGCGGGGGGAAAGTCTTTGATTTTCATTTCCCTTTTTTAAAGCATTTTATTTTAAGGGGGGAAATTTTCTGTTAGGTTTTTTTCCCCTTTCCTTAAATTTTGTTGTTTGTAATCCCTTGAACCCAAAAGGGGGTTTTAAAAGGAAAAAAACCAAAAACCCCCCAAAATTTTTTCGGGCTTTGGTTGAAAACGCTGGGAAAACGTGGATGGGGGTTTTTGGGTTTTAAATTTTATTTTTTTTTAGTTTTTAAATTTAAATATCGAGGAAAATTTTGGAAAAACCCATTTCATTTCCTTTTTTAAATCCACCCCCGATGTAATGCTTTTTTGTAAATTTTTTCATCTGTTTCCTTCAGCACAAAAACCCCCTTGGCCTTTTCCGAAAAGGGGTTTATAAATTTAACGTTGGGGTTCAAAAAAATTTTTGCATGTGTTAAAAACCGCGGGGGGCCTTTTGGGTTTAAATAGTCTTTTTTCCCAAGGACTGTGTGTTGTGGGTTGTTTTTTGGTGTGGTGTGGGGGTTTGTTGGTGTTTTGTGTTTTGGTGTGTGTGTGTTGTGTGTTGTGAGTGAATAGTGTTTTTGTGGTGTGTTTTTTTAATTTTTTGTGTGTGTGTGTTGGGTTTTGGGGGGTGTTTTTGGGGGGTGTGTGTAGTGCGTGTGTATTTTTTTATGTGTGTGCGTGTTTTTTTTCTTGCGGGATCATCTCTCTTTTAACTGTTTTGGGGTGTTTGTTTGCCCCCTTGGTAAACCCCTTTTCCCTGCTTTTTTCTCCCCCAAATTCCCGGAATTTTTCACCCCTATGGGTGATGGATCTTTGCCCCAAATTACAAATTATAAAAATTTTTCCCCCTTTTAAAACACACAAACAAAATTTTTTTTAAATTTAAAATACCTTTTTTTTAAAAAAACTAAAAATAAAAAAAAGAATAGGAAAAGTTCAAATAGATCAATAAAAAAAAACCATGAAAAAGAATCATTGTCCTTTGGATCGGGGGTTTCTAGAGGTAACGCCCCGGGTCTAGAAGCAAAAAATTTCCGGGGTTCCCGTACCCCGTCGGGGCCCCGAAATTTTCCCCCCCATCCATTAGCCCAGGGGTTGGGGTCCGGGGCCCTTATTTTTTTTTCCCCGGATGGGGACAAAAACCCCGAGGTCCGGTTTTGGTTACGGGAAAAAAAGCAGCGCACGAAAAAAAACCCCCCACTGGCAACAAGAGAGTTGTCCCGGGCAAAATTCTTAGAAAAAAAGCCCTCAAAAGGGGGGAAAGAAATATATTTGGGAAGCCCCCCCCCCAAAAAAAAAAGGGGTGGCGTGCTTTTTGTGGCGACGTGCTTTTCCCCGGGGGAAGCACCCGGGGTTTTTCACGAAAAAAATTTCCCCGTAAATTTTAAAAGGGGGGAAAAATTTAAAAAAAAAAAATAAATAAAAACAAACAAAACGTCAAAAAGTCTAATCTTTCTTTTTAAATTTTGGGGCCGAGGGGTAATAAAAAATTTAAAGGGTTAAAAAAATTACCAGGCATTCATTAAACCTCTCGGGAATCGTAATAAACCATGTAAAAAAATTTTATAAAAAAAATTTTCCCAAATAAAAAAGATTTTTGGGAAAGTTTCCAAAACCAAAAGTAAAAAAAAAAAGGGTTTTCCACTACGCAAACAGGGGAAAAACCCTTCGGGAAAAATTTTTTTAAAAAGAAATATTTTTAGCCCCAACCCCAAATTAAAAACATTGATTTTGATGGTTGCTTTGTTTTTCCGGGTTGTATGATTTTGACAACAGGGAAAACCATCAGAGGAAGTAGTTTATGAACAAATGATTTGAATATTGTGCCAATATAATCATTTTTCTTTTTAAAACCAGTACTAATAAAATCGGAGCTTTTCAATAAGGGGAACAAAAAAAGTGATTTGCATTTGGGGGGGGGGGGGGGGGGGGGGCCGGGTTTAATTCATTGACCCCTTTTTAAAGGTAAAACATTTTTTCATAACTTTTCTTAAAGGGGGAACAATCTGGGCGGGCCTATAATTTTTTTTTTAAAATTTTCCTGATAATGGTTAAAAAGTCACGGGGTTTCCAGCCGGGTTAAAAAATTGGGAAATTTAAAAACAACACGCCATCCAAACACCAATGAAATTAATCATTTGAAAAGTTTTCGGAAATTCAATTTTAAATTTTTTTTTAAAAACATGTCATTTGACCCTAAAAACATGGGTTTGAATAGAAAAAAAAAACCCACAAAAACAATGTACCTTTGAAACGGGACACATAGAAATGTTCAGTAAAACACAGTGGATTGCTAAAGGGGGTTTTCATTTTCCATTCCAAAAATGTTCCCCGGGTTTTGCTGCCCGGGGGAAATAACAAAAAAATCCAAAACAGGGGGAAAAACCCCTCTTTTTAATTTATTTTTGTTGTTTAAAGGGAGGGAAACGCCCCCATTTTTTGTACAAGGTTGCATTGTTTTGTACTGTAAACTGATTTCTGGTGCGTTTTAAAACTTTGAAAATAACGGGGTTTTTACCGTTTTTTTCGGGTTTTAGTTGTGTATGTTTTCAAATGAATGAAAACCATTTGGGGGAAAACTTTGGCCACTGTTTTGGGATTGGGATTGCCAAAGTCTTTTCAGGGGATTGGGGGAAGACCCTTTCCTTAGTGGGGGCCTTTTCGGGGTTTCAGTTTTTTTTGTGTTAAGTCCTGTTTTAAAGTTTTAAGTCCTGTTTGGGTAAAAATTCTTTCCACAGAATGAAAAGGGTTTTGGTTTTTTTCCCTTTGTGTGTTTGGGTGGCATTTAAAGAAATTTTTCCTATTTAAAAGCCCTTTACACAATATGGGGCACTTGTGTGGTTTTTCCCCTTGGGGATTTTCTGATGTGTTTTGTTTAAAATGATTTTTAAAGGTTAAAATTTTTTTTTCCAAGTATTGCACTTTTTGTGGTTTTCTCCCATGGGGGTTTTTTTCAGGTGGACAGTTAAATTCCCTTTTTTAGGGGTAAAATTTTATTCCACAGTTTTTGTACTTTGTGTGGCTTTTCTCCTGGGGGGGGGTTTTAATGTGCTCTTTTAAGATATTTTTTAAAATTGTAATCTTTTTTATACAGTATGTGAAATTGTGTTGGTCGTTCCCCTGTATGTTAGAAAGGTCTTTTTAGATTTTCAAATTAGGCGGGTATGTCCTTCCCCACACTGGAACATTTGTTGGTCTTTCCCTTTTGTGGGTTCAAATTTGCCCTTTTCATGTAACTTTTGGGGGTTTAAAAATCATGTCACGATGTGCATTTGTGTATTTCGTTCTCCATGGGGGATTCGCATATTGCTTTTAAGTTTCTGTTGTATTTGTATGTCTTCTCACTTTTTAACCTTTTTGGGCCCCTTTCTCCTGTGTGCACAGGGGCTTTGTGATTTCGAGCGCCCTTTTAAATTCATAAAATATTTTTTCCGGGCATTTTTTTCACAAAAGTGACACTTTTTTTTTGAACAAACTTTAAACCTCTTTCTGGGCATGTTTCATTTCTGGGGTTTGGTCTTTGGTCAGGATCATTATCATAAACCAAAAAATAATCAGGAAAAAAGTTATCATTGTCCACCGGGGTTTGACAGAAGTGTTTTGTTCAGTGCCTTCTCCACTGTCAGAAATCTTTTAAAGGGTTTTAAACCTCCTTGCTGTTGATGTTGCCCGGGCTCCCTGTAAATTTTTTACAGAGGTAGGCTTAGTTTCCTTTCGGGAAAGTAAATGTGCTTTTTTTAACAGAAAAGGTACATATAGAATCTTAAACCACCCTTATGCATGTGTTTTTTTTTGTTTTTACTTTTTACGTTTTTTTTCAAAACCTACTTCTCCTTCAGGTGTGTCAAGTCATCTTTGTGATTTTCCCTTTAATCAGGTTTTTTGAAACGGGAAATATGTCTTCTTCATTATTAATTGCTTTTTGGTAAAATGTCCCACTAATCTTATTTACCCCGCAATGCCAAGCCCATTTAAATTTACCCCTTGAAAAAAAAGGGAGTTGTGAACACCTACAGAGAAAAACCACTTTTTTCATTGTTCATTTGATTTTAAACCTGAGAAAAAAAACACCTTTCCCAAAGGACCCCAATTTACGGTGACAGCACCCCCATCTTTTTGATAAATTTCTGCATGTCATTACATTTACAAGTAACCGGCACGGTGAACTTTTCCCACTATTGTCAGCTGTAGTGTTCCAAACCCAGGGGGTTTTCTTGCTTGAACTGAATTCCTGAAAAGTTTGCAGTTGACTGTTGTGGGTTTGTTACTTGTCTAAAAGCGGTCTGGGATTTTTCATGTTCAGTCACAGCATCTGGGGGGTTGGGACAGTTTGGGGGTTTGGTCTTGCGAAGGGCCCTTCTGTTTGAGTTGGCTTTGCGGGGGTTTTCCCTGAGCCCTTGTTGGAAAAACTAAAGTCATCTGAACATAAATGACAGGTCACCGTAGTTTTTTTAGTTTTTTAAAAAGGTAACGGTGTGTTTTTTAAAAATCCACAATTGCTACAATTCTATGTGTTGTGATTTTTGTCTGAGGGGCGGGTAATATGCCCCGTTGAGTTTTTGTAAACCCTTTAAAATTTTAGTTTTATACACTATATGTTAAAGCATTTTGGCAAGTAGAAAAAAAAATTTGTCTTTTCCTTTCCCTTTAGTTTTTTAACTGTTCCGTGTATTCAATTCCCTTTAAACGTAGATAAAATTAAAATTTAAAATTCCCAAAGCAATGACAATGCAGCATCATTAGAAACAATGGCATCCGAAATTGCTTTTCCTTCAGCAAAAAAAATTACCCCAAGGGTTGGTTTTTTTTTTTAACACCCCTCCCCCCCCCCTTGCGTTTGTAGGATACCAGCATCAAAAATTTTGCCCCAAAAAGAAGTAAAATGCCAAAAACCCTCACCAACCCCCCCAACCCTTACCTTTTCTTTTTTTTGAAACTGTGAATTAAAACACCCCCCTGTCATTTTTTTTTAAACCCTTTGAAAAAATTTGGGAAAGTTTTTCTAAAATGATAGGACTTTTTTTTGGCGAAAAAAATTACAAAACTGTTTTCTTTTATGTAAATTGTTTAAAGTACTTTAAAAAACAAAATTATTTAGGGAAAACCAATTTTTTTAGACAGGAGTCTGCATACCATTTTGGTTTTTAAAAAAAAGGGCCAAGCACCCAAGCCATGTATTTCTGTTTTTCGTACTTTCCCCCCACCCCAACCCCAACACACGCACGCACACACACACAAACACATACACACACCCCGCGCAAAAACACACAAAGCCACACCCCAAAAAACACAAACACACACCCCAAAAATAAAACACACTTCCTCAAAAGGAAAGAGATTTGAGAAAGGGGACACGAACTTGCTTAATTTCCATTGGCTTTGGGGCCCAATACAATAGAAAAGGAAAAAGAACCGAAAAATTTTTTTCCAAGACCATTTGTTTTTCGAACCCAGAAGCTAGTTAAAAGCAAAAACAGAAAAAACTCATTTCATTCATTTCATTTTCCCAAGGGCCTTTTTTTTAAATAATTTCATGAAATTTGGTGAGAAAAACAAGTGGCGGACATTTCTTTTAAATTTCCTGTGCCACCCAATGAAAGTGAAAAAAAATATCATCTTTAAAGAAACAGGGAAAAGGAAATTTTATATACGGTTTTTTCCTTAAACTTGATCAAAACACTTTTGCAGCCTGTTAATATTAAAAGTCTTTTTAAAAACAATTCCCCCTTTTTTCAGGGATTTTCTCGGGCCCCCATCATTAAAAAAAAAAAATTTTAAAAACCCCAAAAAATTAAATTATTTTAAACCTAAAGCCCTGAAAATTTAAGGATTTTCAATATTTCAGGATCTTGATAGGGATGTTTTTTTAAAACTATTTATTTACAAACGTTTTTGTTGCTTTTTCTTTAAAAGGGTTTGCTTAAAAAGGGGTTGACATATTTTACTTTCAAAAAATGGGGGGCATATTTATATTCCTTTTCATTTTATTTCCCATACCAACCCTTACAACCACACACCCACACACCCCCACACACACCCACACAAAACACACACACAACCCCACCCACACACACAAACACCCCACACACCCCAAAACCCCACACACATCACAAAAACACTTACACACACAAAACGATCAGTGGTTTGAGTAACCCCCTCCCTAGAAGAAAAAATTTGGGGGGTTTGGGAAGTTTTTGGGGGGTGGGTTAAAAATACCAAATTAGGCCTGGGAACTCCCCCCCCTTTTAATTAGAAAATGAGTGGGGGGTCTGGGTGTTGTCTTGCATATATGTTTAAAACCATTTTTCCTTGTTTTAAACATAAAAATTTTTACCACAATAAAAAACCCTGGGGAAAAACAAGGAGTTGCCCTGTAAAAAGTCGGGTATAAAAAACCACTCTCAAAAGGGGAAAAAAACCCTTTTTTGCAGACGGGAAAAAAAGGGGTGGCGTTTGCTCTTTCCAAAATCCCTCTCCCCGGAGAGGGGGCAGCCTTAATTTTTACTTGAAAAAATGTCCACAATTTAAAGGGGGGGTTAAAAAATTCAAAAATAGATAAATAAATAAATAAATAAAAAAATACACATACTCTAAAATTCAGGGCACAAATAAATGATAAAAAACATTGAGCAAAAAGAAAAAAATTTTGTACTTTTCCAAAAAAAACAGACACACAGAAAAAAGATTTATTTTTTCCCCCATATCTTCCCCAATTTGAAATTCTTTCCACAAACGACGGTGGCCCCAAACACACAGTTTTTCTCAAAATTCCTAAACGGTGCCCCGGACATTAGACCCTTTGGGTTTTGCTCCTGTTCTAGGACAATGAACACAATGACGTGCTGCATGTTTTCTGTTTTATTGTAAATGTGGCTTGTTTGGGGGAAATTGGGGGGAAAAGTTGAAAAATAGTGTTTTCCCTTGTTTTTTATGCTCCTGGAAGCATTTTTTTGATAGTATTATGCTTTGTTGTTTTCACTTTTTCTTTACTTTCATCTATTTTTATTGTTTCTAAAATGTGTATTTTTCTTTAATAATGTATTATTTCAAAGTATCTGTCTGTCTAGCCAGTTTTAAAGCCTTCGGTTTTTTCTTTGTCTTTTTTTTTAATTTTGCTAGAAATTAGGGTTCCCCAAAGGTGGTGAATTTTAGTGTAGCAATCGTCCCCCCCCCCCCCCCCCCTTTTAACATGAAGGGAGCCGCATTCCCATTTGGAAAATGCAGCTGCATATGTAGGTGTTTCCATAACCCCTTTAAATACAAAACATGTTTATTGGTCTTAAAGTGATTTTAAAAAACGTGTATATACTTTGATGTTTTGGAGATAGAAAAAAAACCGAACCTTTAAAAAAACCCGGACACCAAAAGGTTTAATCCCCTGATTATGGACCAAAAAGGGTTGAAGTTGAATGGTATAACCACGAGAAAAGTGTCTGTCATCTGTTTGGTGTGTTTGTGTGAGTAAGTGTGCATGTATGTGTTGTTTGTGTGTGGCCTGTGTCTGAGGGTAGGGAAAAAGGGGGGTCAGCTAATACTTACTGTTTATCCCAAAAACCCGGCAACTTTTGATCGATTCGGTTTGCCCCATCGTCAAAAATTGCAGTTTTATTAAAAACTAAAAGTTTTCCCCTTTACCCCCTTTTTTTCCCACCCCTGTAAAACTGAAAGTAATATAATTTATTTTTTTGGGGGAAAACTATAAAAATTTTGGGAAAAATTATGCTAAACAATATTTATCAAAAACTTGTCAAAAATTTAAAAAAACTTTTCCCAAAATTTATCAATAAATTTTTCAATAACTTTCAAGAACTTTTCAAGAATTTTAACAAAATTTT
>CM054154.1:41388927-41410211 GCA_028751875.1 Rapana venosa
TCACAGTATGTGCATTTGTATAGTCTTTCTCCTGTGTGGATACGCATATGTGCTCTTAAGCATGTGTTGTATTTGTATGTCTTTTTACATTTTGAACACTTGTATGGCCTGTTTCCTGTGTGGACTAGCATGTGCCTTTCTAGCTTGCTTTTATTATAAAATAGTTTTCCACAGTTTTCACATAGGTTAGATTTTTTCTTTGCACAAACATTCACGTTTCCTTCTGAAGCAGTCTGTTTTCTTTGAGTAGTGTCACAGTCAGCATCATTATCATCACCTAAATCATCAGGTATAAAGTTATCATTGTCCACCAGGCTATGAAGCTGTGCAGTAATTTTACTTTTTTCAGAGTTGTACTGAGTTGGTTTTCTAATGACTCTTGCTTCATCAGTATTGTGTGAAGCTTGGTCACAATCCTTCTGTCGTGTACTTGTGTTGTGGCTGTTTACATTGCTTTTTTGATTCAATGTTTCCTCACAGTCAGTGTACTTGTATGCCTTGCTGCCTGTATGAGTTCGTTTGTGGTCGTGTAAATTATACTTTGAAGAGAAAGTCTTTCCACACACTGTACACTTAAATATTGTTTCTGTCATATGAGTTTTGCTGTGTCTCTCAAGGTTGCTTTTTCTTCTGAAGCTTCTTCCACAGTCTGTGCATGTATATGTCTTCTGCACTGTGTGAATTCGCCTGTGCTCTTCAAACCTCCGTTTACTAGCGAAAACGTTTCCACAGTAATCACACAAGTGTGTCTTTTGTTCTGTGTGCTTTACCATAGCACTGTTGACATCAGTGCCTTCTCCACTGTCATGAATCGTTTCCAGGTTTACCTGCCTTGTACTGTCTGATGTCTGACTTGATGATGTACACTTTTCACAGAGGTGTGGCTTAAATTCTTCATGGGCTAAAATATGCTGCTTAACAGAATAGGTACAGATAGAATCCTCTCCACACTTTAAGCATGTGTATTTTTTGTCTTGAGTTAGTACATATTTTGCTGTATTCCTTTCTTGTGTGTCACAGTCATCTTTTGTGATCTGACCATAATCAGGATTGTTGCATGGGTATATGTCTTCCTCATTATTATTTGCTTTGTGTAAAACTCTCACTATACTATTCTTTAGCTTCTCAATGCCAAGCCCATCCATAACACCCCTTGAAAACAGTGAGTTGTGAACACGTACAGTGAATTCACACATGTCTTTGATAAGTTTGACCTCACATGGGAAAAAAACACCTGTATCAATGATCCCATATTTAGCAACGAAAGCCACGCCTTCTTGTGTAACATGAATGTCTGCAGTGTCATTACAGTTACAAGTACAGGCAAGGTCAGCATTTCCACTATTGTCAGCTGTAATGTTCCAGTACTCATATGTTTCCTGTTTGCACTTAACGTTCTGATCGTTTTCAGTTGTCTGTTCCAAGAATACACTTGACTCAGGCAGGTCTTGGGCATGTCCATGGTCAGTAAAAGCATCTGTGATGGCAGCTGTGTTGGTCTGTGCTGAAGAGTCATCTGTCTTGATGCTAGCTTTGCTTTGTGGTCCTGGGTCACGTTGGAGAACTGAAGTCATCTGCAACATCAACAACAGGTCATGGTAGTTTCTAGCATGAAGGTGATAGGCTGTATTTGGTTTTATTTCTGTTATTGTCCTTTTCCAGTGCCATGTGTATGTATTGTATTTGCATGCAGGACTTTGATTTAACCAGTGTTGCTGTAATATGCAAAGTTTTCAGGTTTGTTTCTGACTGCCTTTCATATGTTTAGCAACCGATACTAAAGCACTTAAAGCAAGTAACTGAAACATGTTTTTTGTTCTGTTTTACAGTTAACATGGATTTTGTCTTCCTTTTTCTAAGAGAAATAAATCCTTTATAGAGAAGAAAGAAACACACAATGAATCTTAGCAACGCTCACTAGCAAAAAGTGTATCTCTTACAGCCTGTCTTCAGCAAAGAAATATGCCCAAGTGATGGTACATTTAACCACCTCCCCCTTCCCCATGTGTTTCTAATGATACCAGCATCAGCAACTGCAGAAGATGTAAAATGTCAATAAATCACCAACTCCCCCTCCCAACCATCTACCTCTACTTCATTTTATTGTATCTCTGTATTAACAACTACCTCCTGTCAATTTTTTAAAATATGTTAATTAATTTGGAAATATTCTACAATACATAAAACACCTTTGGTGTACAATGACAATAACTGTTTTCATATGTGAATGTTTAAACTACTTGTATGCATGTTATGTATATTGAAATGTTTTGACGGGAGTCTGCATACCACTTTTTTTGAACAAAGTGCATGTACATATAGCTATGTTTTAAATGTTTTTCAGTGTACAGAGATAGATAGATAGATATATAGATAGATAGATAGATAGAGAGAGAGAGAGAGAGAGAGAGAGAGAGAGAGAGAGAGAGAGAGAGAGAGAGAGAGAGAGAGAGGGAGAGAGAGAGAGAGAGAACTCGGAACTTGTTTAATGTTAATGGGACATAATATAATACAGCAGGAAAAAAGAACAGTGTATTTTTCATCACACAGGCTCTTCTATTTCTCATACCCAAAAGCTAATGATCAAAAGCCCAGCAGAATAAACTTATCTCATTCATTCACCACAAGCCATTTGTTGTTATGTAATATAACTTGTAAGAAAAAAACAACGACTGACATTTTCAGTATCAACCCTGTGCAAAAAATATGAAAGTGAAAAAATATTATCAATTATGTACATAAAAATGCACAGAACTGACACATGAGATGTCCAGATATCATTGGCACATCCTTGGGCTCTGCGAAGTCAGGTGGAAAAACATGGGAGAAACAACGACCCAGGAAGACCACAAATTATACTACAGTGGAAAACAGGATAAACATGAACACGGCGTGGGGTTTCTCGTTCACAAAGACACCGTGAACACCGTCATGAGCTGTCAGCCTGTGTCCAGCAGACTTATTACCATCCGCCTGAGAGCAACCCCCTTTAACATAACTATAGTACAGGCATACGCCCCTACATCAGACTGCACAGATGAAGCCGTAGAAGAATTTTATGACCAGCTACAAGAGGTTCTGAATCAAACACCAAGAAAGACATCCTCGTTGTGCAAGGCGACTGGAACGCCAAGGTAGGAGAAGATGCATGGAAAGACTGGGAGGGCGTTTGTGGGCCACATTGTAATAACCAATCAAATGAAAGAGGCTTGAGACTCCTGGAGTTTGCCAGTAACAACCACCTCCAGCTAGTGAATACACTTGGCCCACACAAGAAGTCCAGAAAATGGACATGGCATAGCCCAAATGGAGAACACCCACAACCAAATAGATTACATCATGGTGAAAAGACGGTTTCAGTCTAGCGTTAACATTGCACAGACACGAAGTTTTCCAGGGGCAGACATAGGGAGTGATCATGATCTTGTGATGATGACTTTCCGACTACGTCTAAAGAAAATCCACAAGCGGAACAACATCAGGATCAAATTTGACCTCGAGAAGCTGAAGGACCCAGAGGTATTAGAAATTTTTCAAGCAAGGATAGGTGGAAAGTTTGCAGCACTCACTGTGTTAGACTCAGACATAGACACACTGACGAATAGTTTCAATACAGCAGTGACTGAAACAGCAAACGAGCTTCTTGGCAAACGCCGACCAGTCAAAAAACCATGGGTCACACCTAACATCCTACAACTATGCGACAAGCGTAGAGAGTTGAAGAAAAAGAAAAATGAAACAAAAGAAAGAGCAGAACAATATAGGGCAGTCAACAAAAGAATCAGGAAGTCCATGACGGAGGCAAAAGAGAAATGGATCGGTGAACAGTGCCAAGACATTGAAGAGAACATCAAGAAAAACAATAGCAAGAAAGCATATCAGCTGGTGAAAGACCTGACTAGCACGAAACAGAGAAAAGGTTTAACAATCCAAGACAAAAATGGGAAGTGTCTCACTGACGACCAGGATATTCTGAACAGATGGACAGAATACTGCTCCGACCTGTATAACTATAGAACCGCAGGAGATCCAGAAGTCCTTAATGTACCCGAAAGCAAAGACACAGACAGTCACCCTATCCTCCGAGAAGAAGTGGAAACAGCAGTCAGATCGCTGAAAAAGGGGAAGACAGCAGGGGCTGACAACATTCCAGCTGAGTTGGTCCAAGCTGGAGGGGAAGCCATGATTAGCGCCCTACTAAGAATCTGCAACAAGATCTGGCAGACAGGAAAATGGCCAACACCATGGACGCAGTCACTCATCATCACCCTCCCCAAGAAAGGAAATCTACAACAATGCCATAATTACCGCACAATCAGCCTCATATGTCACCCAAGCAAGGTCATGCTGCAGATAATATTGAATAGACTGAAGCCACAAGCAGAGACCATCATTGCTGAGGAACAAGCAGGTTTCAGAGCAGGGCGCAGCACAACAGAACAGATATTCAACCTCAGAATACTATGTGAGCGGTACCTTCAACATCAACAAGACCTATACCACGTATTTATCGATTTTAAGAAGGCATTTGACAGGGTGTGGCATGCAGCTTTGTGGGCAACCATGAACTTGTACAGCATCAATGCAAACCTGATCAGAGTCATCAAACAGCTGTACAGCGAGGCCACCAGTGCAGTGTACTACAACAACAACATTGGAGAATGGTTCCGAACAACAGTTGGAGTAAGGCAGGGCTGTCTACTCTCACCCACACTTTTCAACATCTTCCTTGAGAGAATCATGGCTGATGCACTGGAACATCATGAAGGATCAGTCAGCATTGGTGGCAGAACGATCACAAACCTCCGCTTCGCAGATGACATTGATGGAATAGCAGGATCAGAAAAAGAGCTTGCCAGCCTAACAGAACACTTGGATAAGGCCTCCAAAACATACGGCATGGAAATCAGTGCAGAGAAGACCAAACTGATGACTAATAACACCAGCGGCATTAGCACTGATATCAGGTTAATGACCAGAAGCTGGAAACAGTTCAAAGCTTCAAGTACCTGGGAGCCATTGTATCCGACCAGGGATCCAAGCCAGAAGTAGTATGCAGGACTGCACAGACAATAACAGCTTTGTCAAAACTAAACACCATCTGGAGAGATAAGAATATCTCACTTATCTCCAAGATCAGACTAATGCGCTCCCTTGTCATATCCATATTTCTGTATGCCTGTGAATCATGGACCCTGACTGCAGATTTGGAGAGAAGAGTACAGGCAGTGGAGATGAGATGCTTTCGGAGACTCCTTGGCATCTCCTACAAAGACCACATAAGCAACGAAAGCGTGCATAACAGAATCCAGCAAACCATTGGACCCTATGAGAACCTTCTAACGATCGTGAAAAAAGCGTAAACTTAAGTGGTATGGGCATGTCACAAGATCCCAAGGAATTACAAAGACAGTTTTGCAAGGCACTGTCCAAGGAGGAAGAAGAAGAGGCAGACCAAGGAAGAGCTGGGAGGATAACATCAGTGAATGGACAGGCCTAGAACTCAACAAAACCCTGAGAAAGGCAGAACAGAGAGAAGAATGTAGGGAACTGGTTGCTGAGTCTTTGAGGGTGCCCCCACGGTCGTCAGACTACGGGACAGATAGATAGATAGATAGACATAAAAATGGGGATTTTATATACATTTTTCCTTTAGCTTGATCAAAACACGTTTGCAGACTGTTGATGTTGAAAGTCATTTTACAATTACCCCATTTCAGAAGGATATCTCTGGTCACCTTCATAAAAAATAAACTAAAAATTGAATATATCTAACCTAGCAGCCTGACAAGTTAGAGAGGTGTACAATAATTCTATTCAGGATGCGTGAGAAAGAAGTTATTTTAACTAGTACTAAAAACGTAATGGTGTATGCTTTTCTTTGAATGTTTGCTTACAAAGGTTTACATACAGAAAATATAGGGGCATGTTTAGTATTCCTTGTTATTTTCTTTCCCATACCACTCACTCACACACAAACACATACACACACATACACACACACATACACACACACACACACACACACACACACACACACACACACACACACACACACACACACACACACACACACACGATCAGTGGTCTAGAGGTAATGCACCTGCCCAGACAGTGAAAAGTCTGGGTTGGAAGTGTGCGGTACTTTAAATCCGGTTTGGGCCTGAAACTTTCCTCCTTTCCATTAGACAATGAGTGGTGGTCTGGGTGCTAGTCTTGCAGATGAGATGATAAACCATGGTCCGGTGTGTTACAGATAATTATTTACCACACGTAAAAGAACCCATGGCAACGAGAGAGTTGTCCCTGGTCAAATTCTGTAGGAAAATGCCACTCTGATATGGGAAAAAACGCAGTTGCAAACAGGCAAAAAAGAGTGGCGCTGCTCTTGTGGCGACTCACTCTCCCCAGAGAGAGCAGCCTTAATTTTACGCAGACAAATCTACCATGACATAAAGTGGTATATATAAATAAATAAATAAATAAATACGCATCCTGTAAAATTCAGGGCACCATAAATGACTAAAAATCTTACAGGCAGGAAGAAAATACTTGCACACATAACAGACAAACACAGGAAAGAAAGAGTTACCTTTTCCATATCTTCCCTATGACATTCATCCACCAACTGACAGTGGACCACACACCCAGCTCTCAAAGTATCCTGAACTGTGCTCAGACATCTGTAGAGCCATGGGAGTGCTCAGTGTTCTAGCACAATAAACACAATGCAGGTGCTGCACTGTTTTCTTTTCGTTGTGAATTGTGACTATGTTGGAGGTGGTAGTGCAGGAACTTGAGAACAAGTTGATATAATGTGCTTCTCCTTTTATAGCTCTTGGCAGCATTGTTACGGATAATTATATTTGTCATTGTGTTTGTTTGCCCATTGTTTACTTTCATCTATCTGTGTATTACTTTCATCTATCTGTGTTTTATTTCATGTATCTGTGTATTACATTCATCTATCTGTGTAGTACTTTCATGATTGTGTGTATTACTTTCATCTATCTGTGTATTAAATTCAACAATATATGTAATACTTTGATATATCTGGCTGTCAACCAGCTGGTTAACTGACTATCTGTTTATCTGGGTTTTGTGTATTACATTATTTTGCTAGAATTCTATGGTTCACCAATAGTGCTGAGATTCAAAATATACAACCGTTTTTGCCCACCATGCAGGTAGACGCATTCCAACTTCTGAAAATGTATGCTGCATACGTTTGGAGTTTCTGTAACCCATCAAATGCTGACATGAGTGATTGGTTCTTTAATGTTCATGTTTTAAATCTTCTGCATGTCTGCTCTTGAAGTTGACATGGGAGATAGAAAATGACCCCATCTTTAATTAACCAGACACCAATGAGGTTCAATCCCATGACTTCATGGACCCAAAGGATAGATGTTGGATAGTCTTAACCACTGAGGTATGGTCTGTCTTGTTTTTTGTTTGCCGTTTTTGTGGTGTGGTGTGTGTGTGTGTGTTTTGTGTGTGTGGTGTGTGTTTGTGTGTGTGTGTGGTGTGTGTGTGTGTGTCCCTGAAAAGAGTGACGTGTGTGAGCACCTATGGGTTTTGTACCGTTGGGATATGCACTTTGTGCACTTTTGTTTGTGTGTTGGTAGTGTGAGGTGCGTGGTGTGTGTATGTGTGTATGCGTGTATGGTTGTGTCCGTAATGCGTTTTTGTTGTGTGTGAGACCCCTTATGTGCACTGACACACTAAGTATATTATTTGCATATTTTGGGTGGTTTTTTCCCTTTTTGCATTATGATGAAAAAAGACAGAAAGGAAAAAGTTGATGTATGTGATAACAAAGAGGGGGTTTTTTAATGTGGTGTTTGCGTGGCATGTGTTTTATATATAACCACTATGTATACCACTTCAGGTCTGTAAACTTCTCTGTGTGGAATTTTGGTTTCCCCCGGGGAAGGACCTGTACCCACAAGAGCAACACCACCCCATTTTGTTTGCAGTTGCATGTGTTTTTTATTTCTCTTTAGTGACTTTTTCAAAAAAAGTTTGTGAGGTAAAATTTCTTAAATGTTTCCAGTTTTTAAAAACAGTGTTTTAAATGCATGTTGCATGGTGGTTGTTGGTTTATCATTCATCAAAAAAAAATTGCACCAGACCCATCACAGTTAAAAGGGGTGGGGTACCAGTTTAGGGACAAACGGGGGTAAAATACCCACCCTTGAACCTGAAATTTTTTTCTTTTGGCGGGGGGGTTCCTTTGCCCACCTTGTGTGCGTCTTTACTTTCGTTTTTTTTATATTTTTCGATGAAATTTGATTTCGTTCCCGTTACCTATTCAATTATTTTGGGGGTGCTGTTAGGTTTACTCTTGTTCAATTTGTTTGTAAATTTTCCTCCTACCCAAAAGGGGGGAAAAGGGGAATTAAATTTGAATAAAATCGTGCATGCGTGCGCACGTTTTTAATGTGTTTTGGTGTGTGTGTGATGTGTGTGATGGGTTTTTGGATGTGTGTGTGTGTGTGTGTGTTTTTGTGTGTGTTTGTATATGTGTGTGTGTGCGTGTTGGGGGCCCCGTCATTTCTTTTAGTTTTTTTCTCCCCGAAAGGCCAATCATGCCCCCTTAAAAGATCAGATCTTTCCCATTACAAATTTTACTTTGCACTGTACTCACAAAATTGCGTTTTAATTACCTTTTATTTGAGAAACATAAATAAAATAGTAAAAAGGAAAACTTGGACACATCAATAAAAACCCGTGAAAAGAGAATTATATGTACATTTGGTTAAAAACAAAAAAAGCTTTAAGTTTTACATTATTTTTGAAAGCTTGGGGCAAGGGTAATCAAAGTTAAAGTATAAAAATAAAGACATGATTCAAATTATTTCTAGACCTAATAAACAATGTACAAAATATTTTTTATAAACATTTCCTAGATGCTACGTTTTGAAAGCTCCTATTAAAAATAAAGTAAAGGTTTTATTGCTACTAAGAATAAGCTTCTGAAAAATCTATTTTTTTAAAGGAAATACTGTTAGCATGTCATTGTCAAAATTCAAACGTTGATTCTGATGTTTGCATCTGTACCAAGTTGTATGACTTAAACAAATTGAAATATCAGCTGAAATAGTTTATGAACACATGCATTTGAACATTGCTGTCTAGATATATCAATTTCAATAAAAGGATACCAATATATCTGGAGCTTTCTAGTTACGGTACAGAAATTATGTAAATGTTTTAGGAACGGGTACTGCAGTGACACCTGTTAAGGGTAAAACAACTTCCACCATTATCTTCTGAGACATTCTGAGCTGCCTGTTGAAAAGTTGAGTAGTTTGCTAATAATGAATGTGACAAAGTCAAATGCACACCAGTTACAGTCAACGGAGCTCCAGTCATGTTAAAAAGGACAAATAATAAAAAGCACTATCACATAATAACAAGGTAAGTAATTAGGGAAAATGTGCCTGGAAACTTCCACTTTATCCATTTTAATAACCTGTCATTATCAGTTGGAGGACAATATTGTGAGGGAAATAACAAAACACACATTGCAATGCACAATTAACCTGAAGGCCACACACAAATGTTCAGCAGACAAGGTGCCTTTCTCATCTGGTTTCACTTACCATTCACAGAGTTTCTACTGTGGGCATGACCAGGGATCAGAAATCCATACAGGTGAAAACAGACTCCCTTGATTTATATCTGTTCTTATTTTAAGATGGACGTCACATGTGTTGTGTACAAGATTGTCATGTGTTGTACTGTAAGCTGATTTCTATGTTCATTCTTTAGTTGTGTATAACTTGGGTTACCTTCGTCCTGTGTAGATGCATATGTGTCTGACTGAACTGAAGGTTCCACTCTGCACTATGGCCACTGTCTGCTTGGACTAGCCTGTGTCTGTTTCATGGGATTTGGGGGCAGATCCGTATCCATAGTGTGGGTATTACTGTGGACAGTGGTTTGTGTGAAGTAGTGTATGGGCTCTTAAACTTCGTTTTCGGCTGAACTTCTTTCCACAGAATGTACAAGTGTGTGGTTTTTCTCCTGTGTGGGTTCTACTGTGGACAGTTAAATTACTTTTCTTGGTAAAAGTCATATCACAATATGTGCACTGGTGTGGCTTTTCTCCTGTGTGGGTTCTGATGTGAACAGATAAATTACCTTTCTGGGTAAAAGTCATATCACAATATGTGCACTTGTGTGGCTTTTCTCCTGTGTGGATTCTGATGTGAGTAATCAATCTACTTTTATGGGTAAAAGTTATATCACAATATGTGCACTTATGTAGCTTTTCTCCTGTGTGAGTTTTAATGTGACAAGTTAAACTACCTATGTGGGTAAAAGCCACATCACAATACGTGCATTTGTGTGGCTTTTCTCGTGTGTGGGTTTTAATATGCTCTGTTAAGATATATTTAATTGTAAACGTTTTATGACAGTATGTGCATTTGTATGGTCGTTCTCCTGTATGTGTTCGCAAGTGTGTTTTTAAATGTGCATTGTGCTTGTATGTCTTTCCACAATGTAAACATTTGTATGATCTTTCTTCAGTATGTGTTCGTAAGTGGATATTCAAGTTACATTTCTGGGTAAACGTCATATCACAGAATGTGCATCTGTGTGGTCTTTCTCCAGTGTGGATTCGCATATGTGTCCTTAAGCCTGTGTTGCATTTGTATGTCTTGTCACACTGTGAACACTTGTATGGCCTTTCTCCTGAGTGTACTCGTATGTGATCTTTCAGCGTGCTTTTATCATAAAACATTTTGCCACAGTGTTCACAGAGATAAGACTGTTTTCTTGTACAAACAATCACGTCTCCTCCTGAAGAAGTCTGTTTATTTTTAGTTGTGTCACAATCAGCATCAGCATCCTCACCCAAATCATCAGGCATAAAGTTATTATTGTCCACCAGGTTGACAGCAGTGTTTTGTTTAGTGCCTTCTCCACTGTCGGGAAATCGTTTCGGGTTTCCCTCCCTCGACTGTTGATGTATGATTTACTGAGTACTTTTTTTCACAGAGGATGCTTAAATTCTTCGGGAAAAAACATGCTTTTTAACAGAAAAGGTGTAGATAAAATTCCTCACCACCTTTTAGCATGTTATTTTTTGTCTTGATTTTGCAAAATTTTCTGCTGTTTTCTTTCGGGTGTGTCACAGTCTTTTTTTTGGTTTGAAATAATCAGGATTTTTTGCTTTGGGGATATGTCTTCCGATTATTTTTTGTGTTGTTAAAACTCTCACTAATTATTTTTTAACTCTTAAATGGAAACCTACTATAACCCCCTTTGGAAACAGTGAGCGTGAACACCTACATTTAATTCACACGGTCTTTGACATTTTACTTCCCTGGGAAAAAAAACACCCGTACGAAGGGTCCTATTTGGCAGTGACATCAACCTTCTTTGTATCAAAATATCTGCAGTGTTTTCATTTACATGACAGGGAAGTCACACTTCCACTATTGCACTTTAGTGTGGGATACTCTTTTTTCCTGCTTTCCTGAACGTTCTGATATTTCCAGTTGAGGTTTTTGGGAACCACATGTCGGGAGGGTTTTTGGGGATTTTCCCCCTCACAGATCTGTGTTAAGCGTGTTGGGCCCGTTTGAAGAGTCCTCTGCTTTATGTTTCTTTCTGGTTGCCCCGGTCTTTGGGGCGTGAAAATCTGCAACATCAACAACGGATATGGTGTGTCTAAATTTTTACCGGGGCGGGGTTGCCTATTCTTTTGAAAATTCCGCGTGCAATTAGCCCGGTTCGATTTTCCCATTCAAAAGGATATTTCCTTTTAAAATTAATATCAATGCGATTCCCCTCACCCAAAAGTTCAGAGGACTATAAAAAAGAGGGGCCCCCTGTGAAACCACGAAAAAAAAGTCTTGGCACACGTTAAACCGTTCCGCTTTTTTTAAGAGTAATCAAAACAAATACAATTTTTTTTTAAAGAGGGAATAATTAAATACAAGACTTTTCTCATCCCCCCCTCAAAAAAGGAAAAAAAATATTAACACCAAAGTAAAGCAATATGTTTTGAAAAAAAAAAGGGAAAAGGAAAAGAGTAAAGGAAACAACAAGGAGAAAATACACCAAGAAAATACAAATACATCAAGAACAAGAAGTAGTAATGTTCCACTATCGTCGACGCCAATGTAGTATTAGTAGTAGTATAAGTAGTAGTAGTAGTATATTAGTAGTAGTAGTAGTATAGTAAGTAGTAGTAGAGATAATGATGTCTACTAATTTCGGGTAGTGATGATAATAGGCAGTGCCGAACGATGATGATGGTTATAAAAAAAACACAGATGAAGATAATGACAACAAAATAGTGGATAAGGAGAGAGAGAGAGAGAGAAGAGATAGAGATAGAAGAGAGAGAGATAGAGTATAGAGAGAGACAGACAGACAGATCAGACAGACAGACGAAGACAGAATGACCAGACAGAGACATGAGGGATAGTTTCCAATATACAAGATGACATAATTAGTAGAAATAACTGCTGTTCAAAATCAAGATTTAAAAAAAAAAAAAAAGGAGGGAAGTGTACATAACAAATCTCTCTACAAATGCCGCACAAAGAATAACAACTGTCAGTTAGGAAAACTATACATTCTCTACCACAAGCATGTAAACACAATCAACCAAAAAGATCCCACATGAAACAGCAAACCACAATTTAGAAATTGTGATCAATACATTTGGGGAGAAAGTGATGCCAATGGTTTGTACTTTCATTAAAAATGTCAGATAGGAAGTTTGAATCTTATTTATAATTTGTTTCAGTTTTTAAAAAGACAAGGAAGTCTGTTCCAGAACCAGCTTCAGAATACGACAGACGAGATAATAAAGTAATATCTAAGCAAAAGGAAGAACGAAGTGTTCGAATGCCTAAACTCATTAACCAGACAGCCTTGACTGGAATCCACAAGGAAAAGTGGGAAAGTTGGACGACCAAAGCAGACAGGCGCAGAAGTGTTGATGAAGAAATGAAGCAGCCGGAAGGAACATGGGCCGAGCTGAAGAGGATCTCCCAAAAACCGTGTTCGTGGAGGGGAGTTGTTGCATGCCTATGTTCCTAAGGAACCAAGAGGCATAATCTAGTCAAGTTAAACATGTCTCTTAAGATGGTGGGACAATTCCATGAAAAATTTTATGCATAAGAATTCCTTATTGTTTGAACAGGAAGTTTGGAGTTTAACGGTAGGGGTTATTATCTCTATAATCAGCATTAGTTAAAGAAAAGGACTTATCAAATACAAGTTTAATAGCACGTTTATGAAATTCTAGTAATAGTTTTAGTTAAGTTGTTGCTTGCCAGAATCCCAAAGAGTGGAAGCATAAACAATGCATTGACTGAATCTATGAATGAAAGAATATATTTTCTTGCATGCAGAGACAGAAAATGTTTCTATATTTCGCAGTTGAAATATATTTTTGCGGCAATGGTTTCTTGATAATCTTTGATGTGATCTAACAAGATAAATTGTTATCAATAGATAATCCTAAAAATTTTATGACTGAAAATATCTTCTATTTATCATCAATTATATCTAGTAATGGTATTAAATATGTAAAGAATTTGAGACGTTTTTGCCTAGTTGAAATAAGCATGAATTTTTCTATTGTATGGATTGAGTGCCAAGTGATTCATATGTGTCCCCATTGACAAGATATCTATGTTATTCTGCATTACTCGAACACCAGGTATGGATCCCATCGGTTGGTGTCTAGGTGTGCGATCTGCAAAAAGTTCACAGGATGTTGTAATAGATAAAGGTAAGTACGTTGATATATAGAGAAAATAGCAGAGTACAAAGAACATACCCCCGAGGAACACCGAAGCAATTTGGAAGGTAACTTAGAAAAAGCAATTGTTGAAGATAAACTTTTGCTGTCTGTTAGATAGAAAGAACAAAAAGAACTAGGGTATTGGAGATATGTTATAAAATGGCGAGTTTATTTGATTGATCTTCTAAATGAGAATGTGACAGAACTTCGAATGCCTTGGCAAAGTCGACAAAGAGAACTCCTCCGGTAAAATTGGTTTTATGTGTATTGGATAGCCTTCTTCGGTGAGTTTTAATATGCTGTATTTACATTGAATGGTTGCTCTAAATCCAGATTGGTTGGGATGATGAGATTATAACATATTCAGATTAGCAAGAAGACATTTATATGTGCTGTTACTAAAGGCTTGTGTAAGTTGGTTGCAGAATAGATATTGTCTATAATAAGAGAAGATTAATTGTGTGCCGCTGGTAAAGTATGACATAAATTTGCAAAACAGAATACACAGGACAGGATATAAACAGCACCAAGTGGTTAATGCATAATACCTCGATACAAAAGAATAAAACTAAATTAAATAAAAACTACAAGGTGACAAGCGTTCTAATTTACTATTTTTTCTGTCAATTTTTTTAAAGTGTCATGTGTATGTCCCTGAAAAGTTGCAGAGTTTAGATTTTGTTTCTACTTTCTCTGCAACACTTTTAATACTAGAAACAAAAGCACTTTTGACAAGTAGCTGAAAAAATGGTACCTTTCTTTATTTTCTAATTTATTAATTTTCCTTTGCTGCTCATCTGCTGTACCATCCCCCATCCTGCTTTTCCACGCGCTGCTATTTCAAGATCTCCCTGACACAGCCGATACCCAGCTTTGTTATTTCATTCTCAGGGTCGGAAGTCCACAAGGAGCCCAACGCAAACAGGCCGATGTGGGGCCACCGATCCAGAGGGCCCTGCATTACGGCTGGGACACTTAAGGGACGTTCAGTGGTGCCTGTTTTGAGCTAATAAAAGCAGTACCCACCTAGTAAGCCCCTACTAACGACATATAAGCTTACGAACGCGAGCAAGACGGGTGAGTTGCCACCCGATGTCGCAACTATCACAATGTCCCTTCACAACCGCTACGAACCTCCAACCCCAAAGGCTTTAGTCACAAACTCACCCACATGCACAAGAAGTGTACGGATGAACTCAAATTTTAATGTCACCAAGAGATCAGAGCAACTGGGACCACCGAATCAAGGCAACTTCATTTATTGCATGATGGAATAATGAACAATTCTTTTTAAGTTTGCATGACAAAGCTTGACATATTTTATATACAGAAATACAAGGTGAATGTTTATTATTCCTTTATCATAATCTCTTTACTACCAGTCCCACACACACCACACACACCATGAACAAGACACACACACCCCCCTCAACACACACACACAACAAACATCACAGAAACACCCCCCCTCCCCAAACACACACACACACAACCACACACACTACATACATGGTCTAGGAGTAAGGAAACTGCATAGAATGTGAAAAGTCCTGCAGGAGTTCAGTGGTTTGAATCTGAGTTCTGGCCCCAAAACTTTTCCACCATCTATAAATCCCTAAGTAGTGTTTGTTGTGCTAGTTTTTATTAATGGAGATGATAAATTGTTGTCTATTGTGCTACTCACAAATAATTAATTGCATGATAAAAATAAAAAAAATCACGGCAACAAGGTGAGCTGACCATGGACAAATTCTGTAAAAAAAGCCACTCTCATAGAGAAACAATACATATTGCATACTGAAAAAAAAAAGGGCGCTAGTTCTTGTGGCACGAGCTCATCCTCGGGGACAGCAGCTTGAATATCCATGCCGTAATATGCCATGACTTAAAGTGGTAATAAATATATTAAATACAATAAATAGACAACTGTAAAGTTCAGGGCAATAAACATGACTTGAAAACAAAGACAGGAAGACAATACATCTTACACTAACAGACAAACACAAAGAACAAGGATTTACCTTTTCCATATCTTTCCCCAATGACATTCCATCACAACCTGACAGTGAATAATGCACACCACACAGCTCTCAAAGTATCCTGAACTGTGCTCATACATATGTAGAGCCATGGGTGTGCTCTGTGGTCTAGGTAAATGAACACAAATGGCACGAATGCCTGCACGATTTCTTTTATTGTGAACAGTGCTAAGGTCTAGAAGGTTAGTGATGGAACTTCTGAGAAAAAGTTGAATAATGTGTTCCTTTTTTTTATAGCACTTGACAGCATCATAATGGATAGCGTAATTGTCATTGTGTTTTTACTTATGTTTCACTGCATAACCTGTGAAAAACTTTAATGTAAGTGCGTATTATTTAACTCGACTATGTGGAATACTTTCATCAATATGTAAAAATGACTTTCAATCTAACTGTCTATCTATCCCGGTTGTTAATTGACTATAAAGTCTGTACTCTGCTTTTCATTATTTGCTTGAAGTCTGGGTTCACAAATGATGGTGATATTTAGCGTTTCCCCAATCGTTCCTCTGGCCACCATGAAGTAGCTGCAATTCCATCTTCAGAACATGTATGCTGCAAACGCTTGGTTTTTCCATACCCATCAAAGACAGACACGATATAATGGATTATTAACGTCCACATTTTAATCATCTGCATTCTGCTCTGAAGTGACTGGAATTTAAAAAATTTCCCATTCTATAAATAACCTGACACAAAAGATAGAGAGGAGAAAGGAGAGAGAGAAGGAGAGTGAGAGGAAAAAGAGATAGAGAGAGAGAGAGAGAGAGAGAAGAGAAGATAGAGAGAGAAGAGAGAGAGAGAATGATAGGATATCACAAAGTTGATTGCTGTATAAATAATTACTATAATCTCACTTAGATATCATTTCATTTTTCTCTGAAATTATTTTATTTAGAAGATAATGGATAATCCCTCGAGTGCCAATTCACATCTAAACCCTGTGACTTTAGATTTGGTCAATTGGTTGGTCATCCCATCCCACTGTTCCTCTACACTTATGAAAAGCGGAACATATTAATAACAATTATAAGCAAGGATGTTCTTCTGGTGTGGGGTTTGTTGTTGCTGTTGTTTTTGTTGTTTGGTGTAGATTAAATAGAGCCCCCAACGGATTATCTGATTTATGGGGACTGTGGAGGTAAGTCATCCTACTTGAGTTCCTGAGCCACCCTAAAAACAGCCACAACACAACACAACAACAATTCTGACAGGCAACAGACAGGCCCGACGCAGGCCCCAAAGCCCTGCACCAGCCAGATCTCTCTGTAACGTGCGTTGCACAGCCCACCTCAGCTTATTAGGCCTAAGTTTAACAGTCACATCCCAAGGACCTGGAGGGAAGGGAGGAGGATGTATAGTCTTGCACTGATGTTAACTTCCTTGAGGAGGATTCTTCTTATTGTCATCATTGTCGAATGCTCAGAACAAGCACCTGTTGTCTGCTAATACGATCAAAAATGCGTTTGCGCTGCCATAATCTCTTGACAAGTTCAGGCCCAGCGGACTGACTTAGATATAAGAGGAGAATTGTAATCTTTTAAAGCCTGCCTGGAAGGAATTGACCAAGAAGCAAAAAAACAGACAAAAGTTACACACTGTGTGACTGTGTGTGAAAAGAAAGCCAAACAAAGACAACAAGACTGTGACAACTGTTCAAATCTTCTCTCTCTCTCTCAATCTCTCTCTCTCTCTCTCTCCCTCTCTCCTCTTCTCTTCTCTCGTCTCTCTCTCATCTCATCTCTCATCTCTCTCTCTATCTCCTCAATCTGACTGGTTTGAAACCACGTTTAAAAAAACATCTTTCATGGTTAATAATGGATGAGTTATTGATGAATGTGACATTGTAATGATTTAATCCGAGGAAAATAGACCCACATGTTAAATAAAAATATAACAGAAGAAGAAGTTATCATGCTATTAGAAGACTGAAAACAACAAAGCAAGCGGCATTGATAATTACTGCAGAAATGATTAAAACATGGTGGTCCCAAAAGTAAATGTATTTCTGGTAAAGCATTACTGTAATTTTTGACCAAGGCAATCTACCCTCAAGAATGGTCAAAAAGCCATAATTATTCCTCTGTATAAGAAAGGAGAACCTGAGAATGTTATAATAATAGAGGAGTTTCTCTCATAAGTATAGTATCTAAATGTTACACTACCATATTGACTGTTCGATTGATTGGGACTGGATAGAAAGTAATAACCTAATCCAGAATGACAGGCAGGTTTTCGTCAATTCATATTCTACAGTTGATCAGATGTGTACTTTGTATGCCATATACAACTATATGACTAAAAAAAAAAGGAAGAAAAAAATGTATGTTGCCTTTGTAGATTTTAAAAGGCCTTCGACAATAACATTGAAACAAGACAGGAATTAAGTTATATCAACAGCAAGGTGTAAAAGGGTACATTTTTTGCATCACTTAGGTGCTAAGTAAAAGTCCATTAACACATGCATTCGAGCAAATTCTTAATTAACTCATATGTTTTCAAACCCCCATGGGGTAAAGACAGTGTGTGTACTACACCCAACATTATTTTCTAGTTCATTAATCCGATAGCAAACGTATTAAAGAAAAAGGTAAGGCATGTGCACAACTGTTTCCGATAATTTTGAGTTGTATATCTTTTTTTTGCTGAAGACGTACCTATTAATGTCAACAACACCTACTGGATTACAAAATCAACATAAAGGCTTAGAAACTTGTTGGATAATATGAAATTTAAGTGTCAACATAGACAGAAAACAAAGATTACACATGGTATTTAGGAAAGGGGGCACTAGAAATCGTGAAAAATGGTTCTTTGATAATAGAGAGAATAGAAGTATTGTAACAATTATTTGCTAATTAGATAAAATTTTACATCTATGATTAGCGTAAAAAAGGTACATCACATTTGATTCTATTGATTGTGTCGTGAGGACTGGACAAGTTGTGTTTTGGAGTAGCTGAGCAAAAGTAACAAAATAGTTTTGTGTTTGAACTGTATCTTAAAGTAGCAATTGTAGATGGTTGAAGTAGAGTAGTAGTTGTTGAAGTGAAATATAGTTGAGTAAACCCAACTTTGCTTGTCCTGGACAGTCCATTGAATGAATGGTTGTTGTTCATTGGCATTCACTGTGTATTATTCAATGTGACTGCTAAGTGAGTTGAGTGAAGTAATAATTCACTACTACTTACTTTCACCTTGATTATTTCTTTTCTATGTTTCCTCTATCCTCTACCTATCCCCCCTTTATCACTCCCAGCCCCATTAGTAGTACAGCCCAAATCACTTTAGGGATAATAAAGACAATAGGAATCTGTCTATGAATTCCATTTCTGGTGCTGACTCAGGTGGAGCTAGAATTGAGTGGCAACCAGAGAATTCCCGTTCAGGACACGCTACAGTAGCAGCAATGGCGAAAGCTCAGACCATCATCTCGAAAGACCGAAACCCCTCATCAGCAAGACCAAGATCACTCTATTGCATTTGCATTGGTCATCTCAACATAATTATCTGTATGCTGCAAATCCTGGACACTTAATGCAGAATTACAAAGTAGGATCCTGGCTATGGAGATGAGATGCCGTCATAAGACTCCTTGCATGTCATACATGAACCACATCAATGAAGAAGTCCGACAAACCATCATCCAACCAGTAAAGCACCATGAAAGAACCGCTGACGACACAGACAAGAAAAGAAGCTCCTGATGGTATGGGCATGTGACTAGATCAGATTGGCGTCTCGTAAAGACCACACTGGCAAGGAACAGTGAGGGGAAAGAAGGTTAAGGCAGGCTGAATTAGAAATGGTCAAACAACAACAATGAATGGACCAGGGAAGAGCTTACACCACAACAGGCATTTTCCCACAACTGCCACAAATAGGAGCAACAGTGCAACGTTTTGACACTAGCAGAGCCCCCAATCGAAGCACTGTGTGGTTAAGGGAGGCAGATGAGATGAGAAAGTATAAATACAACATACAAAGCACAGAGTAAGACCCATTCACTCACCCAGGCCAGCTGTAATTTGCCTAGTTACACTTGTAAAACACACACACACACACACACACACTCACACACACAACACACACACACACACACGACACACAGTGAGAGAGTGATATGTTGTGTGTGAGTTTTTTTTTTTACAAGTGTAACTTGCAAATGACAAGCACATCCCACAGTTAGTGAGTTGTTGTGTGAGTGTGGAGTGAGTGTGAGAGTGAGTGTGTGTGTGTGTGGTGTGTGTGTGTGTGTGTTGTGTGTGTTGTTATTGTTGCACTTCAATTTTACGTCCTGTCACTTAAGTAGATATTGGACGCTCCTCCCCCCCCCACCCCCCCCCCCCCCCCCCACCCCCCACCCACTTTCCCCCCCCCCCCCAAAAAAAAAGGAAGATGTGGATGTTGTTTATTTTTATAAAACAAAATCGAAAACGAAACTTGCCACTGCAACAGGAATTTTAACAAAATAAAAAACAAAAACAAACCCACACACAAACAACAACAAACAAACAAAAACGAGTCCAATGACGTTAAATGTAACTATAAACAAATGTCCTAATGGGACAGTGACAAAGATCTTTCACAATTTCAAATGCCAGTTTTAGGATTACTTGAATAAGCTGAGAGAGGGAGTTTTCAGAAAAATGGGGCATGAAAGTTTTACACTCTGGCAGTGTCAAAAAGTATAATTAGTATTAGTGAAATTCGCAATACGCAGGCATTTACCAGTTTTGCTGAATTGGTATCATTCATATTAAGTTCATTCTATAGAAATAAAGTAATAATTCTCCTTGACCTAGAAAAACTCTTGTACTAACATCTGAATGGTTCGGGCCACAGTAAAAATATCGGTATTGATTGCAGTTCTATTAAAAGTCTCTTAAATTTTGCAGATTACTTCAGTGACCTTTCTCCCATATAATTTAGTTCAAGTAACAATATCCTTCTTGTAACAGGATAAAGTCAATGCATTTCTATTGCACCCCTGTCCATTTTTGCACCCTTTTTGCAGCACTATCCGCCCACTCATTGGAAAGAAATAACCCAGTGTGTGAAGGCCACCCCAACAAAAAAATCACACTTATGCCCTTTAATGTTAAGAATCTATTACATGCTTAATCCTCTAATATGATTCTTTCGAAGATTTTCTTGTAACAAGGCGATTTTAAAGCATACAATGCCGATAGTCAAGAATCAACTCAAAGAAGCATTTGAAATAAAACCAACAGCAAATCAAAAATATAAAGTAAGAAAACCATTAGTATTGCTACAAGTTTCTGCTGTATTAGAAATAAGGGTGATGTTTTACCAACATAATATGATTTTTTCAATTTGAGCGCGCTGGTACAACAAAAACAGAACCAGTTTTCTTGATTATCTCGACATAATCGTGTGTGTATGTGGTGTGTGTGTGTGTGTGTGGTGTGTGTGTGTGGTGTGTTCGTGCAATGTGTGTGTGGTGT
>CM054154.1:41410711-41431048 GCA_028751875.1 Rapana venosa
CCCAGGCATCGCCCACAACCGTGCTAAGTGAAGCCAGCTGGTCCACCGTTCGTCCACCATGCAGCGCCCCTACGATCCTGGCGGGTTACGGGACCAGTGAACAGTGAAGTGAGTGTAAACATCCAGTCTCAGTGTATATCCAGTTTTGTAAATTTTTTCACCCGTTCCCACTGCCACACAATGGCCTACACTTCCTAAAAGCGGAACAGGTTTTTAACATGAGCGCAAGATGGTCTGCATGGATTCGCACACATAACTTCAGTGTATAGTCTCATCCGAAGGACAAATGTGGGGAGTGGAGTCTGCACTGATGTTAACTCCAGAGGAAAACATTCTCTTGATACAATACATACATTCAACAGCAACAAATCCATTGCTTAACAGGGGGAGGGGGGACACAGAGAATGTGCTGGTCAACATAAAATGTGTTGGTCAACATAAAATGTGCTGGTCAACATAAAATGTGCTGGTCAACATAAAATGTTCTCGGTTCAAGGCTGGTTCAGCATCTGTTCTGCAAGCGACAAATTCATCAGTAGCCTACAAGAAATAAACCAGAAAGGCGAATTCCTAAATATTCGGAAACAGCTATATATAAGGATGTTGGTTGTTCTACTTTCACTTTGTGGTGTGTGTGTGTGTGTGTGTGTGTGTGTGTGTGTGTGTGTGTGTGTGTATGTGTGTGTGTGTGTATACATATATAGTTATAATTGTATATAGATATAAGAATTTTTATACATAAATACATATATAACTCAGAAATTCTTATCATTATGTATGTGTGAGAAAAAAATAAGGCTACAAAGACAACAAGACTATTACTATTTACTGTCTTTGTTTTTTTCTCTTTCACATACACACTGATCCGAACAAACTTCACGAGCAAGATCCCAGACCATCAGATCCTGAAAGCACACAGGTGCTGGAGGAAGAGGTAGAAGAAGCAGTAAGATCCCTGAAAGGAGGCAAGTCACCAGGGATTGACAACATCCCGGTGAGCTCATCAAGAACGGAGGCCCAGAGATGATCAAGGCATTAACAATCATCTGCCAACGCATCTGGACCAGCAAAGAGTGGCCTGAACAGTGGACCCAATCCATCATAGTTCCACTTCCAAAGAAAGGAGACCTGAAGAAGTGCCAAAATTACAGAAAAATCAGTCTGATAAGCCATCCAAGCAAAGTTATGCTACGCATTGCCTTGAACAGACTGAAACCACAAGCAGAAGAAATCCTATCAGAAGAACAGGCAGGATTCAGACCAGGTCGAAGCACTGTCGAACAGATCTTCAACATCAGAATGCTCATAGAGAAGCATCTCCAACATCAGCTACAGCTCTACAACAACTTCATTGACTTCAAGAAGGCCTTCGATCGAGTGTGGCAAGAAGCTCTGTGGCAAGTCATGAGAGACTATAGCTTCGACGAGGACCTGATTCAAGTCATCCAGGCGCTGTATGACAGCTCCCACAGTGCAGTCCGCATGGGTGGAGAAAATCGGGAGTTCTTCCGGACTTCAGTTGGAGTTCGACAAGGCTGCCCGCTACCCCCCGTTCTTTTCAATGTGTTTCCTGGAGAACATCATGCAGGACCCCCCCTTGGGCTTAAAGGGACCACAACACAATAGGGGGAAAAGGCCATCTCAATCTTCAAATTCGCAGACGATTTTGTTTCTCGGGGCCCGCAGTGAAAAAGAACTCCGGGGTTTTCCCCCCCACCAAGGGGAAACACAGCCAACGCCCAGGGTATGGGTCAGCAGGGAAAAAGAGAAGATCCTAGTGAACATTTACCAAACCGACACCCCCACCACCCATAAAGATGAGGGCGAACACTAGGGGGGGGAAAAAACTTTCAACCCCCTTTGGGGGCCAGCCCCTCCCCCAAAAAAGGGCACGAGCACCCAAGGGGTAAAGATCAGACCCCTGTGGCCTCCCCTTTCCATGACTAAGCTGGCGAAAGTGGGGGAGAAACCACAACATCGCCCCCCAAAAAAAAGGGTAACTCTCCCAAGGCCTCGTACTCCTTCCCTGTAAGCTGTAAAGGCAGGGGACATTAAATCCCGATTTTAGAACGTCGCATTAAAGCCTTTGAGATGAATTTGCCCAGGGGGATCCTGAACATCACCTACAGAAAACCGAAAAACCAATGACTACGCCCTGGGCCCGCAGATCGAGGCACTGGTTTGGCAAACAAAAACCCTTTGCTAGATCCAGTCAAAGGGGGAAAAAACTGAAGTGGTTTCCCCCACACAAAAGGCATAACAGCCTGTCAAAGACAGTCCTGCAGGGAATGGTGGAAGGAGCAAGGGGGCAGGGCACCAAGAAAAAAGCTGGATACCCAAACATCAAGGATGGCCCCGGCCCCTCACTGTCCCAAGCCTCCGGGAAAAAAAACCCCGGGGCCCAGAACCTTTTGGGCGGTCCATTTTTGCAGCTTCCGTGCGGGTACCCCAAGGGTTGTCCCGCCCAAAGGGAGGGTGAGTGAGGGGAGTGGAAACAAAATTTCATCCCCCCCAAACCAAACAAAAGACACCCACCCACCCCACACACACCCCAAAACAACACACAAAACACATTCCCTTTTCCCGGGTTTCCCCCCCTTTTTCCAAAGAGAAAGGCCATTGTGTGTTGGGGGAACAAAGACAGAATTTCCCAAATCGCTCCCAAAAGGGGACTGGTTGAAAAAAAAGCCCCATAATGCTTATTCCAAAATCCCTGATAAAAAAAGAATTAAAAAAAAATAAATAAATAAAAACCACACACACACACCCCACACACAGCACGGAAAAGAGTTAGCTGTGAAATGTTTGCTAAATGACAATCCCTCAAATTGAAGTAAACCCTGACCCCCACAGACTTACAAAAAACCCTAAAACCCCAAAATTTTGGGAAAATTTTGGTTTTTTTGGGAAACCAGCAAAAAACCATTGCCCTAAAAAACGCGAAAACTAATGGTATGCAACCCAAGACAAAAGAGAAAAAAAATGAAAAAAAAAATTTCCCAACCCTCTGTTGATGGGTTTTAAAAGAGAAATTGAAGAATTTGGATTTCCCAAGAATTCGGGGTGTAAAAAAATTGCCCCAAAAATCTTACGGACTGCCCATTGAGGGGGCCCCTGGGAAAAAACGTCTTTTTAAAAAGCTACTTCATTTATAAAAAAAATTAAAACATTTTTGAATAACCACTCTCGCAAACTTTTTTTTTTGGGGCCCATTTTTTGCTATAGTTGACTATGCTTCATCTCTTGGGCCCAGCTGCATTTGCTCCCAAATTTAAAATTGTTTCAAGATTATATAAAAGAGCACGGGCACTTTTCAAACTAAAATCCGCTCCCAACCATAAAACGATTATAAGGAAACAAATACCCAAAAACCTTAAAAAACGGGACTTTATCTAAATAAAGCTCTATTTGTTCCAGAAATTTTTCAAGGGAAAATGCCCCTACAAAGCACCAATAGTTTCCCAAAAATAAATGAAAAACCAGACATAATCATCTACAAACCATTTCCGAGACCAAGAAAAAATTTTTAACAAAACAAGCTTCTTGTACTCAGGTAGGATTAAAAAAACAAAGCTCCCAAAACGCTTAAAATGTATCAAAAACAAAAAAACCCGTTCAAGAAAACCGCTAAAAAACCATCTAATGCATGAATACCCCAGGAATTGACTAAAAAAGGCCCAAAAAAACCATGTTTTAAAAACGGCAAAATCAACCCCTACTTTTCATTTAACCCGCACTAATGGTATTCCTTACAACCAAAAAAATTTAAATATGGGCTTACTGAGACCAGAAATTCTTTTCCCGTCACCACGGGATATGGTGGAGGGAGGGGGAGGCAGGAAAGAGGCACCTAATTATGCAAAAAAAGTAAGAGTAACCTTTTGCAAGCTATAAATAATCTGCCAAAGTTGAAAAAAAGTGGAAAGGAGAAAATTTTAAAAAAACTTTTTATGATTTGACCTGATAAACTTGATAGTATGTCCTTCTCTCCTCTCTTCTCCCTCTCTCTCCTCTCTCTTTTCCCCCTCTCCCTCCCTCTCTATCTCTCTCTCTTTTCCCTCTCTCTCCTCTCTCTCTCTCCCCCTCTCTCTCTCCCCTCCTCTCCTTTCCCCTTTTCCCCCCACTCCTATGCCCTTTGTCTTGTCCCAATTCCCAAAAGTTTTTTTCGGGATGTTGTTTTTTATTGCAGTTAGAGATGGGGATTTTTTAGTACTATTTTAAACGATACGTTTTTTTGTATGATTTTGTTTTTAGGGTTTTATAGTCCAAATGGATTAGGGCTTAGAAAATTTTGTATGTTTAGGGGTCCACTTGTTTGAATATGTGTCTTTTTAAAAAAAAAAATTTTTTAAACTATTTTAAATTTTTGGTTGAAAAGGGGTAATTTTCCCCCTTTCCCCCTTTAACCCCCCCCACCCCCCTTTCCTTTTTAACCCTTTTTTTGGTTATCCGGTTATGTTGGTTGTCTATGGTGATTGGGGGTCAATTTTTTATATTGTTGTCTCATGGTTTATGGGACGATTTGTTAAATTGTATCTCTATTATGATAATCATTATTTAATCTTATTTTTCCTTATCTTTCTTTTATACTTTTTGGGAATATGTCCTTTTTTTTTTTTTTTTTTTTTTAAAACGCAAATTTTAAAAAATATGAAAAGCAAAAAAAGCCAAAGTTTTTCCCGGGTGGAGGGGGAGGGGAGGGGGGGTCAATTTAAGGGAATTTTTGTCAGTAATGAAAGAATGCCTAATTTTCTAACGTTTTTTTTTTGTACCTTTTTTTTTATCTAAAGAAAAACGTGAAAAAAAGGATTAAAGTAGGTGAAAATAATTTGGGGTTTTTCCTGATTTTTTTAGATTTTCTTTTTTTAATTCTTAAAAAAAAAATTTTTTTAAATGGGGTGTGTGGCCCTGAGCCCCCGCACGCGCTCGGCATGCATGAGTAGTGGTTTTCATGTTTTATGTATATTTTGGGAATTTGTACCAAAAATGTAAACCTCCTTATCGATTTTTTCCTCTTTTTTTACTGGTTTAAGTTAACGGTAAATGATGCAAAAACGTAATGTTCTAGTATAATCATTACGAAATTTGTTCTTAGATAGATGGCTTGATGAAAAAAAGCAAATGCATTGCTTATTCAATGTACCATCTGGAAATAAAATTTTTGACTTACTTGACTTGACACACCACACACACACACCACACACACACACACACACACACACACACACACACGCGCGTGCACACAAACACTCACCCCCACAGCCCCCCTCACACACATGCACTAACACACTCACACACATACACTCATACAACTCCACACACACACACGCACACACACACATACCACGCACACTCACACTTCGCCCCACAACACTCACTCACACACATACACTCTCACACACACACTCACGCACACACCTCACATACACTCACTCACACACATACACTCACACACACACACTCACACACACATACACACACACGCACACACAACACACTCACACACACACACTCAATACACTCACTCACACATACACTCACTCCCCACACATACACACACACATACACTCACACACACACACACACACACACTCACCCCCAACACACACACTCACACACACACACTCACACACACACTCACACACACACTCATCCCTTCCCCCCCCCCCCCCCCCACACACACACACTTTCGGCTACGCATTGCATGAAGGAAAGGCCATAGCAACAATTATCATTAACAATGTTGAGACATACATGTCTCCGAATTAGTCTCAAAAGTCCATAACAGGAGACCTATTTCTTTGTATATGCTGAGAACACGTCCACACTCATTGCTAAATGTATGTAATTATGCACATACGAACGCACATTCATATTGTATCCACAGAGAATAATTATTATACAAGTTTGCTAAGAATGTTCACAGAACAATCACGCTTACTACTGTGAATAATTTAAGCTGATGCCATTATTTTTTTGTTTGTTTCACCAATGCAAAGTACTTAATCCCTGTAGGCAACCTATATTCTTTTTTTTTAAAATTTTGGTTCATCCAGAACCAGTTTATATCTATAAATACAATTGATTACAAAAAGAAAAACAAAACACTACCTTGTGATGTATGTACAACAGTGTTAGCAGTTAGAGATGTATAACCTCAGCAATAACAAGCAAAACGACACGCAGGTATAAAAGGGTCACACAATGTTACTGTTGTCCCCCAAACACGAGCACAATGTGGACAGGACAAGTCAACAGTTCTGTCATCATTGACCTGTACTCCTCGTGACGGGATAGCTCAGTGGTCGGAGCACTCAACTTTCCCCAGCTAAGGTTAAGCAGCGTCGAGCATGGCTACCGCTTGGATGGGTGACCGTTTGCATTCCTTGGCTACAGTACAGTAACCCTAGTTCACCCAGCTGTAAATGGGTACCTGGCCTCTTTAGGGTCAGGGAAGGTAAAGCAGCGAGGGAGAGGAGATGGGCACTGCCCACAATATGCTGGCCCCCAGAGAAGCTGAGGTATCTGACGCCTCATTCCCCTACGACCCCATAGGTTATGGGATACCTTCACCTTTTTATTTACATCATGACGGATAACTTCACCATATAATTATTATGCTGACTAAATCATACACCATTCTTCATCTCCACATAAAAAATATTACTGAAATCATTGCAATCTGCAAAAAGAAGAAGAAAAGAACACACACACACACACACACACACCACACACACACACACACACACACACACACACACACACACAACACACACACACACACACCACACACACACAACAAACAACAGAAATATGGAGAATTTCGCTAACATGTCCATGGTTGCTCAAGGTTTGGGGAGGGGGAAAGGACGCGTTCATTGTACTGCTGAGTCAGCCTTAAATTCCCACATTGTGTACTACAATTTTCCTCTTTTCTATCACTTGCTTTGTTTCAGCCTTATTCCTTTTCTTCCTGTCACCCCATCTTGTCTTTCTTCTGCCTTTTTGGTCACATCTTCTTCCAGACAGGCTTTTACAAATTACAGTTCTCTCTTATGTCGAAGTCGAACATGCTGGGCCTGACTTGTCAGGAGCATAATGGCAGCGAAACGCATTTTCGATCATATAGTAGACAACAGTTGCTGTCTGAGCATTCGACAATGATGACAACTAAGAAGAATCCTCCTCAAGGAAGTTAACATCAGTGCAGATTCTACATCCTCCTCCTTCCCCTCCAGGTCCTTGGGATGAGACTGTTAAACTTAGGCCTAAGCTGAGGTGGCGTGTGCAACGCACGTTACAGAGAGCTCTGGCTGGTGCAGGGCTTTGGGGCCTGTGTGGGCGTGTCTGTTGCCTGTCAGAATTGTTGTTGTTGGTGTTGTTGTTGTGCTGTTTTTAGGGTGGCTCCAGGAACTCAAGTGGGATGACTTGCCACCACAGTCCCTAAATCAGATAACTCCACTGGGGGTCTATTAATCTACACACAAACAACAAAAACAACAACAACAACAACAAACCCCACACGCAGAAAGAACACCCTGCATTAATGTTAAAATATGTTCCGCTTTTCAAAAGAGTAGAGGAACCAGTGGGATTGGATGACAACAATTGACAAAATCTAAAGGACACAGGGATTAGATGTGAAATGGCACTTGAGGGATTTTTCCATTATCTTCTAAATAAAATAATTTCAGAAAAAAGAAATGATATAAAGGGAGATAATAGAAAATTTTTTTATACAGCAATCAACATAGTGATAACCTCTCATTTCTCTCTCTCTCTCTCTCTCTCTCTCCTCTCTCTCTCTCTCTTCTCTCTCTCTCTCTCCTCTCCTCCCTTCTCTCTCTCCTCTCTTTTCCCTTTCTCTCTCTCTCTCTTTCTCTCTCTCTCTCCCCTCTCTCTCTCTCTCTCTCTCTCTCTCTTTTCCCCAATCTCTCTCTCTTCTCTTTTCTCTCTCTCTCTCTCTCTCTCTCTCTAGTGCGGGGTTTCGAAAATAAGAGAAAAATCTTATGCTTAACTGGATTTAACATCGTTTGGTTGCAGCAGGGTGTTGGGGATGTGAAAAATTTTTCTAAGCATATTTAAAACAAGGCTCATCGATATGTTTATTCAAGGGGTGGTCAGAACTATAAGAGATCGTGATAGATATCAACCTTATAGATCATTTAAGACTATATTCGAAAAGAAAGTTATATTCTAAGTATGGAAATTATTGTTTTTTGTGTTGCCATCACGCATTTTAAGGTTTAATTTGTACTCCCACTGAATAAAATGTACATCGATATAGTGAATCTGTTCATGATAAATTCTGTCCTTTTTGAAAAAATCAGATCGAAAATGAAAAACTTTTTGTGTATTTTTGTGCTACGTATGAAGATTTAAGGGTCAAATTTCTAAAAGAGTCAAAGACTTCCTCTGAACATGTTGCTTAGAGCCACTGATCCTATCCCAGATACAATTTATCTAAATATGTGTTTCATGCAAGCAATAGGCGGAAGGGAAAATACTTTAATTTACAAGGTTACCAATCCTATGATGTACGTCCTGGGTAAACCATTTTAAAAATGTTCACCTTGTTTATATCGCTATTATCAAGAATTTGTGGCATAAAAATGATTAGTTTTTTCTGCATCTCCCCTTTTTATACTAATGTCTCGACTCTGATGATTTCAGTAAATGTGAAATGTAAACTGTGAGTTGACAACTGTCCTTAAAATATGAACTGTAGTAGGTATGAGATGTACCATTTTGATTCTCAATTAACCAATGATTGTAGAATATAGATAGGTGCTGTTTATAAATATTTTTTATTTTTTTTTCTATATTGTATTGTGGCCTAAGGCCAATGTGCAATTAAATCCTTTCAGAGTTTAGAGTTCTCTCTCTCATAAAGAGAGGTATGGGTGTGTATAGATCGTTTAAAAGAAATTTTTGTAATAGAGCAGTATTTAAACTTTATAGATGTCTACTGCTTTCGTGTAGCAATTAAACCCCAAGCAAGAGTTCATGTTTTACCTCTTAACAATAATGTGTATAATATAGTGATAATATCCGAGATAAATTTGTCCATTTGTAAAACGAATTTGAAAATGAAGCCCACTTTCTATTGGATGTTACATGTACTCAAACTTAAGAGAAAGTTTTTAAGCAAATGTATCAATGTACCATTGACAGATATGTTCAAAGTAAGAAATGATGAGTACAAACTAGTTTAACTACATTTTTCATTCTATTAAAAAAAGGAAAATAATGTTGGCGCAAATACTTTATTGGAAAACTGCTACTATTTGATAAAACTCAATATGGATGATTTTTCTTAGATAGCATCTTCTTTCTATGTTTTTGGGTTATGATTGTTTTAAAGGGTTTAAATAATCAAGAAATAAAATTTAAATGGTGTTCTTCTTTTGTTTTTAGTCATGACCTGTTACTGAATTTAAACTTTTTGCATTATTTTGGCTATGTATATGTTGGTGTTTTCTTCTCTAATCAGTCATAAATCATTATTTGTTTGTGCATTTGCTTTGCCAATGATATGAATGAAACCCCTTGTTCTATCCCAAAGCCCAACAAATGTATTGTGGTCCAAGGCCAATGTACATTAAATCATTTCAGTGTTCAGTGTTCTCTCTCTTCCTTCTCTCTCTCTCTCTCCTTTCTCTCTCTCTCTCTCTCTCTCTCTCTACTCTCTCTCCTCTTCATCTCTCTCTCTCTTTTGTGTCAGGTTAATTAAGAATGGGAAAATTTTTTTAGATCTCCCCGGTCAACTTCAAGAGCTGACATGCAGAAGAATTTTAAAAAATGGGCGTCAAATATCCCATAAATCGTGTCTGCATTTGATGGGCTATGGAAACACCAAGTGTTGCAGCATACATTTTCTGAAGATGGAATGTGGTAATCTTCATGGTGGCCAGAAACGATTGGAAACGCTAAATCTCACCATCATTAGTGAACCCTAGACTTCAAGCAAAATAATGAAACAGACGTACAGACATATTGTCCCAAATTAACAACCTGGCTAGATAGACAGGTAGATGAAAGTAATACACATATTGATGAAAGTAATACACATAGTGATTAAAATAATACACACATACTTTAAAGTATTTCACAGATAATGTCAGTGAAACATCAAGCAAAAAAACACAATACAAATACGTATCCTAAAATGCTGTAAAGAGCTATACAAAAAGGGAACCATTATTTAAATTTTTTCTCAATTTCCCCATCACTACCACTAGACCATAGCCACAGTTTACAATAAAAAAAAAATCGTGCAGCACGTGCATTGTGTTTATTTTCCCAGACCACAGAGCACCCCAAGCCTACATTTTCTGAACCGTTCAGGTACTTTGGAGCTGGGGTGCGGGACACTGTCATTTGTGGATAAAATCATTGGAAAAAAGGAAAAGGTAATTCCCCGTTCTTTGTTTATCTGTTAGGTAAAAGATTTTTTTGTCGTTTTCTAGTCATGTATTTGCCCGAACTTTACAGTCTGTCTATTTTTTATTTATTTATTTATACCATTTAAGTCACGGCATATTTCTCGGCATGAAATTTGAGCTGTGTCCCGAGGAGAGCTTTTGCCACAAGAACGCGCCCCCTTTTTTTGTCTGCAACTGTATTTGTTTTTCTATGGAGTGGCCTTTTTTTACATAATTTTTTCCAAGTTCGCTCCCTTTTTGCTGTCTTTTTTTTTTTTCAGCAAGTAATAATTAGGACACACGGGACCACGACTTATCATCCACCAAAAAAACTGCACCCCCACCACCACTTAGGGTTTAAAAATGGTGGGAAAAAGGTTTGGCCAAAACCGGGGGTTCAAACCATGCACACTTCTAGCCAACTTTTCCCTTTCTAGGAGGTTTCCCAACCCAGACCACCGATATTGTGGTGTGTGGGGTGTGTGCGTGTGTGTTTTTTGGCGCTTTTGTGTGTGTGTTGGTGGGGTGTGTGTGTGTGTGTTTTTTGCATGTTGGGGGGTGTGTGTGTTTTGTTGGGGTTTTGTGTGGTGTGTTGATTTGTGTGTGTGTGTGTGTGTGACTGGTAGAGAAAGAAGATGAACAAGGAATAATAAAAAATTTCCCTTGTTTTCCCGATATAAAAAATTTTTCAAACTTTGTCTGCAAAACCCCAAAAAGAATTGTCATTGACATCATGCAATAAAAAGGGAAAATTGTCTCTGATTCGGTGGGGGCCCCGTTGCTCTGATCTCTGGGGACCTTATTTTGGTTCATCTGTCCTTCTGTGCATGTGGTGAGTTTTTGTCAAACCTTTTTGGGGTTTGGGGTTGCGGGGGCGGTCGTTGGAGGGGGTTGTGATGTTGGGACATCGGGGGGAAATCACCAGTCTGGCTCCGCGTAGATAATACGTTGTTAAGGGGGTTACTGGTGGTGATGTGTTATTGCTCCCAAAAAAAAAGGGACAAACTGAAAATCCTTAAGGGACCCCGCCCCTCGGCTGGTGGCCCCCAGCGGGCCTGTTACGATGGGCTCCTGTGGACTTCCGCCCTGGAATGAAATAAAAAATCGGGGTTATGGCTTGCAGGGAAAATTTGAATGAGCAGCGTGGAAAAGCAGGATGGGGGGGGTCCAGAAATGGGCAGAAAAAGAAAATTAAAAAATTAGAAAAAAAAAAAGGGTACACTTTTTCAGCTACTTGTCAAAAGTGCTTTAGTATCGTATAAAAAGTGTTGAAAGGAAGTAGACAAAAAAACCCAAAACTCTGAAATTTCCAGACATACACAGACACTTTAAAAAAGACAGAAAAAAAAGAAAATACACCTGTCCCCTTGATTTTTTTATTTATTTATTTTTTTCTTTTGTATCGAGGATTATGCATTAACCCCCTATGGCTTTTTTTATATCCAGTCCTGTGTAGCAGTTTTGCAAATTTGTCTACATTTCAGCGGCACACAAAATAAATTACCTTAAATTATAGACCCAAATTTTTCTTTTTCTGAAATTTCAAACCTTTAAAACAGCAAAAAAAAAAAAAAAAAAAAAAAAAACCTTATGTAATCAGCATTATTAAAAACCACCGAAAGGGCTATCCAATAAACAAAAACCCAAATTTTCCCGGGATTTCTCTTTGCGACTTGCCAAGGATTCGACGTCCTTGATCAAAAATTCCTCTTAAGAAACAGCCATCTATAACTATCCCCATACCCTCGAACTTTTTTCCCTTTCTATCTAACAACGAAAAAATTTTATTCAACAATTGCTTTTCTAATATTCCCAAAAGTTACGGTGTTCCTCAGGGGTTTGTTCTTGGTCTCTGATTTTCTCTTTTTAATAAACGATTCCCTTTTATCTATTACAACCCCTGTGAATTTTTTTGCAGACACCCCACCATAACACAACCGATGGGGGATCCATCCCGGGTGTTTCGGTAATGCAAGAAAAACATAGATTTTTGTCAAAGGGACATATAAATCACATGGCACTCAACCCCAAAAAAATAAAATTCGCTTATTTCAATTAAGGCAAAAACGTCAAAACTTAACATAATTAAAACCATCACTCTTTTAAATTGATGATATAATGAAGAAATTTCAAGTATAAACTTTAGGATTAACTATGAAAACAATTTATCTTGTTCAGATCCATAAAAGGGTTATAAAGAAACATTGCCTCAAAAATTTTTCTTTTGCGAAAAAAAAAAAACATTTTTCTGCCTGCAGAAGAAAAATTTTTTCTTTCATTATTCAGTAAAGATTGATTTGCTTCCACTTTTGGGATCTGCAAGCAACAACTTAACTAAATCTTTACTAATTCATAAAGTGCTGTTAAATTTGTATTAGATAAGCCCTTTTTTTTTAAAATGTGCTGATTATAGAGATAAAACCCTCCTCCCGTTAAACTCCAAACTCCGTTCAAAAAAAGGAAATTTATGCAAAAATTTTTTTCAGGGCTTTTTTCCCACCATCACTAAGAGACTTTTTTAATTTGACTTGATTATGCCCCCTTGGTTCCTGGGAAAACATGGGCTGCAACAACACCCCCCCAAACAAACCCGGGTTTTTGGGGGAGATCCTCTTCAGCTGGCCCATGTCATTCCGGCTGCCTTTTTCTTCATAAAAACACTTCTGCCCCGGTCTGTTTGGTCGACCAACTTTCCCTATTCTTGGGGGACCCACAGGCCCCTTTTGGGTTAATGAATTTAGGCATTCGCACACTATCGATCCCCTTTCCCTGAATTACATTTTAAAATAAGTTGTCGTATTTGGAAGCTGGCTCTGGACAGATTTCCTGTTTTTTTAAAAAAACTGAAAAAAACTATAAAAGATTAAAATTCCTATCTGACTTTTTGATAAAAAGTAAAACCTGGCATCATTTCCCCCCAAATGTATTGATCAACAATTTCTAAATAGTGGTATGCTGTTCAGGTTGCTTTGTTTGATTGTGTTTACATGCTTGTGGTAGGGCAGTTTTCCTAACTGCCATTTGTCTTTTTCATTGTGCGGGTTTTAGAGAGCAAATTTTTTTTATACTTCCCTACCTTTTTTTTTTAAATCTTTATTTTGCCGCGTTATTTCTCATAAATTTTGTATTTTATTTTGGAAAACTTCCCCCATTGTCTCTGTCTGTCTATCTGTCTGTTGTCTGTCTTCTGTCTGTCTGTCTGCTTTTCTGTCTGTCTCTCTCTCTCTCTCTCCTCTCTCTCTCTCTCTCTCTCTCCCCTCTCTCTTCTCTCTCTCTCTTCCTCCCCACCCCCCCCTTTTTTTGTCATTTCTTCATCGCGTTTTTATTTTAACCTTCATCGTCGGACTGTATTATCATCTTTCCCGCATAGTGAAATCATTATCTCTACTACTACTACTACTTAACTATACTACTCTACTACTACTACACTACACTCAATATACTACTATACTACTACAATTGGCGTCGACGATAGTGAATTACTACCTTTTGTTTTTGATGTATTTGATATTCTTTGGGGTATTTTTTTTTTGTTTTTTTACTCTTTTCCTTTTTCCTTTTTTTCAAATTATTGTTTTACTTTGGTGTTAATACTTTTTTTTTTTTTTTGAGGGCGGATGAAAAAAAGTCATTTTACAAAAACATTACCCTCTTTAAAAAAATTTCGATTTCGTTTTGTATTACTCTTACAAAAAGCGGAACAGGTTTAAAGTGGCGCAAGAGTTTTTGTGGTTTGCACAGGGGGGCCCCTGTTTATAGTCTCATTTTGAAGGCTTTTGGGGTGAGTGGAATCTGCTTGAGTTAACTTTAAAGGAAAATATCCTCTTGAATGGGAAACGAAAACCCCGGGGATAAGATTGCACGCGGAATCTTCTAAGGGTTTGGCAATCCCCCTCCCGGTAAAAATTAGCACTACCATATCCCGTTTTTTGATGTTGAGATGATTTTTACGTCCCAACTGACCAGGGCAACCCAGAAAGCCAACATCAAGACAGGGACCCTTCAGCACAGCCAAACCCCGCTGTCAACAGTGCGTGACGAGCTGAACATGACCCACCTCTGGGATGGGTTCCAAACACCCCAACTGGAAACTATCAGAAAATTCAGGCAAGCAGGAACCTTAAAGGTACTTTCCACACTAAGCTGACAATATTGGAAGTGTCGACAGCCCGTACAGTAAATGTAATGAAACTGCAGTATTTTGATACAAAAGAAGTTTTGACTGTCACTGCCCAAAATGGGGTCCTTTTACGGGTTTTTTTCCTAGGTAAGTCGAACTGATCAAGGCACGTGTGAAAACATGAGGGTTCACAGCTCACTGTTTCCAAGGGTGTTTGATGGGTTTTCATGGAAGAGTTTAAAAAATAATATAGTGGAGTTTTAAAAACACAAAAAAATAATGAAGAAGACATATCCAAGCAACAAACCTGATTTGGTCAAAACCCCAAAAGTGACTGTGACACACCGAAAAAAAACAGAGACTATTTACTAAGTCAAAAAAAAAAATACCATGTTTCAAATGTGGTGAGGAGTCATCCGTACCTTTTCTGTTAAACAGCATTTTTGCTCCTGAAGATATTAAACCAACATCGTGAAAAGTGTACAACAGCCCGTCGAAATCAGAAAGTAAAGGGGATAAACCTGAGATGATCCTGACAGTGGGGAAACTCTGAACAAGATACGTGTCAAACCCGGTGGACAAAATTAAATAATTTATGATGATTTTGGGGGAGTTGTGAAGACTGCGACACAAAATCGAGTAAACGACTGTTTCAGAAAGAGACCTAAAATGTTTTTTTCAAAAAAAAATTTCACCTGTGGGGGAAAATGTGGAAAACTTTTTTTATGAAAAAAGCGCGCGGGAAAAATCACATGCGGGTTTGCCCCACAGGGGGGAAAAGGCCATCCCAAGTTTTTCCAATTTTTTTTTTGGGGGAAAAACAAAATGCAATGCGGGGTTAAAGCGCATATGCAAAATCCCCCAGGAAAAAAGACCCCCAAAAAAGCACATTTTTTGTGACATGGGTTTTCCCCTGAAATGCCACTTTAAATTAGCCCCCCTTTTTGAACCCACGCGAAAAAAAGACCCAAAAAGGGGTTCACAGTGTGGGAAAAGGAAAAATACAAGAAAACGCCCCAATTAAAAATACACTTCCGGGGCACTTTACAGGAGAAAAAACCTTACAAAGCAAACTGTCATAAAACTTTTTTACGAAAATTTTTTTTCCCTTTAAACAGAGCACTTTAAAAACCCCAACGGGAAAAAATTCCATAAAAGTCCCACATATTGTGAAAAAATTTTTTTACCCAAAAAAGTAGTTTTAACTGCCCCTCGTGAGGAAAACCCCAACGGGGGGAAAAGCCTAAAGTGCACGAAATTGTGTTTTGGGACTTTTACCAAAAAAAGTTTTTTTAAACCGGTCACTTTCAAAACCCCAACACGGGGAGAAAAGCCCCCAAAGTGGACTTTAATTGTGATAGGGAAAATTTTCCCCGAAATTAAAAGTAGTTTTCCTTTGCACATTAGAACCACAAAAGGAGAAAGGGGAAACACAAGTGCAATATTGTGATTTTGACTTTGCTTTTAAAAAAAGTAATTTAACTGCCCAAAATTTAAAACCCCAACACAGGGGAAAAAAAGCCACACATTTGGTACATTTGGAAAAAATTTTCCCCCCAAAACAAAAATTTGAGACACACCACTACTTCCCCACAAAACACTGACCACAATAATCCCCAAACATTTATGGATAGGGTTTGGGCCCCCCAAATCCCCATGAATCTGCCACGGCTGCCCAAGATACATTAAACCATAGTGCAGAGGGGAAAACTTTAAGTTCAGTCGACAATTCACATTTTCCCACAGGAATAGGAAAACCCCGGGTTAGACCAGCTAAAAAAACCGCCCCTAGAAATATTTGATACCCCCAAAAACCATGAAAACCCTTTTTCAACAACACATGTAACCCCCAAATTTTTGAAACAAGGACACAATATATAAATAAAGAAAACCCTTTTTAAACCCTGTATGGATTTATGTGACCCTTTGGTAATGCCCACAGGAAAAAATTTTGAAATGGTAAGGGGAAACCTGTTTAAAGAAAGACATTTTGGGTTTGGGGAACATTTTTATCCCTCCTTTTTTTTTCCTTTGGGCATTGTTTTTTTTTGGAGTTTTTTTAAAATTTCCCCCCAACCCATACTTTTTTCTAAAAAACTAAAACTGATTACTTTTTAATTTTCCCAATTGGAAAAAAGTTCAATTTCCAGGACCATTTTCCCTAATTATTTATCTTGATGATATGTGATGGTGTATTATTTTGAATCTTCATTTTTAACATGACTGGAGCTCTCCGACTGTAAATAATGTGCAGTTGACTTTGTCAAATCATTATTAGGAAACAACTCAACGTTTTAACAGACAGCTCAGAATGACTTAGAAGATAATTATGAAAGATGTTTACCTTTATCAGGTGTCAGTGAAGTATCTAGTCCTAAAACATGCACATCACCTTATGTACTATAATTGAAAAACTCTAGATATGTTCGATTCCTTTTCATTGAAACTGATGTATCTGGACAGCAATCTTCAAGTGAATCTGTTCATAATTTATTTTCTCTGATTTTGTCTTTTGTCATACGACCTGGAACAGATGCAAACATCGAGATCCAGGTTTTAATTTTAACAATGCCATGCTAACAGTATTTCACTTTAAAAAGTTTCTCCCCAAGCTTATTCTCTATAGCAATAGCAAGGCACATTGTAAAGACTTGGTATGAAGCTTTCAAAATGTCTATTGCATTTGGGATATTGTTTTTGAAAAGTTTTACATGATTTCTTATGACACTCGAAAAATGAGTTAAATGTCTGTCATTATTTTGCTATTAAACTTTTGATTACACTTGGCAAGCTTTAAAATTGAGGTTAGACTTTAGAAGCTTTGTTTGCATAAATCTAAATGTATATATTCTCTTTTACTGGAATTTCTTGATGTGTACCACGTTATACTGTACTATTTTATTTCTGTTTTTTCAAATAAAAAGGTATTTTATCAAAAATGCAGTTTGTTTGTTATGTGACAGTGCAAGTGTATAATTTGTAATGGTGTAAAGATATGATTACCCCTAGGTGTGATTGCAGCCTTGGGAAATAAGGACCAGTAAGAAACACCCATCTCTGATGAGTGGTTCATAGTGCTAAAAATAATCATCACACATACACTCAATGCGCGCACGCTCATACACACACAGGTGCACAGACTCACGCCTTATACACTCAAGCATGATGGTCTAGAGGTAACCCACCTGCCTAAAAAGTATAAAGTCTAGGTACAAAGTGTGCAGTGGTTAGATCCCCGTTTGTGCTTGAAACTGTTACTATGAGTGGTTGTCTGACTGTTAGGCTTTTGATGGAGATTATAAATCCAGAACCTGTATGCAAAATGCGTTTAGCACATGTAAAAAAAATTGTGAAAAAGGTCACTCTAATAGCGAAATTAATACACATGCAGACAGGAAAAATAATGGATGGTGTCTCTCTTGTGGACACGAGGTCTTCTGAGGAGAGCAGTCAGAATTCCACACAGAGAGTTTATCATACTTGAGGTGGTGTACATAATGTGTGTAAAAATAAATAATATAATAATAATATAATAATAATAATAATAATAATAATAATATATAATTAATAATAATAACTACTATACTACTATACTACTACTACTACTACTAACTACGTAAAACTAAGAGACAGTAGAAAACTAGATACTACTAGAAGAAGAAAAGAAGAAGAAAGAAGAAGAAGAAGAAGAAAGAAAGAAGAAGAAGAAAGAAGAGAGAAGAAGAAGAAGAAGAAGAGAAGAAGAAGAAGAAGAAGAAGAAGAAGAGAAAAAGAAGAAGAGATGAAGAACACTACTACTACTACTACTACTACTACACTACTACTATACTACTACTACTACTACTACTACTACTACTACTACTACTAACTACTACTACTACTACTAAAGAAGAAGAAGAAGAAGAAGAAGAAGAAGAAAGAAGAAGTAAGAAGAAGAAGAAGAAGAAAGAGAAGAAGAAGAAGAAAGAAGACAATGAAGAAGAAAGAAGAAAAAAGAGAAGAGAAGAAAGAAAAGACAACACACAACATACTACTACTAACTACACTACTACTAACTACTACTACTACTACTACTACTACTACTACTACTACACTACTATATAATATATATAATAATAATAATAATAATAATAATAATATAATAATAATAATAATAATAATAATAATAATAATAATAATAATAATAATAATAATAATAATAATTAATAATAATAATAATAATAAAATATAATAATAAAGTAAAAAGTATGTTCTTTCGAGCCAGAAGGCCCATAGAGCCGGAGCTTATCCCGGTTTCTGTAGCGTTAAGCGAACTGATGGTTTTTCACCACCCCTGTGACAGGACGCTAGTCTGTCGCCAGATACTTCCCCAGCAGAGCTGGTACCCACTTGTACACCTGGGTGGAGTGAGGAAAATAGGAGTAAAGTATCTTTCCCAAGGACACAACACCGAGCCGAGCGGGGATCGAACCCGCGACCTCTGGATTACGAGTTGACCGCCTAAACCACTCGACCCAGGTGCCTCCCATAATAATAATAAATGGAACTTATATAGGGCTATATCTTGCTAAGACAAATCAAAGTGCATGCATTCCACCTAATCTTACACAGTCATGCAATCAATTATTAATAATCAATAGTTTAAACAAACAGGTATTTACAAACATGTTGCGCTGCAAACGAAATCCATGAAATAAAATTTCAATAGTCAAATGTTTTTCAAAGGTACACACACACACACTCACACAAGTCGTGAAGGAGTGTACAGGTTATACATACAACACACACACACACACACACAACACACGCACACACGCACGCACACACACGCCACCACAACACACACACACACATATCAAACAACCCAGCTATTTGTTATCATTTGTGTATTTCTTCATCAAAAGTTATTAATAGGTAACTCACACACACGAACGTGCAAGCTCATATGCACATGTGTGTTTATGTGTACATATGAGCACTCACAAACACAAACACACAACATAACACACATACTGATACACACACACACACACACACACACACACACACACACACACACACACAAACACACACACACAATATGAACAAGCGTATATTCCCATATGCATGCATCACACATATAAGTGTTAACACCCACCCACCCACACCCACACACTCCTATTCACATACACCGACACACATAACAACCACATACACCACGCACACCACACACACACACACACACACACACAGACACACAACCACCCACCCACCCACCCACACACACACACACACAACAGCACAGAACATCAGGGAACAGATGACAGAAGTCCCAATCTGTATACACACCGCACTGGATGTAAAAAGCACAAAAGTGCTATTCCATTATACTGTTTAAAAATAAATAAATACAAGATAAAATAAACACACACGAGGCCAAACATAAGACAGAGACAGACACTATACTTAGTGGTTAAGGACATTCACACTTTGTGTCCATTAAGTCATGGGATGAACCTATTGGTGTTTGGTTAATTAAGGATGGGGTGTTTTCTATCTCCAGGTCAATTTCAAGAGCAGCACTGAAGCGTGGTTATGTCCTGATCTTATTGTGGAACAGTACATGAATTTTCACCATTTGCTAAGGTTTCTGCATGAGGGCTTTAATCTTTAGACGTGATCAGCCTATAGCTTTGGTTATGACTTTTCACCTTTGTGTCATAAGTCATGGGATGGAACCTATTGGTGTTTGGTTAATTAAGGATGGGGATGTTTTCTATCCCCCAGTCAATTTCAAGAGCAGCACTGAAGCTG
>CM054154.1:41431548-41460123 GCA_028751875.1 Rapana venosa
GTCAAGTAAACTACTTACTGTTTATAAAAAAGGGCAATTTTGGTCCGATTCGGCTTGCTCATCGAACAAAAAATTGCATAGTTTTATATAAAAATTTAAGCAGTTTACTTGACCCCCCTTTTTCCTATCTCTTACTAAAACTGAAAGAATACTAATTTATTTTTGATGGGGTAAAAACTATAAAATTATGGAATTTATGCTAAACAATATCTTATCAAGAACTTGTCAAGAACTTTATTAACAACTTGTCAAGAATTTATCAAAAAATTTTCAAATAACTTATCAAGAACTTGTCAAGAACTTTTTTAAACAACTTATCAAGAACTTATAACAACTTATCAACAACTTATAAAACTTCCCAAGAACTTCCCAAGAACTTATCAAGATTTATCAAGAACTAAAACAAGAACTATATTAAGAACTTGTCAAGAAATAAACAAGTCCCTATCAACAACTTATCAACAACTTATCAACAACTTGTCAAGAACAACAACAATTATTTTACACAAAATATATTGATAAAGATAGACAACATGAATTGCGACGACTTTTGTTGATGACATCTACTGGTTCTAGTCAAGAAGAAAAACAGATGAGAAGATCTACTGGATAAGAAGGAGAGTTGTACTCTCTTGCTGCTTGTAATAAAAAAAAAGCAATACTTAGGAACAAACTAACAGTTGAACAGGTGCAGCAGTTATCACCACAAGCCCATTATTAAGTATTTTAATAGGTTGAATCCTTCTTGGAGCAAAGAAGTAAAAAGCTAGGGCATACTGTTATTGGTCTTATGCAAAAGCAACAAGTAGGGTCTTTAATGTGGACTCAGAAGCTGACTTAGCATATGACCTTCACAAGATCCTTTTTGCTAGAACGCTGGAGACACTTGGCTGTGATATGTATTCCCTTTTTGGGCTCTCTGTTAGCACCAGTAGCTGCTAGTATGATAACTTTTAAAACATATAAAATTTACCAATAGAGAAAGATGGAGGAACAGAACCAGCCCCGAACCAACAGGAACACAGGAGAATGCCCAAAAACCAAGAGCAACCCTCCCTTTCACAAGTGAAAATCTGTAACAAAGAAACTGGGAGAGTTGAAGCTGGCAAGAGGTTTTGCAGAATGGAATCGACAGAAAAAAAATTAGCAACCCAAACAAAGCAAAAGATCTTTCTGGAGAAACATTTGAAAAACAGATGCCTATGAAACACAGAAAAAAGCACAGCACCACCAAAAACAAACATTCAGTCTTTCTTAATATATGGTATAAAAAGCTATGGGAATTGGGTTATACAGCCTTTTAGAGTATGGAGCAACAAGAACCAGCAAGACAAGAACCGCAGCAAGAACAAAAACCAAAACCAACAACACAGCCACAACGATGAAGCAAAACAGACCTGACACGATCCATTCATATTGTATTTATAGATATAAATATATAATTTATACTTATAGTAGAAATATTGTACAAAAAAGACTGCAGTCAATCTGGTCTACACGCTGCCGTTCATTGGCAGTCTTAGTGTCGGCTATACTGTGTTAGGAAAGAGTCTTCTAAAAATGAGGCTGCTGGATTGAGAAAACTAGACTTTGTTGAAGGACACGCCAAGCTAGTTGTGGTTGTAAACAGCTTCCATTGCTACAAAAGGACTTCTTGGTAAAGCAGGGAATCATTCCAGAAATATTAGTCCATAAATAGAAAATGGGCTTCTTTAGTGATTTGATGGTTGTTTTGTTGTTTTTTTATTTTCTGTTCATTGTTACTTTTGTGTGATTTGTTGGTTGGTTATATTCTTTCGTTTTTTTTCGTTTTTTTTTTTGTTGTTTGGTGGTGCTGTAGTTAACGCACTTGCTTTACAGGTTAGCAACTACTTGTTTTCTAAACTTCATACAGACGAGAAAGGAAGAGACATGATACAAGCAATAGAAACAACTGAACAGAGCAAGCCAAAATACGAAAGACAAAGAATTGCTCAGTATAGATCTTTATTAATGAAAAGAACTTCGTGAACAAGGACATGCATGCAAAAACTTTTCTGATGTTGAACCCCCCGGGGCAATAAAGAGTTTTTACTACATTGTGACAGGCAAACAAATATCACCTATTACTAGCCACAGCTTCGTTGATTATTACCACCACTGAAACCCAGAAGACAAGGCGAGATTGCTTTTATTGTGGTGGGTCATGACAATAGTATACTTCTTAACAGAAGGTAGGTTAACAACAGGCAATTATTTTTTTTTTTTTTACTTATTATATTAGAACAATGGTGCAAACTTCTAAGATCTACTACCACACCAAAGGGTACTGGAAAGGACAGGCAGCTATTAATAAACTGAGCCTATGCAGCTAGGAGTAAGTTCTGAATTAGCAATGAAGTGGCTGTCTAAACAAGCAATATGGCAGATCTACTTACCTACACCAAGGCATTAATAGACCCTCCTTATCAACATGAAGCCTAATTATATCACCAAATTAGAGACCTTTGTTATACTTACCACGTGGACAAATCAGAAGAAAGAGGTGGTACTAAGTATGCTCGTACTGTACGTGGACGTAGTTCTAGGTATAAAGATGCGGAGCCTTACTGAAAAGAGTGCCCGCAACTGCAGTTGCTTTGCAAGAAATCTATAGACGTGGACCATTAAAATATGCCAGACTTTATTCAGTGCGATGATGGTAAAGAGTTTTTTAAAGGGCATTTAATCAGTTAGTTACTAAAGCATGGAGTAGCAATAAAAAGTGGTATACGGCAACTACAGATTCAAGCACTGGTTGAATAAGTTTTAACAAGCTGGGTTGCAGAAAGACTCTATGCATATCAGTACCACCAAGAAAATCATGACCCAAGGTATACGAAATAAGAGTGGGTAAGAAGACTATGCGCTGCTGCAGTTTTGAGAGCAATAAACCCCTGAGATAACTAATGTCACGGGTTAAAAACCTGTGGACGCTAATCAAACATAAAACAATACAGCAGCACATCCAAAAACAACACCTTCTAAGCAACCACTAATACCCTTTGGGAAGAAGAACTGAGATATCTGTATGCTCTGGAGAAGATGAAGCAGCGACAGTCACAAACGAGCATCAGATCCCATCTGGAGCTTTGACACTTATGAAATAAACAAAGTTGTGGAGATGGATCCTCCTATTTATAATTTGTCATTACCTGCACGTCAGCGAGCTTTTGTTAGAGGAGGAAAACTGCAGCTAGTGCCACCTAATACTGTCCCGCTTCAGTAAGGTATGGCTACATATTTCATCAGAAGTAAGTGAATGTATGGTCTCTTCTATTTGATTTTTGTTACTACAATTTATGGGAACATTATTTTGATAATACGGAAGTGGGTTGGACACTCTCTCTATCTACTAACAAAAAACTCCTAGAATTTTATTTAGAACCTCTTCTTATTGTACCATGGATCAAGTTTTATATCTACTTGCTCACCCAAAGTCGTCTACGAATGTCAGCACTGTTTGAGCAGAGAGTGGCATTGATACCACTACATAGTATTTTGATAAAGAGTAAATCAATCCTTGTGGTCTCAATCAATATTTTTAACACGGATATTAACTGTTTAAAAAATTAATTAATTAATTACTTTGTTTCTCCAGTGTCCAAGTTGCGTATGAGTGCTTGGTGAAGAATATCCGTTTTGAATCCTGTGCAATCAATGTCTTTTTTTAACCACGGTTGTGTTGATTTGGTGCAGGGTTTGAGCGGAGCTTTGGGTTGTCTGATGTTATACTCTACCTTCAAAAGAGAGCATCTTTGTAGTTTATCATGGACTGATGCTAGTTTTGACCACCTGTTTCTGCCAACAACCTTTTGCCTTTTTTACTAACACCTGTATGGCTTTGCAACGCTATACATCTTGGCCCTCAGCCCAACATATTCTTTTGTTAATAGTGACGTTCATTCTCATCCTTCATCTTTACCATAACTTTTTGTTTTACTGAGAATGCAAGGGACTGTCTTTTGGATAATCACTGGTGTCATACATGACTCTGATCCAGCATACGTCTCTACAGGTCCTTTTGTATATATCTTCTGTGGGTATGTCTAGGATGAAAGAGTCTATTGTGTCTGTGTACAAGACCCTTACAGCAGGGATTTGTTTAGGCTTGATGTAATTCATACAAGAACTCAGCTTCAACAGCTTTGACAGCTCCAGCACACTAACCCAATGATACTGGTTTTTTGTATAGTTTAACCTGCTACTCTTTTTTTCTCTATGATGCCATACAGACGGACTTGGAATTGCCTGTAGTCTTGATGCTTGGCTTTGAGTTAGCTTTATGGCTTCGTTTTCTTTTGTGACCAGTCTCGACATCTTTTTTTTGTGTGGGTTCTCTCCATTGTTTTACCAAAGCAGCTGTTGTTCTGAGCTTGAAGTAATCTTTTTGTGTCTACATTGCATCTGGTTTTGGCCTTGCGTGATCGTTCTCTGATCACGTGTTCTTCATGATGTATGGTTTCATGAATTGCTCTTGGTCTCAAAACACAATGATACGATTGAACAGCAGTAAGAATTAACCCATGCCTTAGGTACGATCTGTTGCAGTCTGTAGTGCCATACTTCTTGCTCTTGTCATTTAAGTTGGGTACAAAGCTTTGGTGGTTCTTTTGGAGAAGGTTATTGAGCCTTTTCGGCAGCCATTGGGTTAGTCATTGTGCGCATCACGTAGTTCATGGGGATAGACTAAATCGACTTCTAAGATTCCAACTAGTGCTTGATATCAGGCACCAATTTGTGACAACGCTTTTAGAGTCTCATCAACAGGAAAGGGACCATTAAACAATCGAAGTGTCTTAGTGGTAGTGACTGACCTGCCCCATCCATACAGATTGTTTGCGTCAAGTACATGATGTAGTTAGAAGCTTTGCCTAGGATCATAGTCTTCTTAAATATTTGTTGTTGGCCTTACAGTAATTGTGCGATGCCCATACTGATCCCCCCACGCAGCCCATCCTCAATTCATTTTGGAGCATTGGCGGTCAGACAACACCATCAATCTGCACCCCAGTAACTTCAAGAAAGCATCCAAGACATTCCCGGTGCTGTAATATAGTGTGATGGGTCTAGTCCATACTGTTTTCATTCCGGTCTTTCTGTAGTTTCAAAGGACTATCAGATGCAAACATGCATCAGCAAGTTAGATACTGATCATGGTATCGCCCATTGTCCGAACTGCATCTTTTTTGCCATGCCCCATCTGGAGCATGCTGATATCATCATCCCTGATTCTTTGCACTGTCAGTCTGCTGGAAGATTGCTTCATTTGGAGCAGAGCTCTTCTGCATCAAAGCTTTCCATGAGTCCATTGTACTCATAAGGATAGACCGCCTTTTCGCACGAGCTTTGTGTCGAAGTATTTTCTGTAATTGAGCAAGTACTCAGTGATGATGGACAAGGACTCTAGGATACCATCAGATGTTGTGCAGAATCAATGAAGGACAAGCTTATTTAGTGTAAAGTCAGGTTACTTCTCTGAGGACTGAGCAATGCAGTAAGCCTTTACTCATCAGTTACTGCCTGCATAATGAGTTGTGAGTCGTACCCTCTCAGATTGTGGAGAAGACTGGCAGCTTCACGGTTTTGGGATTACTTTTGTTGTAGATTAACTTACTATGTGCTGCCTCCACGAAAACTTACCACTGATGTGGTCATGTCTCTGACTGTGTGATTGTCTGCCACCTGGGGTTGTGAATAAATTACCACAAAATCCAGCAATGTGTGGCAGAATCTATACTCGTTTCCTGGTCTTCGAGCAAGTACATAAAGATCTCTTGTAGGTTTAAGCTCGTTGAGAGTAGTGGTTATGATTCGCTTTCATTGTGTTCAAGAAAAAGCTTAGCCGCTGTCTGGTCCTCTATACAAAACTGGCTCTGTGTTGTGCAACATCCGATTCTAACAACAACATAAAGCAAAGGAACAGACTTGATGATTACTGAGTAAGACTGTTTTTTAGGCACTTGTTCCGGTTGTTGGTCCTTGGTATGGCACAATGATAGACTATAGTCGGCATAACTAACATAGGGATCTTTTGTACTTCTTTATGTTTTTGAAAGTAAACCTTGCTTCCTCGGCTTTGGTGTTACAAGTTCAGTGATTGCTTCGGTTCACTTCTTACATTGTTTTCTATGTTTGTCTTCTGCTGTAAAGATGGTTAAACAAACCTAGCATTGTCTGCAAACTCTTTCTTTTGTGTTGTTTTGGTGTCTGTCTGTGCAATAAGTCTACTCATTTGTTCTAGATGAGTGTTTAATGAAATAACTGGTTTCATTAATCAATTGCAAGAGGTCTACATGGTTCTTATCAGGGATCTCCTATTGGGGTGACCTTTTTGGATCCTAGTGTCCTTAAACCGTGGCGTTCCATTGGGGATCCGCATCTTCCCAGGATTGTTACACATTCACACTGATGGGTGGGTTTAGTTCCTCAACTTGTCAATACTCCTAAACGGCCACAGGAAAAGTCTATGCCAGTGAAGTCAGCTTGTTTTACAATGTTCATGATAGTTTGAAACTCTCTCTGCATTCTTTGTTACATGAAAACAGTTTAGCCTACCCACACACACATAAAACACTAATCAATCTTTGTTCTGAATGTTCAGCACAGCCAGTTTTGCGAATCAGGGGTAAGGGAATGTAACTTCTACAAACAATGGGATGAAACTTTGTTTGCTTTGCAGTTCTATGCGAAGAAACCATACCAACTGTCCCATCATCCTGATCCCCTCATTCTTCGCTGTTTCTGCAGAATATTCAAAGATTGCGCATATACTCATCTCTGCCCATGTTGTGTTAAGCTCTTCTAGGAGTTCAGTGCTTGTTGTGTTTGTTGACACTCTTATGAACAGTTAATTGTTCATCTTTATTTATGCCGTTGTTCTATAGAATTTCAGCATACCAACTGCACCCATTACTGGTGGATCTATGTTTAGGTTTGTCTGGTATTTGTGACGATTGCATCTTGAATGCTTAGTACCACGTTTTGCGCTTGTGTAACATTTAGCTCCTATTGTCTGAAACACTTTGGTCCATACTGAGCCTCAACTAAAATCTTAACTCATATAGTAGAAAAAAAAATAATTAATTAATTTTAATTGCTTCTTGTTTTTTTGTTTTGCTACGTTATGAAGCAGTGAATCTACCACAGGGTAATTTTAGTCCTTAATAAGAGTTACTCCAGCTGAGTCTGTCCAGGCCAAGCAGAGATACCCCTTTTTATACTATTCCTTTAATATGAGTCAATGTCTCACAGGCCATAGCAGATAGCTTTGTGTTTTTGTTCTGGAGGTCGAACTTTTGACGCTTGTAGTCTTCGTTAGTCATCGAAGACGCCTTGAACTCCTCTTCTGATATTGTGGAATATGTTAGAGCTTTGCTAATAATGAGGCCTGAATGAGCTTTAGCTTGGCTAATTTCAAGGCAACAACGCAAATCATGTTTTTCTAGTTTAACGCACAACCTTCTTTTTCGAAAGACTGATGTGACAAATGAAACTGGGCTCCTTGCTGTTTATTGAAATCAGAGCCAATGCTATTGATGCAGGGAGCACCAAATTCCAGTAGCCAATGAGAGCAATGCCTGTTCCTGCTGCGGCTGTTGCAGTGTTGCTGTACCTTAGTAATAGAGCTCAAACACGTAAATGCTGATCTGTACCTACGCCTGCATTCTGTATACTTTGCTAGTTGTTGCTTCAATGTCATTCTTGATCTGTGTAATGTTTGCAAACGAAAGGTATTAGCATTTATCATTATGGGTTCAGGATTGGCATGCACTAGGAACTTTAGGATATTTAGCGGTCGTCATCTTCTTCTTATTACTGTTTTAAAAAAACCCCGGTTTGTGTGTGTAATTGTATTGGTATTTTCATTCATTAAGTCTTGTAATTGATTGATCGGCAGTAAATTCTGTGTAATAGACTGCAACAAGGTCAATGTGGTGTAGATTGAGGGTTGCTAATTGTGTCAGCAGTGGTGGGTTAGGTAGCAAGTTGTCTTTTAGTTACGGATAATTGTTCCCTTTCAATGTCATTGTCACCCCCGCTGTTCTGAAATTGCAATAGCAAATCTGAGGGCATCAACATCGAGTAGTAAGTCCAGACACAAGCAACAGGGGAAAAGAACTTACTACCCCCACCACACAGAGCAAACAAAAAAATTAATTATCCCCTTGTAAGGAAGACAGTCACTATGATGAAATAACTGCTTTAACAAGTATACTTGTTTTATGCGGCCTTGCTTATCTTTAATTTTAGAAAGATGAAAAGAAAACCAACTACTAAAACCAGTACGCCACACAAATGTCTAAGCCATAAATCCCACAACTTTTTCCTGATGTGAAGTATTAGCCATCTAACAACAGAACCAATTATCCGGCAAGAGCGTCGCAACTTTGTAGGCTAATTTTTTTAATAGGTCAGCTAAGTGGCCGAGGTTGTTTCCTAACCAGGCTGTGCCTGGGGGTGCGGTAAGGTGGTGGTGGTGGTGGCGGAAGTGTGCTTCTGTTCAGCCCATACACAAGTGTGCTCATAGGAACCCAATGCTGTAATTTACTGTCAAAGTGTTATGCCTTGTCGCGAAACAGTGTACGGATTTCTTTCCGCTAGTGTTCTGGTTTCATAAAGAATCGATGGAAATTGTTTCTTTTATTATGCTAACTGAGATTGTAGTTGTTGTCTGTTATTGTTAAGACTCAAAATCTTGCTTGGCGTTCATCTTTGCTGATTTTTTAGGACGCATGTGTGATTCTTTCTTTTACTTCCTGGTTCAAGGTTTGCATCATCTGCTTCTGCTAGCTTTTTCTTTCTAGTTCTTATGCCGTGAGTCTTCATCACCTGCTTTGGCTAAATTATTTATCAGTTCGCTCAAATACTCTTGTAGTGCTTGATTGAGCCCATTATTTTCACATGGGCAGGGGTTGATCATTTATTGTTTTCAGTGCCTGGTGTCTTCTTTGCTGCTTGTGGTGAAGCTAGTTTCAAACTCCAGATTTAGTTTCAGTTATTGTGTTTGCCGAAACTGTGCTAGGTCTTCAAGTGGTAGACTTTCATTGTTTGGTTGGTAGGTTTTGTTTCAGCATTTTTTGTAGTTGTGCTGCAACAGCTTGTGTTGGAGTTTAGTTAGTAATTAGTGCTTCATTAATACCTATGTTTCTCTGTAGTGCAATGCTTAGTCTTTGTCTCTAAGTGTATTTTTTGCTAAAACTGATTTGGATTATTTTTTCTTTGTTAATAAAAACTTTTTGTCCTGTGTAGGTTACAGCTACAGATTGTCTTTTGTTGTCCATATCATAGTAGTTTTGGTCTAGTACTTTGGCGTGGTTGTCCCAAACTTGTAGTGAAATCTTTAACCCTGCTTTCTAATATTCTCCTGCTGGAACTGATTGTAAGGGTGCTACAGGAGCTGCCGCTTCACCATATCATCGCAGCTGGCGTAAACACATCATCATATCTATATCATAGTTCTTCCATTATTCTATTATTAGTTTTTTTTTATTTTGTACTTATAGAAAAAAAGATTGGCGCAACAAAACATTTGGAGAATTCCTTGTCCATACAGACGTTAAAGGATCCCTTAGGCATTAGAGGAAAAGAACAGACAATCGTTATACAAACAACCCCTCCACTTATTGATGAAAATGAGGGATTCTGACTGTTAGGTTTCCTAAATTTAGGAAAAGATGATGTCAATGTTCCGGGGAAACTAGGCTTGCTTTTTCAGATAGAACTAGAGTCTGGAGGATGATCTCAAAAAGAAAGAGTCGGTAGCAAACGTAGGTAGGGGCTATTATAAATAAAAGATTAGTGTCTAAGCTAGAAGGCATGGACAGTACCTGTCATTAACATGCCGACATATTCTGATCTATTTACTGATTTATGGATGACAAAAGAAAAAAAGAGAATGATCTATTTATCAAGGCTACAGGATGATGAAGGGGACTAAAACACAGAGTAGGTTTCCTGCTGGTAAGGGAAACAGGAAAAATGTTGCTGCCATAGCAAGCCTATGGTAACCGGTTTTGTATTCCTCTTGACTTTTGAACTGCTTAGCTCTCAATGCCTTACTCATATCAGGGGCCACACCACACTCAGAGAAGACGACTGTCTTATGAGCTTGACCTTATATGACAGTGGCCCGTGGTTATTACATCCAGTGACGCTGACGCAAAGTACATAAATAACTTGGTATATCTTTAGAGTTGATGTTGTCAATCCCCAGAGCATGCACGCTTGATTGCACAGCAGAGATCCGTCAAAAGGGCTTGCTATCTATTATGAAAAGAGTGCTTAACCATAGCACAATTAATGAAGAGGTAAAGCAGATACTGTGTGGACATAAATCTGAACACTCGGCCAAGATCATTAAAAGGAATTTTAATGCTGTTTTGAGAACCAACCACCCCCTTTTTCCAGAGTAAGTGAGAGGTTCATTAATCCCGGTATTAACATTTATCATGTACTATAGTGGGACAGCCAATTCAGTCTTACGCCTAGGCTATTTACCATATCAACACTTGATGAGGTAAGAAAATACTTTGGTTCTAGTCAACACAATGATACCACTACTGGTGTTACAAGCAAATCTTTACATCTACATGATGTTAGGCTTCATGAATACCTAACATCTAAATATGCATTGTGGGTTGACTTAAGATCTACAGATGATGATAAGCTGCATGATTCAGGAAGACGCATTGAAAACGGCTCATAAGGAATAACTAAACAAATAGAGAAAGAGCAAGAAGAGTGCTTAACCATAGCACATTAATGAAGAGTAAAGCAGATACTGTGTGGAACATAAATCTGAACACTCCGGCAAGATCATTAAAAGGAATATTAATGCTGTTTGAAGAACCAACCACCCCCTTTTTCAGATTAAGTGAGAGGTTCATTAATCCCGGTATTAAACATTTATCATGTACTATAGAGGGACAGCCAAATCAAGTCTAGCCTCAGGCTATTTAACATATCAAAACTTTGATTGGAGGTTAAGAAAATATGTGGTTCTGGTCAACACAATGATACCACTACTGGTGTTACAAGCAAATCTTTACATCTACTGATGTTAGGCTTCATGAGATACTAAACATCTAAATTGCCATTGTAGGTTGACTTAGATCTACGATGATGATAAGCTGCATTGATTCAGGAAGGCGCATTGAAAACGGCTCATAAGGAATAACTAAAACAAAGTGAGAAAGAGCAAGAAAATGATGAGCCATAAAAATATATCTATTTGTAGTGATGGATTGCACAGTCTCAACATAGAGGAAATAGACTAAAAGAATTGTTTACTAATGGACCAGTTAAGTTTTCTACCAAAAGAAGCACACGGCTCTCTATATGGCGGGCAGACTGGCTGTGGCAAGACTGTATTTGTTTAGATTTATACAAACAGTTGTACAAAATCATTTACGGGGGGGGGGGAGTTCATTTATATATTCTGTCCAAACACTACACAACAATTAAACATACAGAGAGAGAAAATTTATTTGGACAGGTGAGAATTATAATATAGTCAATCCTCTGACAGGCTAAGGAGCTGTTTAGATTACCTGTTACAGCTTTTTGAAATTTAGGCAGACACCTTTTCTTAATAGACGACTTCTCAGCAGAGCGTGACATTGGGTTATCAAATGAATAGTTTGTCTAAGTCGCTTTCAGTGGGAGGGACATGCACCGATATATGTTTGGTTTGCTGACACAAAAATATAATAGCATATTAAAAGATTTCCGTGAACAAATCTAAGTCGTTGTAATTTTTCACATGAAAGACAGAGTTGGGTTTAATAATTGCTCTTCGGAGAATGATGTTATTACAGACGGGACAAGAAAGAGAAAGAATAAACATAAAACTCAGAAGCTCAAAGCTGTAAAATAATAATCAAAAACAGGCAGCCGACTAAATACAGTGTAGTGTAAAACCCAATAGCTTATTTTTTTTTAAACCACACACAAGAACATGCAGCCAGGAACACATACACTCTCTCAACACCCACACATAATATGTCCTGTGCTCTCAGCTGCCTACTGTTGTGTTGTATGGCAAACATGCCACAATCTTTTGCTAACACACTCGTGGCTAAGTATTGCACCATGGAAGGTACATCGACGCAAAAGAGGCGTGGCATAAATATTGCGCCCTGATAGATGCTTTATATTTTATTAATTTTCACTCTTTCTATTCGCCCTCCAGGGCAGCCCAGTGGGGAAAGTCTGGAATGCGTTAGACAGGGCCTGCGGTAGGCAGCAGAGCTGGCAGGATGGGATCGAACCCCTAGGATAGCAGTAGTACAGGTCCTTTTGTTGTGTGAATTGCGTTCTTCGTGGTGGTGTGTGATTGGCGTGTGTCGCTTTCCAAACAGTCGTGATTGACGGGATATCTTCTCTGCTACCCAAAGCTTCGTTGCAGTGTCCTCCAAATTGCTCTCCTTCTGTATCGGAGCCTGGGTAGCGGAGAAGGTTTTGCACTTTTTTTTTTTATAATAAAAAATTCAGCATAAATCAGATAATAAAAAAGAAGTATTAGTTTATTTTTTTAAAAGTATTTTTGTATTAGTTCTTGACAAGATATTGTGGGTTTTTTAGTATTTTTGTATTAGTTCTTGACAAGATATTGTTTAGCAAAAATCCCCTAATTTTATAGTTTTACCCATCAAAAAAATAAATTAGTATTACTTTCAGTTTTAGTAGAGAGATAGGGTAAAAGCCGAGTCAAGGTAAACTGCTTAGTTTTTATATAAAACTATGCAATTTTTGGTCCGATATAAGGCGAAGCCGAATCGTTTTGGGCCAAAAGTTGCTGGTTTGGATAAACAGTAAGTGGGTTGAGCTTGACTGGGCTTTTACCCTATCTCTCACCCACACACACACACACACACACACACGTACACACACTACACTTTCAAGTGTGTATTTGTGTGTGTGTGGTTGTGAGAGAGGAGCGGAGAGGAGAGAGAGTCTGAGAGAGAGAGAGAGATGAGAGATGAGAGGTGAGAGAGAGGAGAAATAGTGTGTTGTGTGTGTGTGTTGTGTGAGTGTGTGTGTGTGTGTGTGTGTGTGTGTGTGTGTGTGTGGTGTTTGTGTGGGATGGTGTGTGTTTGTGTGGCCTGTGTGGGGAAAAGAGGGTGCAGTCTTTTTGTCATGAATGTTTGGCCAGTTGATTGCTTTTCTGGTTCATGGTTCTAAGTGTACTTTTTAAGTGTCTTTTTTTCTGAAGATATTGTGGGATAAGCTTTTTGTTGTGCTTTGTTATATTACAGTCTCCTGAGTTTATGTGTTAATACATTTTGTCACCCGTTCCATTCAGCCACACTAGCGGCCTACTCTTAAAAAAATGTGGAACAGGCTTTACATGTGGGGCACAAGCTGTCTGCACACAGGACCTTTGGTTTATAGTTCATGGGAAAAGATAATTGGGAGTGGAGTTGCCAATGATGTTAATTCAGAAGAAACCCATGTGGGTTTTTCTGTTAATTGAGATAATGAAGTATTGCCATTGGTACACACACAAAACATAAATTAATAATGTTAATAATAATAACCAATCATAATTATTATAATAATAATAATAATAATAATAATAATAATAATAATAATAATAATATTTATAATAATAATAATAATAATAAAAAATAATTAATAATAATGATAACAACAGCAATAACAATAATAATAATAGTAGTATTAATAATAATGACATTCCATTTAAGAATTGGTTTCATTAAATTCTTTGGTTTAATAGTTAGGAAAATGTTAGCAGAGCGTGTTTCAATCACGGACCTCGGGATTATGGGCCCAGAATGGCTTCCACTGCACCACTCTGCTCTGGTCATTCTGGATTACAAAACTTTACAAACTCTAGCTACTTTGTGTATTTGTGTGTGAGGTGGGTGTGTGTGTGTGAGTGTGAGTGAGAGAGAGAGAGAGGTGACTCGAGATGAGGAGAGCGACGAACGATGAGAAGATGAGAGAAAGAGAGGAGTGGAGAGTTGATAATGGGAGTGGGGAATGCTCAAGTTTTATCTATTCTAGGCTTGGCTGTTTTTTGAGCTCTTAAAAGGGATTTCATGCTTTTTTGTTGTTGACACATGAACATTTAATTGTTCATCTTTATTTGCCGTGTTCTATAGAATTTCAGCAACCAACTGCACCATTACTGGTGGATCTATGTTTAGGTTGTCTGGTATTTGTGCGATTGCATCTTGAATGCTTTGTACCACGTTTTGCGCTTGTGTAACATTTAGCTCTATTGTCTGAAACACTTTGTCCATACTGAGCCTCAACTAAAATCTCTAACTCATATAGTAAGAAAAAAAATAATTAATTAATTTTAATTGCTTCTTGTTTTTTTGTTTTGCTACGGTATGAAGCAGTGAATCTACCACAGGTAATTCTTAGCTCCTTAATAGAGTACTCAGCTGAGTACTGTCCAGGCCAAGCAGATACCCCTTTTTTATATATTCCTTTTTTATTGAGTCAATGTCCACAGGCATAGCTTTGTGTTCTTTGTTCTGGAGGTCGAACTTTTGACGCTTGTAGTCATCGTAGTCATCCTGAAGACGCTTGAACTCCTCTTCTGATATTGTGGAATATGTTAGAGCTTTGCTAATAATGAGCCTGAATGAGCTTAGCTTGGCTAATGTCAAGGCAACAACAGCATCATGTTTTTCTAGTTTACGCACAACCTTCTTCGAAAGACTGATGTGACAAATGAACAGGCTCCTGCTGTTATTGAAACAGAGCCCAATGCTATTGATGCAGGAGCACCAATTCCAGTAGCCAAGAGAGCAATGCCTGTTCCTGCTGCGGCTGTAGACAGTGTTGCTGTACCTGTAGTAATAGAGCTCAACACAGTAAATGCTGATCTGTACCTACGCCTGCATTTGTATACTTTGCTAGTTGTTGCTCAATGTCATGCTGCATCTGTGTAATGTTTGTCAAACGAAAGGTATTAGCATTATCATTAAGAGGTTCAGGATCTGGTGCACTAGGAACTTTAGGATATTTAGCGGTCGTCATCTTCTTCTTATACTGTTTAAAAAAACCGTGTGTGTAATTTTTATTGGTATTCATTCATTAAGTCTTGTAATTGATTGTCGGGCAGTACAACTTCTGTGTAATAGACTGCAACAAGGTCAATGTGGTGTAGATTGAGGGTTGCTAATTGTGTCAGCTGTGGTGGGTCTAGGAGCAAGTTGACTTTATTACTGGAAATGTTCCCTTCAATGTCATTGTCACCCCCGCTGTTCTGAATAGCAATAGCAAATCTGAGGGCATCAACATCGAGTAGTAAGTCCGACACAAGCAACAAGGGAAAGAACTACTACCCCCACCACAGAGCAAACAAAAAAATTAATTATTCCCCTTGTAAGAGACAGTCACTATGATGAAATAACTGCTTTAACAAGTATACTTGTTTTAAGCGGCCTTGCTTATCTTTATTTTAGAAAGAAGAAAACCAACAACTAAAACCAGTAACGCCCACAAATGTTCAGCCATAAATCCCACAACTTTTCCTGCTGTTGATAATAGCCAGCTAACAACAGAACCAATTATACCGGCAAGAGCGTCGCCAACTTTGTAGGCTAATTTTTTTAATAGGTCCTAAGTGGCCGATTTTTCCTAACCCAGGCTGTGCCTTGGGGCGGAAGGTGGTGTGGGGGGGCGGAAGTGTCTTTTTCACCCATACAAAAGTGTGCTAATAGCAAACCCAATGCGTAATTATACTGCAAGTTTATGCCTTGCCGCGAAACAGTGAAACGGATTCTTTCCGCTTGACAATTTTCATAAAGAATTCGGAATTGTTTCTTTTATTCTGCAAACCTGAGATGATTTGTTGCTTTATTGTTTAAGACCTTAATCTTCTTGGCGTTCTCTTGCAGTTTTTTTAGACGCTGTTATTCTTTTTTTTTAACTTTCCTGGTCAAGGTTTGCATCATCTGCTCTGCAGCTTTTCTTTTCTTTCTAGCTGAGTCTACATCACCTATTTGCTAAATTTTTTTATCGTTCGCCTCAATACTCTGTATGCTTGTTTGAGCCCCATTATTTCCAAGGCAGGGTTGATCATTTATTGTTTTCAGTGCTGGTCTTTCATCTTTTGTGTGAAGCTTTTTCAAACTCCAGAATGTTTCAGTTTTGTGTTGCCGACTGGCTAGGTTTTCAAGTGGTAGACTTTCATGTTTTTTGGGTAGGTTTTTTCACTTTTTGTATTGTGCAACAGTTTTGGTTTGGTAGTTTAGGATAATAGTGCTTCTTTAATACCTAGTTTTCCTTAGTGAAAATGCTTACTTTGTCTAAGTGTATTTTTTGCAAAAAAACTATTTGGATTATTTTTCTTTGTTAATAAAACCTTTTGTCCTGTGTCGGTTCAGCATACGATTGTTTTTGTTGCCCATATCATAGTCATATGGTCTAGTACTCTGGCTTTGGTTGTCCCAAATTTGGTGAAATCTTTAACCCTGCTTTCAAAAATTTCCTTCGATGAAGTAAGGGTGCTACAGAGCTGCCGCTTCACCCATACATCAGCGGCGTAAACACATCACCATACTATATCATATCTTCCATTATTCTATTATTGTTTTTTTTTTTTTTGCTACTTATAAAAAAAAAGATGCGAAACAAACTTGAGCAATCCTTGACCCAACAGACTTTAAAGATCCCTAGCATTAAAGGAAACGACGACAACGTTATTACAAAAAACCCCCCTCCACTATTGAGGAAAATAATTCTGACGTTGGGTTTCCAAATTTTAGGAAAAGATGATTCAATGTTCCGGGGACAACTAGGCTTGCTTTCAATAGAACAGAGTCTGGAATGATCAAAACAATTGGGTAGCAAACTTGGGTGGGGCTATTAAAAAAAATTTAGTGCAAGCTAGAAGCGGGGAATACTGTCATTAAAAAATGCCGACATATTCTTGATCTATACTTTTTTATGGAGCAAAAGAAAAAAAGAATCTTATTTAAAAGGCAAAAGGATGGGGGGACTAAAACACAGAGTGGGTTTCTGCGAAAAGGGGAACAGGAAAAATAACTGCCAAAGCAAAAGCCATGAAAGGTTTTTTATTCCTCTTGACTTTAACTGCTTGTCCACAGCCTTACATCGGGGCAAACTCAGAACAGACTTTCTTATGACTCCCTTTAATGACAGTGCCCTTTTATTACATCCAGTGACGCTGACGCAAAGACAAAATCGGGTATATCTTTAGAGTATTTTGTCAATACCCAGAGCTTGCCCCTTTGATTGCACAGCAATTCATAAAGGCTTGCTATCTATTATGAAAGAGTGCTTAACCATAGACTTTAAATGAAATAAAGCAGATACTGTGTGGAACATAAATCAAACACTCCGGAAAGATCTTTAAAAGGAATATTAATGCTTTTTTGAAGAACCAACCACCCCCTTTTCCGATTAATAAAGGGGTTTTCTTTAACCCGGTATTAAACATTTACTTTACAAAGGGGCAGCCCCAAATCAAGTCAAACGCCTCAGGCTATTTACCAAAAAACACTTTGATGAGGAAGAAATACTTGGTTCTGTCAACACAATGATCCCACTAGGTGTTACAAGCAATCTTTACATCTACATGAGTTAGGCTTCAGAAACCTAACACAAAATATGCTTTTGGGGTTTTGATTAAGATCAAACAAAAGATTGCTGCATATTCAGGAAGACCATTAAAACGGCTCATAAGGAAAAACTAAAAAAAAGAGAAAGAGCAAAAAGATGTTTAAACCCAAAAAGCAAAATTAAAAAGGGTAAAGCAGATACGTGTGGAACATAAATCAAAAACTCCGCAAGAATTAAAAGGAATATTAAGCTGTTGAAGAACCAACCCCCCCCTTTCCAGATTAAGTGAGGGGTTCATTAACCCCGGGTTTTAAACATTTATCATGTACTAAGAGGGACAGCCAAATAAAGTCTACGCCCAGGCATTTCCCATACAACACTTTGATGGGGGTAAGAAAATACTTTGGTTCTGGTCAACACAATGAACCACTATGGGTTAAAAAAATCTTTACACTAAAAGATGTTTACTTCATAATACCAAACACAAAATACTTTGGGGGTTGATTTAAGATCTACAATGAGAAAGCGGCATGATTCGGGAAACCATTAAAACGGCTCTAAGGAAATAACAAAACAAATAGAGAAAAAAGCAAGAAAATAGAGCCATAAAAATTATCTATTTTTAGTGATGGATGCACAGCCAACATAAAGGAAATAGACTAAAAGAAATTTTTACTAATGGACCCCTAAGTTTTTTCTACCAAAAGAAGCACACTGCCTCAATTGCGGGAAAACTGCGTGGCAAGACTGTAATTTGGGGGTTTAGATTTATTAAAACAGTGTACAAAATCATTTTGATTCATTTTTATATTCTGCCAACACTACACAAAATAAAAAAACAGAGAGAAAAATTTATTTGGACGATGAAAATAAAATTTAGTCATCCCTCTACAGCTAAGCGAGTGTTTAGAAAACGTTCAGGCTTTTGAAATTAGGCAAAACCCCTTTTCTTTAAAACGACTTCTCAGCAGAGCGTGACATTTTTTTAACAAAGGAATAGTTTGTCTAAGCTCGCTTTCATGGAGACATGCACAGATATCTTTTGGTTGCTGACACAAAAATATAATAGCATATTTAAAAATTAAACCCTGAACAAATCAAAGCGTTGTAATTTTTCACATAAAAACAGAGATGGGTTTTAAAAATTGCCCTTTGGGGAATGATGTTATTACAACGGACAAGAAAAGAAAGAATAAACAAAACTCAAAGCTCAAGCATAGTAAACTAATAATCAAAACGGCCACCACTAAATACTGTTAGTGTAAAACCCAAAAGCTTATTTTTTTTAACAACAAAGAACATGCGCCAGACACACATACACTCTCCACACACCCCACATAATATGTCCCGTGCTCTCAGCTGCCTCTGTTGTTTATTGGAACATGCCCACAAATTTTGCTAACCAATCGGGCTAATATTTCACAAGGAAGGTACCCTCGCGCAAAGAGGCGTGGCAAAATTGCGCCTGAAAAAGCTTTATATTTTTTAATTTTCCTCTTCTATCGCCCTCCAGGCCCCAGTGGGGAAAAATCCGAAAGCGTTAACAGGCAGCAGGGGAGGGAGGCAGAGCTGGCAGGCAGGATCAACCCCCCAGGGGGAAAAGCAGTACTACAGTCCTATTGGGTTTTGTGAAGCTGTGGTGTGTGAATCTTTTCGCATCCAACATCTGAATCCGTATCTCTCTGCTACCCAAAGCTTCGTTGCAGTGTCCCCAAATTGCTCTCCTTCTTATCGGGGCCCGGGAGCGAGAAGGTTTTGCACTTTTTTTTTTTATAATAAAAAATTTAGCATAAACAATAATAAAAAAGAAATTTTAATTTATTTTTTAAAAATATTTTTTTTATTAGTTCTTGACAAATATTTTGGGTTTTTTTTATTTTTGATTAGTTTTTTGCAAGATATTGTTTAGCAAAAACCCTAATTTATAGTTTTTACCCCCAAAAAAAAAAATTAGTTTTACTTTTCAGTTTTAGTAAGAGATAGGGAAAAGCCGATCCAAGTAAACTGCTTAGTTTTTTTTAAAAACTAGCAAGTTTTTGGGGCCCATAAGGCAACCGAATCGGGGAAAAATTCCTGGTTTTGTAAACAGTAATGTTGAGCTTGACGGGCTTTTACCCTATTTTTCACACAACAAAAAAAACACACCCACAACTACACCACACCCCTTTTTCCCGTGTGGTGTGTGTGGTGTGAAGAGAGAAGAGAGAGAAGGGGAGAGAGAGAAGAAGAGAGAGAGAGAAAAGAGAGGGGAAAAGTTGTGTGGGGTGTTGTTGGGTGTGTGTGGTGTGTGGTGTGTGGGGTTTGGGGTGTGTGTGTGTGGCGTGGGTGTGTGTGGGTGGGAAGAGTGCAGTCTTTTTGTCATGAAGTTTGGGCCCGTATTGCTTTTTTTGGTCAATTTTTTCAAGTGTATTTTTTTTTTAAAGGGCTTTTTTCTTGAAGATAATGGGGAAAACTTTTTTGTGCTTTTTATAAAAACCCCCGATTATGCAGATAAACATTTTGTCACCCCTTCCCATCAGCCCAGCGGCCTACTCTTAAAAAAAAGGGAAAAGCTTTAACATGTGCCAAGCTGTTTGCACACAGGACCTTGGTTTATAGTCCATGGGAAAGACTAATTTGGGAGTGGGGTCCACTGAAATTTTAATTCCCGAAGAAACCAGTGGGTTTCTCAGTTAATTGAGATAAAGAAGTATTTCCATTGGTACACACACAAAACATAAATAATAATGATAATAATAATAATATAATAATATTAATATATAATAATAATAATAATAATAATAATAATAATAATAATAATAATAATAATAATAATAATAATAATAATAATAATAATAATGATAACAACAGCAATAACAATAATAATAATAGTAGTATTAATAATAATGACATCTCCATTTAAGAATTGGTTTCATTAAAATCTTATGTTTAATAGTTTAGAAAAAGTTAGCAGAGCGTGGTTTCAATCCACGGACCTCTGGATTATGGGCCCAGCATGCTTCCACTGCACCACTCTGCTCCTGGTCATTCCTGGATTACAGAAACTTTACAACTCTAGCTACTGTGTGTATTTGTGTGTGATGTGTGTGTGTGTGTGTGTGTGTGAGTGAGAAGAGAGAGAGAGAGAGAGAGAAGAGAGAGAGAGAGAGAGAGAGAGAGAGAGAGAGATTGATAATGGGAGTGGGAATGCCGAAGTTTTATCTATTATAGGCCTTGGCCCCTAATGAGGGGGTTTTGTGCATGGAACTGTGTGTGTGTGTGTGTGTGTGTGAGAGAGAGAGAGAGAGAGAGAGAGAGAGAGAGAGAGAGAGAGAGAGAGAAGAGAGAGAGAGAGAGAGAGAGAGAGAGAGACAATGACAATGACAATGACAATGACAATGACAATGACAAAGGTTTAATGTGTTGAGCAATTATGCCCATTCACATGGGGACAGTGGGGCGAGGACTGGGCACAAAACACATATATAATGAACAACATAATTAATCAAACACCCAAAATGGTCCACATGGCATGAATTCCAAACCATGGTTTTGATACAGTAGACTATTGTTATTGTCTATAAATACTGTTGGATATTCCAATCACAGTGTCTTTACGTTAAGTTTGTGTAGAAGTCTTTCACACAGTCATCAAGGCACATCTGTAGAAAGCTTTCCTTTTGGTACAGCAGCGGCTCCATCAACCATGCATTGTTTCAGTTCTTGCAGCATGGACATAGTGTTGTCTACATTTTTTGTAAATTCCTGTAAATAATCCCAGACATCACTGACGGGAACACTATCATCACTGTCTCGCATTTCACTGCTATTTTTCACATGTTCAGCACACTCCCACTTTCTTCCTCAGTCTCATTCTCTTCACACTCTTCCTCACTCTCATTCATTGCACGTTCTTCCTCACTCTTATTTTCTGCACGCTCTTCTTCAGTCTCATTCTTTGCACATTCATTTCCCCCCTTACACCCATTCCCTTCACCACACACTCTGTCTTTCACTTCATTTTCACAAGTATAGACAAAATCTATCATTTCTCTCGCATCATTACTGCGCGAAATTGTTACTCTCTGTCTGTCTATATCATGCTCTTTCATATCAATACAGCCTTCATTCCGACAACTGCTTGAAGAGGGAGGGTAATGTTCACCACACTCAAACACATTGATAGGAGGGTTGCTCTCACAGTGGCTCGCAGCATCGTAATATAAGCTAGGTTGGGGTGGTAAAAACAGAGGAGAGGAGGAACGAAGCCTGTTCATTATTTTTCCTTCTTTATTTGTTCTGTAAGCTTCCGCTCTTCTTCTGTCCCTGTTCATCTGAGATGGGCATTTTTCCTATATGTCGTATTCATCACTGGTGTGACAGGGGAATGGTCGGTACTATTACCTGTCAAACGAAGAATGACAACAGTTTGACGTCCTCTCCCTTCCACCTTGAACGAAGACGCGTGTGTTCAAGAAGTGCTGCGTTCAACATGCACTCTAGTGTTGCTGGTAGTCCATACACTGGCATTTGATTTCAAACAACTTGCAAACCACAAAAACTCACACACAGCTGGAGAGAAGCGTCTTGCTGGCAGCCAAGCAAGGAAGCCACTCCGAGAGAGAGAGAGAGAGGAGAGAGAGAGAGAAGAGAGAGAGAGAGAGAGACAGAGAGAGAGAGAGAGAGAGAGAGAGAGAGAGAGAGAGAGAGAGAGAGAGAGATTAGGGGAAAGGACTCTATTCTTATGTTGAATAATAAATAAACAATGATTATCATCTCCTTGTGAGCTCATTTCTTTTTTTGTGAAGTTCTTTTATTTTGAGGATAATGGCATAATCACTCATTTGCTGTTTCACATCTAATTCCTGTGTGTTTGAGATTTTGCAAAATTGTGTCATTCGTTCCCACTGGTTCACCTTCTCTTCTAAAAAGCAGAACATATTTTAACATTACTCCTGGGATGTTCCACATGCATTTGGGGATTTTTGTTGTTGTTTTTGATGTTTGATTTTAGATTAATAGAGCCCCAGCAGAGTTATCTGATTTATGAACTGTGGTGGCAAGTCATCCCACTTGAGTTCCTGGAGCCACCCTAAAAACAGCACAACAACAACAACAACAACAACACAACAATTCTGACAGGCAACAGACAGGCCCACACAGGCCCCAAAGCCCTGCACCAGCCAGAGCTCTCTGTAACGTGCGTTCGCACACGTCACCTCAGCTTAGGCCTAAGTTTAACAGTCTCATCCCAACGATCTGGAGGAGGGGAGGGGTGGAGGTAGAGTCTGTACTGATGTTAACTCCATTGAGCGGGATTCTTCTTCTTCTTCATCGTAGTTGACGCTCAGACAGCAACTACTGTCTGCTATATGAGCGAAAATGCGTTGCGCTGCTGTTATGCTCCTGACAAGTCAGACAAAGGGTGTCCGACTTCGGCATAGAAGAGAACTGTAATCTTTTAAAGCCTGTCTGGAAGGAGAATTGACCAAGAAGGCAGAAAAAAGACAAGAGGGGGTGACAGGAAGAAAAAAACCAAGGTCGAAAAAAGCGAGTGATAAAAAAGAGGAAAATTGTAGCAGACAGTGTGGGGATTCAAACCTGGGTCAGCAGTACAAAACAAACGTCCCCCCCCCCACCCAAACCTAGAGCTATCCTGGACATTTTAGTTAAATTCTCCCTAGACAGTAATTCTTTGTGTGTGTGTGTGTGTGTGTGTGTGTGTGTGTGTGTGTGTGTGTGTGTGTGTGTGTTCTTTTTTCTTTTTTATGCAGATTGCAATGTATTCAGTAATGTTATATTATGGGGAGATGAAGAATGGTAAATGAATGAGTCAGTATAAGTATGGTGAAGTCATTCGTCATGATGTAGATAAAAAGGTAAAGGTGTCCCATAGCCTGCGTGGCCGTAGGGGAACGAGGTATCAGAGACCTCAGCTTCTCCAGGAGACAGCATATTGAGGGCGGCACTCATCTCCTCTCCTTCGCTGCTTTACCTTCCCTGATCCTAAAGAGGCAGGTACCCATTTACAGCTGGTTGAACTAGGGAACTGTCCTGAAGCCAAGGCGTGCAAACGGTCACCCATCCAAATGGTAACCAGGCTTGATGCTGTTTAACCTTGGCTGGGGAAAACAAGTGCTCTGACCATTAAGCTATCGCGTCACGAGGAGTACAGGTCAATGATGACAGAACTGTTGACTTGTCCTGTCCACATTGTGCTCGTGTTTGGGGGACAACAGTAACATTGTGTGACCCTTTTCTACCCGTGTGTCGTTTTGCTTGTTATTGCAGAGGTTATACATCTTTAACTGTTAACACTGTTGTACATACATCACAAGGTGGTGATTTTTTATCTTTTTGTAATTAATTATATATATATATATATATATATATATATATATATTCTGGATGAACCAAAAATATTAAAAAAACAATATAGGCTGCCCATTTGTATTGAGGACTTTGCATTAGTGAAACAAACCAAAAAAATAATGGCATTAGCTAAAATTGTTCACAGTAGTAAGCGTGAGTGTTCCGTAAATATTCTTAGCAAACTTGTGTAATTATTATTCTCTGTGAATATAAATATGAATGTGTGTTCGTATGTGCATAATGACATACATTTACGCACGCGTGTGGATATGTTCTCAGCAATAATGAGAAATAGGTCTCCTGTCATGATCTTTTTAGACAAATCCCGGACATGTGGGTCTTAACATTGTTAATAATATTTGTTGCTGAGGCTTTTCCTTCATGCAATGAGTAGCCGAATATATATTATATATAATATATATATAAATATATATATATAATATATATGTGTGTGTGTGTGTGTGTGTGTGTGTGATGGTGAGAGTGTGAGCGTATGTGTGTGAGTGAGTATGTGTGAGAGTGTGTGTGTGTGTGGTGTGTGTGTGTGTGTGTGTGTGGGGTGTGTGTGTGTGTGTGTGTGTTCGGGGTGTGTGAGTGTGTATATGAAAGAGAAAGACAGTAAATAGTAATAGTCTTGTTGTCGTTGTAGGCTTAGTTTTTTCTCACACACACGTAATTACAAGAATTCCGGAATTGTATATGTATCTATATATAAGAATTCTTATATCTATATAAAACCAGAACTATATATGTATACACACACACACACACACCACACACTACACAAAGTGAAAGTAGAACAACCAACATCCTTATATATATCTGTTCTCGAATATATTTAGGAATTCGCCTTTCTGGTTTATTTCTTGTAGGCTACTGATGAATTATTGCATGCAGAACATCAGATGCTGAACCAGCCTTGAACTGAGAACATTTTATGTTGACCAGCACATTTTATGTTGACCAGCACATTTTATGTTGACCAGCCCATTTTATGTTGACCAGGACATTTTATGTTGACCAGAACATCTTCTGTTGACCAGCACATTTTATGTTGACCAGCACATGTTATGCTGACCACCACATTTTATGTTGACCAGCACATTCTCTGTGTTCCCCCTCCCCCTGTCAAGCAATGGATTTGTTACTGTTGAATGTATGTATTGTATCAAGAGAATGTTTTCCTCTGGAGTTAACATCAGTGCAGACTCCACTCCCCACATATGCACTTCGGATTAGACTATACACTGAAGTCATGTGTGCGAATCCATGCAGACCATCTTGCGCTCAGGTTAAAAACCTGTTCCGCTTTTAGGAAGGGTAGGCCATTGTGTGGCAGTGGGAACGGATGAAACAGTTTACAAAACTGCATATACACTGAGACTGCATGTAATAAAAAGCACACGAGTGCTTATTCCATTATCCTCCAAATAAAAGAATACAAAATAAATATATAAAATAACATATCTTGAATTGCACTGTATACCGCTTACATTTACTGCAGATTTCTCAGCACAATATTCAAGCTGCTTTCCCTGTACAGAAGACATTGCTTACCTTGCATCCCCCTCCCAAAAAACCCTAACCAAATCACAACAACAACAACAGCAGCCGCGAATTTCATGCAGAAAAATCTGCCATGAGTTAATGTGGTTTAAAAATAAAAATAAAAGGTTGCAGTCACATGTATTGGTATTCAGATCTCCATGCTCAATTACAAATCACACCTTTGTACAGTCACATCACAAACAAAATCGTTTTGATAAAATGCATTTTTATTTGAAAAACATGGATTAAAATAGGAACCATAAAACAAACACATCAACAATTCCAATGAATAGATAATTTAATACATTGGGTTTTATACACAATGTTTTCTAGAATCTACATTAGTTTTTAAAGCTTCGTTAAAGAGTAATCAAATGTTTAAGTAAAAAAGAATGACATCAACTCATTCCTCACGCATTACTATCATCCATGCAAAAATTGTTTCACAAACATGATTCTAAATGCTATACACGTTTTGAAAGCTTCGTACCAAGTAAAAAAGGATGTGGCTAACTATCGCTACAGAGAATCAGCTTGTGAAGAAACTTTATTTAAAAAGTGAAATACTGTTACCATAGCATTGTGAAATAGAAACCTTGGTTTTGATGTTTGCATCTGTTCAATGTCATATGACTTAGACAAAATAAAACATCAGAGAAAATTAGTTTATCAACAGAAGAGCTTGATCATTGCTGTCCAGATGGATCAGTTTCAAAGAAGGTATACCTATATATCTGGACCTTTTCAATTTTAGTACAGAAAGTGGTGTACATATTTTAAGACCAGGTAATTCCCTGACCTCTATTAAATGTAAAATGTCTTTCATAATTATCTCCTCAGTCATTCTGAGCTGTCTGTTTAAAAAAATGAGTAGTTTCCTAATAAAGATTGTGACAAAGTCAACTGCACACTAGTTACAGTCAGGGGAACTCCAGTCATGTTAAAAAAAAATAACACACCATCACATAACATCAAGTTAAGTAAGCATGGGAAATGTGACTGGAAACTTCACATTAATCCATTTTAATAACTTATTATTATTAGTTTGAGTACAGTATGTTGATGGAAATAACATAGCCCACAATACAATGTACATTGAAACAGAGGGACACATAGAAATGTTCAGTAGACAAAGTGTCTTGCTCATCTCGTATCACTTACCATTCATATAGTTTCTTCTGTGGGCATGACCAGGGATCACAGAAATCCATACAGGTGAAAACAGACTCCCTTGATTTATATCTGTTCTTGTTTCAAGATGGACGTCACATGTGTTGTGTACAAGATTCTCATGTGTTGTACTGTAAGCTGATTTCTATGTGCGTTCTTTAGTTGTGTATAACTTGGGTTACCTTTGTCCTGTGTAGATGTGTTTGTGTCTGACTGAACTGAAGGTTCCACTCTGCACTTTGGCCACTGTCTGCTTGGACTAGCCTGTGTCTGTTTCATGGGATTTGGGGGCAGATCCCTATCCATAGTGTTGACATTATTGTGTTTGGTGTTCTCTGTGAAGTAATTTGTGTGCTCTTAAGTTTCGTTTGGTGGATAATTTCTTTCCAGAAATGTACAAGTATAAGGCTTTTCTCTTGTGTGGATTCTGATATGGTATATCAAATGATGTTTCTGGTAAAAGTCATATGACAATATGCACACTTGTGCGGCTTTCTCCCTGTGTGGGTTCTAATGTGAACAGTTAAATTACTTTTCACAGCAAAAGTCATATCACAATATGTGCACTTGTATGGCTTTTCTCCTGTGTGGCTTCTAATGTGAACAGTTAAACTAATTTTATGGGTAAAAGACATATCACAATATGTGCACTTGTATGGCTTTTCTCCTGTGTGGGTTCTAATGTGACCAGTTAAACTACTTTTCTGGGTAAAAGTTTTATCACAATATGTGCACTTGTGTGGCTTTTCTCCTGTGTGGGTTCTAATGTGACCAGTTAAACTACTTTTCTGGGTAAAAGTTATATCACAATATTTACACTTGTGTGGCTTTTCTCCTGTGTGGGTTCTAATGTGCTCTGTCAAGTCCTGTTTAATTGTAAAGGTTTTATGACAGTATGTGCATTTGTATGGTCGTTCTCCTGTATGTGCTCGCAAGTGTCTTTTTAAATGTGCACACCAATGAGGTTCAATCCCAGGACTTAGTGGACCCATAGGATTGAAGTTGAATGGTCTTAACCACTGAGGTATACTGTCTGTCATCTGTTTGTGTGTTTGCGGTGTTTGTGTGAGTATGTGTGTGTAAACGCGTGTGTGCCTCTGTGTGTGCTTGCCTGTGTGTGTCTATGTGTGTGTGCCTCTGTGTGTGTGCCTATTTGTGTGTATGTGTGTGTTCTTTCTTTAATTAAAGGTCTGTTCACTCACGGTGATATTAGACCAAAACTAAAATGTTACAAGATATAGAGAATGTGCGCGTACATGTGTTTTGTCTCTGTGTGTGTGAGGGGGAGGGATTGTATGCGTTTCTGCACGTGAACGGGCGCGTGTCGTGTGTGTGTGTGTGTGTGTGTATTTAGGTGTGCTTGTAAGAATGTGAGTAGATGTGTATTTGGGAGCTAAGGTAGGGGTGTGCGTGCGTGTATGTATTTGTATACGTGCGTGCGTGCGAGTGTGTTTCCTATTAGTGTCTGTGCATGATATAAAAGAAAGAAAAAAGAAATAAATTATTGGACGGACGGGGGAGGGGGCATTGAACAACCTAAACTTCAGCAAGAGCAATCACATCAGTTTTCCAACAGGGCTTCTAACTAAACAAATAACCATCTCCATCATAATCACATTATCGGCCAATAATTGTTCAAATGACATATTTGAAATCTTACCTACAACTGTACCAGAATAAAAATGGTCAAAGTACTTCACACTGAAGAATGACATGCTTAAGTGACAAACCAGAACAAAATAGACAAGTTAACTGTTTACTGAATTTAGTCCTAAATGCATCCAATCTGAACCTGTAGATCAGACTTCCCAGCAGTTTGATATGGAAATGACACACTGACACTTATTGAATGTCCATGTAAAGAATACTTTCGTTGGGTCTTTTTTCTTTAAATCATTGATCCCACAGTGGATCACAACA
>CM054154.1:41460623-41523151 GCA_028751875.1 Rapana venosa
TATCAGCACCCACATCATCTTTGAAATAAAGGAAAATTTTTTTCCACCGGGTTTGGGACGAAAGTTTTTTGTTCAGTGCCTTCTCCACGCCCAGGAATCTTTTTCCGGGTTTTCCCCTCCCTTTTTGTGCCTATGTCTGATGGGCTGTTGAAACCCCTTTTCCCAAAAGTTTTTATGGCTTGATTTTTTCAAGGGGAAAACATGCTTTTAAACAAAAAAGGGTACAGATATAATCCTCCCACCCTTTTGCATGGTTTTTTTTTGTCTTGAGTTAGTGGTTATTGTGTGCTTTTCCCTTTCAGGTGTGTCAAAAAGGCCCAATTTTTTTTGGGGTTTTTGGGAAAATCATCAGGATTGTTGCATGGGGATATGATTTCCTAAATTATTATTTGTTTGTTTTAAAAATTTCGGGCTATATTATCTTTTTTCTAAATTGACCCCCAAGGGGACTTTCTATAAAAACCCTTTTGGGAAAAACAGGGACTTTGAACCCCAACAGTGAATTCACACATCCCCTTTTATCAGTTTGATTTCCCCTTTGGGAAAAAAAACCCCGTACCAAGGATCCCATATTTGGGAAAAACAGTAAAACCCCCCTTCTTTTTTTTCCCATGCAAATCGCAAGTGTCATTCCGTTACAAGTCCCGGGCAAGGTAAAAATTTTCCTTTAGTGTCAGCTGAAATTACAAAAGTACCCTGGGGTTTTCCCCCTTTTTCCCTTTGGGAAAATTTTCTGATATTTTTCAGTTGACTTTTTGGGGGGGAACCCATTTTTCGGAGACAGGTTTTGGGGGCTTTGTTTATTTTTTCATTTTACCCCAAACTGGGGTTTGACGTGTGTTGGTCTGTGTGTTGTGCTCTGTTTTGAGGGTTGGCTTTGCGGGATTGCCCGGGGCCATGTTGGAAAAAACTGAAGTCATCTGCAACGCCCAAAAACGGGTTTCATGTTTAGTTTCGGGTATAAAAGGGGAAGCCCTGTATGTAGTTTTTTTTCCCCTGTTAGGGTTTCCCTTTTAAGTGTCATGTGTATGTTCTGAGTTTTGGTTTTAAATGCAAAGAGTTAAAGGTTTTGTTTCTTTTTTCTCTGAAATTACTTTTTAAAACACTAGATGTTAAAAAGCCCCTTATTCCAAATGGGCTGAAAAGGGGTATCTTTTTAAATGAAATTTTTTTATTTTCCCCATGTGTCCTTGTTTTTGTCTCAAACAAAAAAACCCTTTGGGAAGGGAAGGGAAAAAGAAAAAACCAAAAATTTTTTAAAGAACAATCACTCGAAAAAATTTTCTTTTTCTTTTTGCATATCTTCACCCAAAAAAAAATTTTCCCAAGAGGGTAGTACTTTAAAATCCCCCTCCCCCCTGTGTTTTATTAAGGAAAACCAGCATCAACACCTGCAACATATGAAAAATATCAATAACTCACGAGCCCCCCCATGCCTTCCCCTATTTTCCCATTTTATGTTTTAAATTATATATGTATCAAAAACCCTTTATTATATATGAAAGAAAAATCCTTTCAAATGACTTGGAAAAAGTTCAACTAAAATGGAAAAACACTTTTGGGGGCAAAAAATGGGAATGACAAAAATTTAAAATTTTTTTAAAATGTTTTTTAAATTTCCTATAATAAAAATTTGAAAGCAATGTTAAGATTAAAAATTTACATAAAATTTTTAATGTTTGATTTTAAAAAATTTGGAAAGCACTCATACCCAGGTTTTTTTTTTTTTTTTCAGTCCACCACACAGCCCCAAACACACTTCGGAGAGACTTTTTCCCCAAGGCCCCTGTTAAAAAACGAAATCAAAACCCAACTTTTTCACACCGTGAAAATTCCTTTTCCCGCATTTGGAAGAGAAAGGCCCATTGTGTCCCCGGGGAAACAATGAAAAAATTTTTAAAAAACCGCTTACACACGGGGCCCTGGATATTAAAAAAGCACATGATTGGGGCCCATTATCCGGATAAAAAAGAAAAAAATAAAATAAAAAAAAATAAAAAAAAAAATACATATACACACACACTTAAGCACACGCACATACGCATACCACATAAGCAAAAACACACGCTTTAAAATTAAACGAAAAAAAAAAATGGTTTTTGTTGAGGGTTTTGATTAGAAAGTTTGAAATTTTTTTTCAAAAGGAAAAAAAAGGGGAATGTTTATTTTCCCTTTCTTTATGGTTTTTTTCTCTACATTTTCCAAACACACAACCACACACACACACAAAACCCACACACACACACACACAAAACACAAAACACACACACCACCACCCCCCCACACAAAACACCCCACACACCCCCCACACACACACACACACACACCCCACACACTTAAACACAACATGCATGAACACTTGCACGTAATGGACACACACCACACACACACACACACACACACACACACACCAAAATACAAAAGAAAGACGGTTATTCACCCAAATCATAAATGACTAAAAAAATATAGGCAGGTTTAAAAAAAAACACTTTACCAGGGATAGCCCAGACACACGGAAACAAAAATTAAACCTTTTCCATATCTTAAAATAAACATTCATCCAAAAAACTGACAGGGGCCCACAAAACCCAGTTTCTAAAAGGAAACCTGAATGTGGTCAGAAAACTTAAAAGCCATGGGTGTGCTCGGTGTCTAGGACAATAAAACACAATGACGGGGCTCCCAGGGTTTTCGATTTTTTGTGAACTGTGGCTATGGTCCTTGTGGTAGTGAAGGAACTTAAGAAAAATTTTTAAAATAATGTTTTCCCTTCTTTATAGCTCTTGAAAAGCATTTTCATCAAGCCCCTGTTTTTCATATTGCATTGTTTGCCCATTGTTTTTATATCTGTCTGCCCTAGTGGGCTTTTTAAAACTGGCTATCTGTTTTTTCTGTTTTTAAAAAAAAAAATTTAAATTATTTTGCCCGAACTAAAGGTTTTCCCCCAAGGGTGGTGAGTTTTCCTTATGCAATCGATTTTGCCCCCCAAAGGTAAGCCCCATTCCAACTTTGTAAAATATACCCTGAAAAACGCTTGTGTTTCCATACCCTATAAAATTGCAAAATAGTTAGGGGGTTTCTTTAACAGGGCATTTTTTGATCTTCTGCTTATCCGCTTTGAAATTGACATGTGAGATTTTTTTTTAAACCCCACTTGCTTTTAAACCCAAAGAAAACCAATTGGGGGTCAACCATTGATTTAAAGGGAAACCCAAAAGAAAAAAGTTGAATGATTTTAAATACCTGACTTTTTTTTTTAGTGTTTTGGCTTTTGGGTCTGTGTTTTTTGCCTAAGAGTGTTTGGACAAGGGAACAATTGTTTGTTTTTTTCGAGGATAAGGGAATAAGCCCCAGGTTTTTTTTTACATCCACCCCCACCCTTAGGGATATAAGGTGAGGCAGACACAGAGAAGACAGAGAAAAGAGAGACAGAGAGAAGTGTGTGTTTTGTGTTGGGGGGGAATTGAACCTAAGAATGTTGGTTTTTTGTTTGTTTTGTGCGTGGGGCCGTGTGCGGTTTTGGGGCTTGTTTGAGGGGTGGTGTTTTTTTTTGTGTGCTTTGTGCGGTGCTTTGTGGTGTGCGTTTTTGTGGTGAGTTGTTGGTTGGGTGTGTGTGAGTGTTTTGTTTTTGGTGTGCCAATGTTTTGGGCCTCTGTTGTGTGTGTGAAAAGCACGCAAAAATGCCCCCTATGAATTTGTGCACTTTTGTTTGTGGGGTTTTTAAAGCACCCCTTTTGCCCCATGCAAAACACCACAAAATCTGAGAAATGAATGCTTTTGTGTGTGTTTTAAACCCAAATTTAACTTTTGTTAAAAATAAAAAAGGGAAATTAAAAAGGATATATGTTTAACTTTTTAAAACACTTTTGTGTTTTGGTGGGGGGTTTTTGGTGTGTGTTTTGGGTTTTGTTCTAAACCCCAAAATTTTAAAACCATTTTTGAGTCATGATAAACCCTTCTCGGGGGGTTTTTGGCTGTCCCCCTTGGGAAACCTCGGGGGAACAAAAGAGCAACACCCCCCATCATTTTTTCCTGTCTGATGTTTATTTTTTCCCTCTATCAAGTTATCTTTTTCACAAATTTTTGTGAGGGAAAAAAATCTTTTTTAATGTTTTAAATTTCTTTTGCATGTACTAAATGAAATGTTGAAATACGGAAACCTTTGGTTTTTATCACCCCACCCCAAAAGCTTGCACTTAGACTACCACTCACAGTCTAGAAAAAGGGGGGGTCCCCAGTTTCAGACACGAAAGGGGAATCACAGCAAAAACCCTTTAAAACCTGGACTTCTTTCTAGGCAGGTGGGTTACCTCAAAACCACCTTGCGGGGGTTTTCCTTTAAAATTTTTTTGCTTTAAATTTTGTGATTAACTTTTGTTTTTCATTCCCGAACTATTCATATTTTTTTAGGGGGAAATTCCCTTTTTAGGCCCCTTTTCTCCTTTTTAAAGTTGTTTGAAATTTCCCTAAAAACCTAAAAAGAGGTAAAAAAAAATTTAAAAATCTTAAATCATGAATAAACCCTGTTTGGGGTGCGTGTTTGGATGGGGTGTGATGTGTTAGGTGTTTGGATGTGTGTGGGGTTTGTGTGTGTTTTGTGTTGTGTGTGGTGTGTGTTTTTTTTTGTGGTGTGGTGTTTTGTGTGTGTGTGTGTGTGTGTGTGTTTTTCGCTGAAAGGAGATCACTTTTTCTACTGTTTCTTTCTCCCCCCAAATTTTGCAATCACACCTTTGGGGGGACAGATCCCCTACACCCTTTAATAAATCATACTTTTGCACTGTCACACCCCAAAACAAACTGCTTTTTTAATTAAATTTAAACCTTTTTATTGAAAACAAAAAAACAAAATATTTAAAGGAAGGTTGTACACTCAAAAAAACCCCAGAAAAAAGGAATCGTATGTACTTTTGGGATTTACCCAAAAAAGTTTTCAAAAGTCAAACCTTTTTTTAAAATTGTCCCTTAGTTTTAAAAAAAAAGGGTTTAAAAATAGGGTAAAAAATTTTTTAAAAAAAAACATTACCCCAAATGCAAAAAAAAACTTTTTTAAAAGCTCCAAAACAAAAGTAAAAAAATAGAATGGTTTTACTTTTTGCTAGAGAGAATAAGTTCGGGAAATTTTTTTTAAATGAAATATTTTTTAGAAACGACATTGCAAAAATTTCAAACCTGGATTTTGAGTTTGCATGGGGTTCCCAAGGTTGTATGACTTTGAAAAAAATAAAACATCAAGGAAGTGGGGTTTGGGAACAGTTTGCATTTAGAAAATTGCTGTTTTTATAATCATTTTCAATAAAAAACAATACAAATGTTCTGGGGGATTTTCAATGATGGTACCCCCAAAATTTGGCATTTTGGGGGGGCCAAAGGTACTTCATTGCCCACCGTTAAGGGTTAAAGGGGATTTCAAAATTTATTTTCGAAGTATTTGACTGTGTTTTAAAAAATTTTGTATTTTCATAATAATAATTCCCTCAAAGTAAACTGCACCCCAGTTCCCAGTCAGGGGGAGCCAAACCCATTTTAAAAAATTTAAAGGCAAAATAACACACCATCCCCCAATATTAAAGGGGTAAAAAAATTAAATTGAAAATGTCCGGGAAGCTTCATTTTTAAAAAAAAAACTTGCCTTTAAACATTCGAAAACAGTATGTTTGAGGTAAAAAAAACCCCCACAATACAATCCCCCAATAAACCAAAAGGGGCAAATTAAAATGTACAGTAGACAAAGGGGTCAGATCTTTTCCTTGTTTACTTCCCAAATTAAACCGGTTTCCCCTGTGCACTTGCCCAGCAATCACGGAAATAAATAAAAGGGAAAAATTGGCTCTTGATTTATATTGTGCCCTTTTATTGCAAGAGGGAAACTTTCACTGTGTTGGGGAAATGGGTTTGGTCATGTTTGAAACGTGAGTGTTTTCTAGGTGTTTTCTTTAGGGGTTGTAAAAAGGGGGTTACCAAAGTTCTGTGGGGTTTTTGGGTGAATTTTGAAAGATTTGGACGAAGGCCCCAAACTCTAAAACGGCCATTTTTTGTTTGGGGACTTCCCTTGTGTCCCCTGTTTCATGGGGTTTTGGGGGAAAGATCCTTGTCCATGGTGTGGGAAATTATTGTGTTAAGTGTTTTTGTATGAAGTAGTGTGTAAGTTCCTTTTTTGGGTTTAACTTCCCTTTACAGTTTTTTCCCATTTTTGATTTTTTGGCTTTTTTTTTTTTTGGGTTTTTTTTTAAATTTTTATTTTTTTAAAGTTTTTTTTTTTTTTTTTCCAAACAAATTTTTTTCACCGTTTTTTTTTGGGCTTTTTTCCCTTGGGATTCTTTTTTACTTTTATTTCTTGTTTTCTTAAATAAGCCCCAATTACAAATGTCCCCGGTGGTTTTCCTTGTGTGGGTTTTTATGTGGTTTGTTAAATATTTTTTTGGGGAAACATAAACAAAATATTTTGCACTTGTTTGGGTTTTTCCTGTGTGGGGGGCTTAAAGTGAAAAGTTTTAAAATTCCTTTTCTTGAAAACCAAAATCACAATATTGCACTTTGTGTTTTTCCCCGTGTGGGTTCTAATGGAAAAGTTTAAATATTTTTTTGGGGAAAAAGTCATATAAAAATGGCCCCCTTGTATGGCTTTTCCCTGTGTGGGTTTTTAAAAGTGAACAGTTTTTAAAAAAACCCTTTTTCTGGAAAATCTTTTCACAATATGTCCCCTTTGTGGCTTTTTCCTGTTGGGTTTAATGTGAACATTTAAAATATTTTTTTTTGGAAAAATCCCAAATTTATAATATGTTTACTTTTATGGCTTTTTTTCTCCTGTGTGGGTTCTAAAGTGGGAGTTTTAAAATTTTCCGGGGAAAAACCCTATAAAAAATTGGGGGCACTTGTGTGGGTTTTTCTCCCGAGGGGTTTTTGGGGTTACACTTAAATTTTTTTTCAAAAAACTATTTACAAAAATGGGACACCTTTTGTGGGTTTTTTTCCTGTAGGGTTCTATGTGGTTGTTAAAAAAAGTTTAAAGTAAACTTTATTACCCAAAGGGGCCTTTTTTTGGCTTTTTTCCTGTTGGGTTTGGTGGCAAATTTTTTTTAAATTGATTTCCCCGTTTTTCCAAAATTGGGAAAACTTTTTGGGCTTTTTTCCTTTGGGTTTTTAAAGGGGGCCTTTTAAGGGTTTTTTTTTGGGAAACCTTATGACAGGATGTGAAATTTTTTGCCCCTTTATTTCTTTAATTTTTTTTGGATTCGCCTTGTTCCCTTTCCCCCGTGGAAATTTTTTTGTCTTTCCCTTGTGGGGGAAAACTTTTAAGGGCCCTTTTCCTGTGTCCCAAGCATTTTTTGTTGTTTCCAGTTTTTTTCGATAAAAAATTTTGTTTTTACCTTTTTTACACGGGACATTTTATTTGGGGGCCAAATTTTTACCGTTTACCCCTTTTTGTTAGCTTTTGGTTTTCTGAAAAAAATTTTTGGGTTTTTTTTTCACCCAATAGTCAGCCTTTTTTCCCCTTAATCCTCACCCAAAACATGAAGCTTAAAGTTTTCATTGTCCCCCAGGGGACAAACGTTTTTTTTTTCAGTTTCTTCTCCACTGCAGGAAAAATTTCCAAGTTTTCCGCCCTTTTACTGTCCCGAATTTTTCTGACGGGTTTTTGGGAAAACTTTCCACAGAGATTTGGGTTAAAATTTTTTCAGACTTTAAAAAATGCCGTTTAACAGAATAGGGACAAATAGAATTTACCACACTTTAGGCCTGTGGGATTTTTTGTCTTTAGTTAGCACCCCCTTCTTCGTTTTTCTTTTAGGTTTTGTCACAGTCATCTTTTGTTTGGGTTTGAAAATATTCAGGATTTTTTCAATGTGGTTTTGCTTCCCCATTATTATTTTTTGTTGTGTAAAAAATCTCCCTATATTATTATTTTTAAATCTTCAAAGCCAAGGGGCCAACCTCTTTAAACTTTAAAACCCCCCGAAAACAGTGAGTCTGTGAACCCCTACAGGGGGAATTTCCCCCACGGTCCGATCGGTTTTTACTTTACCTTTGAAAGAAACACCTATACCAAACATTGAAAAATTTTGGAGCATCAGTCACACCTTCTTTGTTTTTGAATATCTTTTCAAATGCATTTTCAGGTACAATACAGCAAGGTCAACATTTTTCCCCTATTGTCAGCTATAGGTTTTAAAAATCCAGCGGTTTTCCTGCCCTTTCAAATGGATGTTTCCCATAGTTTCCCCGTTGACCCGTTCTGGGAAAACGACTTTTCCCAGGCAGATCGGGCAAAGTTCAAGTTTAGTCACCGAAAAAATTTGTTGACAGCTATTTGGTCGTGCTGAAGGACCTTTTTGGATGTTTGGGTTTTTCCGGGTTCCCGGGGGGGTCATGCGGGGGGAAAAAGAATTTAACTGCCAAAACAAGAAGAGGCCAGTAGTTTCAAGTTTTTAAAATTGATAGGTTGTTTAAAATTTTTTTTCCGTTAATTTTTCTTCTAAATGTCATGGAATGTCCCGAGAGGGTTGTTAAAATGGAAAGAGTTGAATTTTCTGTCTCTCTCTTTTTTAATTTTTAAAACTAGATGCTAAGGAACTTATTGCAGGTAGCTGAAAAAAAGTTATTTTGTTTATTTTACTATCAATGGTCTTTGTTCTCCTTGTCTAAGAAAGATAAAAACTCAACAGAAGATACAGAAAAAAAACAAAGAATCATAAACAACACTCAAATGGCAATAAGTGTATCCTTTTTGCATGTCTTTGGCAAAGGAAAAATTTCCCAAGGGTGGTTAAAGTTTAACCCCCCTTTTCCCTTTTGTTGGTTTTAATGATACCGCATCCCAACCCAAAGGAACACATATAATGCAAAAAAAACTCACCAACTTTTCATCATGCCTTTCCGCTGCTATTATAGGGAAATACCTAAAAAACCCGTTTTCCCATAAAAAAAGAAAAAAAACCTTTGAAAGACCTGGGAAAAGTTTTAAAATAATTTATGGATAAGGAAAAACTTTTGGTCACAAATAGGGTGACAACAAAATTTAAATCTGTAATTATGTAAGTCCCCCATACCCTTTTTAAAAAAGAATGACATTGTTTAGATGGGGGTTTTTTCATACAGTTTTTTTAAATTTTTTTTCAAGTTATGTAAAACCCCCCATTTCCCATGTATTTTGTTTTTCAATCACAAAACCACAACACACACACAAACACTTAAATGCACAAACCCTTTTTCCCCCCAAAACCCCACACGCCACCATGCACACGCGCGCACACACACACACCCCACACCACAACAAAACCCCCACACAAAATAAAAACACACACACAGCTTTTGAAAAAAAAAAAAAAACCCAAAATAATAGTTTGGGTTTTTTTTAAAATTTCTTTTCAAATTTTAATAAAGGGGAACAGAAAAAAGGGAAATTTTGTATTTTTCTTTTTTCATTTTCTTATTTTTTTAAACCCCATCAAACACACACACACACAAAAACCACACCCCCCAAAACACACCACACACAAACACACCCCACCACACACACACACACACAAAAACACGAGTGGGGGGTTTTACATTTCAACACATGCCCACATACACATACACACAAAAAAATTTAGTTCGGAGCATTATACATGCTAATTATATACAGGGGAAAAAGAAAAAATACTTGTAAAATCCCCAGACAAAACAAAAAAACGAAAGGTTAAAAAAACAAAAAATTTCCTTTTCTATATCTTGCAATTGCAAAATTCCCTCCACAAACGACAGTGGGCCACACACCCCGCTCTCAAAATATCCTTTAACTGTGGGTTTGCCCTCTGTAGAGCCAAAGGATGTTCGTGTTTTTAAGGAAAAAAGAACACAATTTAAAGTGGCCCGATTTTTTTTTAAATTTTTCCCGGGCTATGTCAAAGGTTTTCATTTTAAAAGGGAAATTTAAAAAAAATTGAAGGGGAAAGTGGTTTTTTTTTTTTTTTAGCTCCTTTTACAGCATTTTTATGGATAGCTGTTTTGTCTTGTTTCTCCCCCATTACCTTTTTAAATTTTTTTTTTTTTAAATTTTTCCGCCCCGCTTGTTAACTGGCCCCTCTGTTTTTTCTGGGGTTTTTTTCCCCTTATTTTGCTAGAATTCAAAGGGGTTTACCAAAGGGGGTGAGAATTTAGCCCCTAAAAAAAACGTTTTTTCCCCACCTTAGGTGCCGCATTCCAAACTTGGAAATGTATTCGGCATATTTTGGGGTTTTTCCCAAAAACCCAATTAAAAAGCAGAATGATTTATTTGATCTTTAACGTGAATATTCTAACCCTTTTTGCATGTTTTTGCTTTTTGAAGTTACCTAGGAGGTAGAAAAAAATCCCCCCGCCCCTTAAATTACCCCCAACCAAAATTAACTTCCCCTTCCCCCCCAAAACCTTTTAATTTCCCTTTTAAAAGGAAAAGAAATCCAAAAGGAAATGGGTTGGGTTTTTAAACAATGAGCAATTTGTGGCCCGTCATTTGTCCCGTAAGTTTCCTCTTTTGGGTGGGATGTGGGGGCGGGGTTTTTTTTAAATTTTTATTTTTTTTTTAAAAAAGGATATGGAAAAAGAAAATGTGCTATTTTTTTCTTTCCAAACCCCGTGTGTATCGATTTGTAAAATTTGTCATCTGTTTCCCCAAGCACACAATTGGGCCCACTCTTACAAAAGTTTGGGAAAATATTTAGACCCTCAAGGGAACCCCATAAAACCATGTGTGTATTTTGGGGTATGCACATTCCCAGTGTGTGTGTGCGTCGAGTGTGGGGGTTTTTCGTGTGGTTTGTGTGTGTGTTTTGTGACACTCAAATGTGAAAAAGCACACACATGGATAAAGAGCTTCACTTTTGGTGTGTTTTTTTTAGTAAATTTTTTATTAAGAAATAATTAAAAGATAACTAAGAGGTGTATTTTTTATGTGCGTGTTGTATATAAAAAGCACATAATGTATACCACTTCAAGTCATGATAAACTTCTCTGTGGTGAATTCTGGCTGCTCTCCCAGGGAAGAGCGCTTGGCTACAAGAGCAACACCCCCGTTATTTGTTCCAGTCTGCAATTGTGTTTATTTCTCTCTCAGAGTGACCTTCTTTTACAACATATCATCAGGGAAAATTATCTTAATGCTGTCAGTTCTTTTACATTTGCTAAATGCATGTTGCATACACTTTCTTGGTTTATTATCTCATTCAAAACACTTGGACTCAGACCACCGCTCACAGTCTAGAGGATGGGGTACCAGTTTCAGTCACAAATGGGTATCACAACACTATACGCTTTGAACCTGAACATTTGGCTTTCTAGACAGGTGGGTTACCTCTAGACCACCGTGCCAATGCTCGCTTGAGTGTGTGTGTGTGTGTGTGTGTGTGTGTGTATGTGTGTGTGTGTGCGTGTGTGTGCGCTTTACGAATATTTTTCAGCAAACTATCAACCATTGATTCCAGATAATCTATACTGTTTCTTTCTCTCCCAAGGCTGCAATCACACCTATGGGTGATCAGATCTGTACACCCATTACAAATTTTACATGTTCCCTGTCACATCACAAACAAACTGCGTTGTGGATACCAGCCGCCATGGCACAGTGGTTAGCGCCTTGGATTACGGACTGGAAGGTCGCGGGTTCGATTCTTATAGGGTTTATAGGGAGTTTACAGATTGTGGCCGGCTCCTACCCAGAGTGAGTGTGCTTTGGGCTCAGTGGGAAGACTGGGAACACACAGTCGAGCTTAATCCACTTAAGGAATGCACATTTTAGAGTGTTGTTCAAATTACCTGACCAATACTGCAGGTGTCTGTATCTCTCGGGCCTGTTTGACGCTGGGATATCTTATGACAGTAAGCGTAGATTTCAACCCTGTCAATTAGTCTCAAAGCATATGCTCTTCCACAGCAGCATCATTACGTCATCCTCATTGTCATTGATCATCATGCAATAAAAAAATTGCCTCTGATTCTGTAGTCCACATTCCTCTGGTCTCATGGTGACCTCAGATTTGGTTTCCCCATACACTTCTGTGCCTGTGGTGAGCTTGTGTCAAAGCGTTGGGGGTTGGAGGATCGCGGGGGACGGTTGTTGGAGGGACGTTGTGGAGGTTGCCACCTCAGATTGGCGACTGACTCAGTGTGGCTCCGCGACTGAGCTATTACTGTCGTAAGTAGGGGGCTTAGTGGGTGGTGTCCTGCCTATATTAGCTCAAAACAGGAACGACTGAACACCACCAAAATGATCCAGCAGAAGTGCAGGGCTGATGGCCCCATGGCGGTCCTATAGTGATGGGTTCCCTGTGGACTTCAGACCCTGGGGGTGAGACATAACGAATCTTGTGGCTGTTACCGGGGATTGAAATGAGCGGTGTGGAAACAGTAAGACAGGGGACGTCACAAAAGATGAGGCAGCAACAAACAAAACAAAACAAAACAAACTGAATTTTTGATAAAATACATTTTATTTGGAAAAAAAAACATACTTAAAGTAGTAATATAAAAGCGTCGTACACATAGGAAAATGCAGCGAACAGAGAATTTCTACATTTGAATTTATACAATTATAGCTTAAATGTCTTACCTCAAATTTAAAGCTTTGCAAAGTGTAATCAAAAGTTTAAATACAAAATAATGACAGACAATCAATTCATTTCTCAGGCGTCATAATAAATCATGTAAAAACTGTTCAGAAGCAATAGACGTTTCTAAAGCTTCGTACCAAGTCATGAAGAATCTGCCTTACTATTGCTACAGAGAACCAGCTTGTGAAGAAACGTTAAAAAATACTGTTAGAATGGCATTGTAAAAATTCATGTTTGCATCTGTTCTAGGTTGTATGGAGGAAGGAGGATGGTTGTATGACTTAGACAAAATGAAACAGCAGATGAAATAGTTTATGAACAGATGCACTTAACCATTGCTGTCCAGATATTACAGTTTCAGTAAAGGAAACCTGGAGCTTTTCAGTTAGAGTTCAGAAAAGGATGTACATGTTTTATGAATAGGTACTTCACTGACACCTGTTAAAGGTAAAATATCTTTCACAATTATCTCCTAAGATATTACGAGCTTCCTGTTAAAAAAAGAGTAGTTCCTAACAATGGTTGTAATAAAGTCAACTGCATACCAGTTACACTCACATGTGCTCACGTCATCTTAAAACAGTGTAAAAACAACACACCATCACATAACATTAAGGGAATTAATAAGGGAAAACGTGTTTGGAAACTTTATTACTTTGAGTATGGTATGTTTGGGGAAATAACAAAACCCAAAATACATAGCACAGTAAAACAGAAGGACACATACAAATGTTCAGTAGACAAAGTGTCTTGCTCATCAGGTTTCACTTACCATTCACAGAGTTTCTCTTGTGGCCATGACCAGGGATCAGGGAAATCCATACAGGTGAGAACTGGCTCTCTCGATTTATATCGTGTTCTTGTTTCAATATGGACGTCAAATTTGTTGTGTACAAGGTTGCCATGTGTTTTACTGTAAGCTGATTTCTAGGTGCGTTTTTACCTATGTATAATGTGTGTTACCTTTGTCCAGTGTAATTGTGAATGCGTCTGACTGAACTGAAGATTCCACTCTGCACTATGTGTGGTGTGTGTGTGTGTGTGTGTGTGTGTAGTGTGTGTGTGTGTGTGTGGTGTGTGTGTGTGTGTGTTGTGTATGTGTGTGTGTGTGTGTGTGTACATTTATATTTTGTTTAAGCTTTTGATAGTTATTGGATGCATGACTCTGTAAGAATATGTTGAATGCAAGCACTCTGATTTGTCTTTGCAAGATATAACGCTATACAAATGCCATTTTTTTTTATATTATATTATTATTATATATCTCCTTGAACTAGCCTGTGTCTGATTCATGGGATTTGGGGGCAGATCCTTATCCATAGACTGGGCGTTCTTGTGGTCAGTGTTTTGTGTGGAGTAGTGTGTGCTTTCTTAAACTTCCTTTTTTGGTGAACTTCTTTCCACATAATGTACAAGTGTTTGGCTTTTCTCCTGTGTGTGTTCTGATGTGGACAGTTAAAGTACCTTTCTGGGTAAAAGTCATATCACAAAATGTGCATTTGTGGGGCTTTTCTCCTGTGTGACTTCTAATGTGACCAGGAAAACTACTTTTCTGGGTAAAAGTCATACCACAACATGTGCTCTTGTGTGGCTTTTCTCCTGTGTGGGTTCTGAGGTGAACAGTTAAATTATTTTTCTGGGTAAAAGTCATACCACAATATGTGCATTTGTATGGCTTTTCTCCTGTGTGGGTTCTGAGGTGAACAGTTAAATTATTTTTCTGGGTAAAAGTCATACCACAATATGTACACTTGTATGGCTTTTCTCCTGTGTGGGTTCTGAGGTGAACAGTTAAATTATTTTTCTTGGTAAAAGCCATATGACAATATGCACACTTATGTGGCTTTTCTCCTGTGTGGGTTCTCATGTGCTCTGTTAAGATATGTTTAATTGCAAACGTGTTATGACAGTATGTGCATTTGTATGGCCGTTCTCCTGTATGTGCTCGCAAGTGTCTTTTTAAATGTGCTTTGCGCCTGTATGTCTTCCCACACTGGGAACATATGTATGATCTTTCTCCTGTGTGGGTTCGAAGGTGGCTATTTAAGTGGTATTTCTTGGTAAACCTCATGTCACAATATGTGCATTTGTGTGGCCGTTCTCTAGTGTGGATTCGCATATGTACTCCTAAGTCTGTGCTGTATTTGTATGTCTTTTCACACTGTGAACACTTGTATGGCCTTTCTCCTGTGTGTACTAGCATGTGTTGTTCCAGCTTGCTTTTCTGATAAAATAGTTTTCCACAGTTTTCACACAGGTGACATTTTCTCTTTGCACAAACATTCACGTTTCTTTCTGAAGTAGTCTGTTTAGTCTGAGTTGTGTCACAGTCAGCATCATTATCCTCACCCAAATCATGAAGCTTAAAGTTATCATTGTCCGCCAGGTTGACAGCAGTGTTTTCCTCAGTGTCTTCTCCACTGTCAGGAATCATTTCCATGTTTACCTGCCTTGTACTGTCTGATGTCTGACTGGTTGTTGTACACTTTTCACAGAGATATGGCTTAAATTCTTTCAGACTTAAAATATGCTGTTTAACAGAATAGGTACAAATAGAATTATCACCACACTTTAGGCATGTGTATTTTTTGTCTTGAGTTAGCACATATTCTGCTGTTTTTCTTTCAGGTGTGTCACAGTCATCTTTTGTGGTTTGAACATATTCAGGATTGTTCAATGTGGATATGTCTTCCTCATTATTATTTGTGTTGTGTAAAACTCTCACTATATTATTATTTAACTCTTCAATGCCAAGCCCATCTATAACACCCCCTGAAAACAGTGAGCTGTGAACACATACAGTGAATTCACACGTGTCCTTGATCGGTTTGACTTCACCTGTGAAAGAAACACCTATACCAAACATTGAATATTTAGGAGCATCAGTCACACCTTCTTTTGTATATTGAATATCTGCAGTGTCATTACAGTTACAAGTACAGTCAAGGTCAACATTTCCACTATTGTCAGCTATAGTGTTCCAATATCCAGCGGTTTCCTGCTTGCACTGGATGTTCTGATAGTTTCCAGTTGACTGTTCTGGGAATCGACTTTTCTCAGGCAGGTCTTGGGCATGTTCATGTTTAGTCACAGAAACTGTGTTGACAGCTGTGTTGGTCTGTGCTGAAGAGACCTTTGTGTTGATGTTGGTTTTGCTGGGTTCCCGTGGGTCATGCTGGAGAACTGAAGTCATCTGCAACATCAAGAAGAGGCCATGATAGTTTCAAGTTTAAAGTTGATAGGTTGTTTAAATTTATTCCTGTTATTGTTCTTCTAAGTGTCATGTGAATGTCTGAGAGCTGGTAATATGGAAAGAGTTGAGATTTTCTGTCTTCCTCTCTTTCATAATTTTAACACTAGATGCTAAGGAACTTATTGCAGGTAGCTGAAAAAATGTTATTTTGTTTAGTTTTACTATCAATGTGTCTTTGTTCTCCTTGTCTAAGAAAGATAAATCATCAACAGAAGATACAGAAACAAACAATGAATCATAGCAACACTCACTGGCAATATGTGTATCTCTTTTTGCATGTCTTCAGGAAAGAAATATGCCCAAGAGGTGGTACGTTTAACCCCCTTCTCCCTGTGTGTGTTTTAATGATACCAGCATCAACAACTGCAACACATATAATATGTCAATAATAACTCACCACCTTCATCATGCCTTACCTTCATGCTATTATATGCATATACCTACAACCAGTTCCTATCAAATAAGAAAGAAATCCTTTGAAAGACCTGGAAATAGTTTAACTAATCATGGATAAGACAACTTTTGGTGCACAAATAGGATGACAACATTTTAAATCTGTAATGATGTAATGTCCCTATACATAATAATGAATGTAGCATTGTTTAGATGGGAGTTTACATACAGTTTTAAATTTTGTTTCTAAGTTATGTAAAACCTCATACCCATGTATTTTGTTTTTCAATCCACACACACACACACACACACAAACACACAAATGCACAAACTTTCTCTCTCACACACACCACACGCCACGCATGCACACGCGCGCGGCACAACACACACACACACACACACACACACACACAGCTTTGATTAAAAAAACCCAAGCCAATAATAATAGATGGTTTTCTTTGAAGATTTCTTTACAAATTTTAATAAAATGAACAGACAGGAATTGTGTAGTATTCTTTTTTATTTTCTTATTTTTACCACATCAACACACACACACACACACACACACACACACAAAACACACACACACACACACACACACACACACCACACACACACACACACACACACACACACACACACACACACACACACACACGAGTGTGGGTTCACATACACACACATGCACACATACACATACACACAAAACAATTTAGTTCGGAGCATTATACATGACTAGATTATATACAGGAATGAAGAAAAGTACTTGTACAAATCACAGACAAAGACAAAGAAACAGACAGGTGAGAAACAAAAAATTACCTTTTCTATATCTTGCAATAGCATTCATCCACAAACTGACAGTGGACCACACACCCAGCTCTCAAAGTATCCTGAACTGTGCTCAGACATCTGTAGAGCCATGGGTGTGCTCAGTGTTCTAGGACAATGAACACAATGCACGTGCTGCACGATTTTCTTTTTATTGTTACCTGTGGCTATGATCAAGGTTGCATTGAAGGAACTTGAAAAAAAGTTGAAGGAATGTGTTTCCTTTTTTTTTTAGCTCTTGACAGCATTGTTATGGATAGCTGTATTTGTCATTGTGTTCTCCGCATTACATTTTTATTACTGTTTGTCTAGCCAGCTTGTTAACTGGCTCTCTGTTTGTCTGGGGTTTTTTCCCATTATTTTGCTAGAACTCTAGGGTTCACCAATGGTGGTGAGATTCAGCGTATGCAATCGTTTTCCCCACCATGAAGGTAGCCGCATTCCAACTTCGGAAATGTATGCGGCATACGCTTGGTGTTTCCAAAACCCATTAAATGCAGATATGATTTATGTGATCTTTAACGTGAATATTCTAACTTTCTGCATGTCTGCTCTTGAAGTTGACCTAGGAGGTAGAAGAAATCCCCGCCCTTAATTAACCAGACACCAGTGAGGTTCAATCCAATGACGTAATTGACTCCAAGGAATGAATATGAATGGTTTTAAGCACTGAGCAATAGTGTCTGTCATTTGTCTGTATGTTTGCCTCTGTGTGTGCATGTGCGTGCGTGTTTATTTATTTTCATTCTTTTATATCGAGGATACTGGAATAAGCACATGTGCTATTTTACTTCCAGACCCTGTGTGTATGCGATTTTGTAAATTATGTCATCTGTTCCCACAAGCACACAATGGCCTACTCTTACGAAAAGTGGAACATGATTTAGCACATCAAGGAACCTATAAACCATGTGTGTATTTGGCGTATGCACATGCTCAGTGTGTGTGTGCGTGCGTGTGTGTGTGTGCGTGTGTGTGTGTGTGTGTGTGTGTGAGCACTCATATGTGCACATGCACACACATGTGCATAGAGAGCTTGCACTTATGCGTGTGTTATTTTTTAGTAAATTTTTTATTAAGAAATACTTAAAAGATAACTAAGAGGTGTATTTTTTATGTGCGTGTTGTATATAAAAAGCACATAATGTATACCACTTCAAGTCATGATAAACTTCTCTGTGGTGAATTCTGGCTGCTCTCCCAGGGAAGAGCGCTTGGCTACAAGAGCAACACCCCCGTTATTTGTTCCAGTCTGCAATTGTGTTTATTTCTCTCTCAGAGTGACCTTCTTTTACAACATATCATCAGGGAAAATTATCTTAATGCTGTCAGTTCTTTTACATTTGCTAAATGCATGTTGCATACACTTTCTTGGTTTATTATCTCATTCAAAACACTTGGACTCAGACCACCGCTCACAGTCTAGAGGATGGGGTACCAGTTTCAGTCACAAATGGGTATCACAACACTATACGCTTTGAACCTGAACATTTGGCTTTCTAGACAGGTGGGTTACCTCTAGACCACCGTGCCAATGCTCGCTTGAGTGTGTGTGTGTGTATGTGTGTGTGTATGTGTGTGTGTGTGCGTGTGTGTGCGCTTTACGAATATTTTTCAGCAAACTATCAACCATTGATTCCAGATAATCTATACTGTTTCTTTCTCTCCCAAGGCTGCAATCACACCTATGGGTGATCAGATCTTTACACCCATTACAAATTTTACATGTTCCCTGTCACATCACAAACAAACTGCGTTGTGGATACCAGCCGCCATGGCACAGTGGTTAGCGCCTTGGATTACGGACTGGAAGGTCGCGGGTTCGATTCTTATAGGGTTTATAGGGAGTTTACAGATTGTGGCCGGCTCCTACCCAGAGTGAGTGTGCTTTGGCTCAGTGGGAAGACTGGGAACACACAGTCGAGCTTAATCCACTTAAGGAATGCACATTTTAGAGTGTTGTTCAAATTACCTGACCAAGACTGCAGGTGTCTGTATCTCTCGGGCCTGTTTGACGCTGGGATATCTTATGACAGTAAGCGTAGATTTCAACCCTGTCAATTAGTCTCAAAGCATATGCTCTTCCACAAGCAGCATCATTACGTCATCCTCATTGTCATTGATCATCATGCAATAAAAAATTGCCTCTGATTCTGTAGTCCACATTCCTCTGGTCTCATGGTGACCTCAGATTTGGTTTCCCCATACACTTCTGTGCCTGTGGTGAGCTTGTGTCAAAGCGTTGGGGGTTGGAGGATCGCGGGGGACGGTTGTTGGAGGGACGTTGTGGAGGTTGCCACCTCAGATTGGGCGACTGACTCAGTGTGGCTCCGCGACTGAGCTATTACTGTCGTAAGTAGGGGGCTTAGTGGGTGGTGTCCTGCGTATATTAGCTCAAAACAGGAACGACTGAACACCACCAAAATGATCCAGCAGAAGTGCAGGGCTGATGGCCCCATGGCGGTCCTATAGTGATGGGTTCCCTGTGGACTTCAGACCCTGGGGGTGAGACATAACGAATCTTGTGGCTGTTACCGGGGATTGAAATGAACGGTGTGGAAACAGTAAGACAGGGGACGTCACAAAAGATGAGGCAGCCCAAAAAACAAAACAAAACAAAACAAACTGAATTTTGATAAAATACATTTTATTTGGAGAAAAAAAACATACTTAAAGTAGTAATATAAAAGCGTCGTACACATAGGAAAATGCAGTGAACAGAGAATTTCTACATTTGAATTTATACAATTATAGCTTAAATGTCTTACCTCAAATTTAAAGCTTTGCAAAGTGTAATCAAAAGTTTAAATACAAAATAATGACAGACAATCAATTCATTTCTCAGGCGTCATAATAAATCAATGTAAAAACTGTTCAGAAGCAATAGACGTTTCTAAAGCTTCGTACCAAGTCATGAAGAATCTGCCTTACTATTGCTACAGAGAACCAGCTTGTGAAGAAACGTTAAAAAATACTGTTAGAATGGCATTGTAAAAATTCATTTTTACAATGCCATTCTAAAGGTATTTTTTAACGTTTCTTCACAAGCTGGTTCTCTGTAGCAATAGTAAGGCAGATTCTTCATGACTCTTCATGATGTTTGCATCTGTTCTAGGTTGTATGGAGGAAGGAGGATGGTTGTATGACTTAGACAAAATGATACAGCAGATGAAATAGTTTATGAACAGATGCACTTAACCATTGCTGTCCAGATATTACAGTTTCAGTAAAGGAAACCTGGAGCTTTTCAGTTAGAGTTCAGAAAAGGATGTACATGTTTTATGAATAGGTACTTCACTGACACCTGTTAAAGGTAAAATATCTTTCACAATTATCTCCTAAGATATTACGAGCTTCCTGTTAAAAAAAGAGTAGTTTCCTAACAATGGTTGTAATAAAGTCAACTGCATACTAGTTACACTCACATGTGCTCACGTCATCTTAAAACAGTGTAAAAACAACACACCATCACATAACATTAAGGGAATTAATAAGGGAAAACGTGTTTGGAAACTTTATTACTTTGAGTATGGTATGTTTGGGGAAATAACAAAACCCAAAATACATAGCACAGTAAAACAGAAGGACACATACAAATGTTCAGTAGACAAAGTGTCTTGCTCATCAGGTTTCACTTACCATTCACAGAGTTTCTCTTGTGGCCATGACCAGGGATCAGGGAAATCCATACAGGTGAGAACTGGCTCTCTCGATTTATATCGTGTTCTTGTTTCAATATGGACGTCAAATTTGTTGTGTACAAGGTTGCCATGTGTTTTACTGTAAGCTGATTTCTAGGTGCGTTTTTTACCTATGTATAAGTGTGTTACCTTTGTCCAGTGTAATTGTGAATGCGTCTGACTGAACTGAAGATTCCACTCTGCACTATGTGTGTGTGTGTGTGTGTGTGTGTGTGTGTGTGTGTGTGTGTGTGTGTGTGTGTGTGTGTATGTGTGTGTGTGTGTGTGTACATTTATATTTTGTTTAAGCTTTTGATAGTTATTGGATGCATGACTCTGTAAGAATATGTTGAATGCAAGCACTCTGATTTGTCTTTGCAAGATATAACGCTATACAAATGCCATTTTTTTTTATATTATTATTATTATTATTATCTCCTTGAACTAGCCTGTGTCTGATTCATGGGATTTGGGGGCAGATTCTTATCCATAGACTGGGCGTTCTTGTGGTCAGTGTTTTGTGTGGAGTAGTGTGTGCTTTCTTAAACTTCCTTTTTGGGTGAACTTCTTTCCACATAATGTACAAGTGTGTGGCTTTTCTCCTGTGTGTGTTCTGATGTGGACAGTTAAAGTACCTTTCTGGGTAAAAGTCATATCACAAAATATGCATTTGTGGGGCTTTTCTCCTGTGTGACTTCTAATGTGACCAGGAAAACTACTTTTCTGGGTAAAAGTCATACCACAACATGTGCTCTTGTGTGGCTTTTCTCCTGTGTGGGTTCTGAGGTGAACAGTTAAATTATTTTTCTGGGTAAAAGTCATACCACAATATGTGCATTTGTATGGCTTTTCTCCTGTGTGGGTTCTGAGGTGAACAGTTAAATTATTTTTCTGGGTAAAAGTCATACCACAATATGTACACTTGTATGGCTTTTCTCCTGTGTGGGTTCTGAGGTGAACAGTTAAATTATTTTTCTTGGTAAAAGCCATATGACAATATGCACACTTATGTGGCTTTTCTCCTGTGTGGGTTCTCATGTGCTCTGTTAAGATAAATTTTACTGTAAACGTTTTATGACAGTATGTGCATTTGTATGGTCTTTCTCCTGTATGTGCTCGGAAGTGTATTTTTAATTGTGCGTTATGCTTGTATGTCTTTCCACACTGTGAACATTTGTTGGGTCTTTCTTCTGCGTGGGTTCGAAGGTGGCTATTCAAGTGGCATTTCTGGGTAAACCTCATGTCACAGTATGTGCATTTGTGTGGTCTTTCTCCTGTGTGGATTTGCATATGCGCTCTTAAGCTTGCATTGCATTTGTATGTCTTGTCACATTGTGAACACGTGTATGGCCTTTCTCCTGTGTGCACCCGCATGTGATTTTCCAGCGTGCTTTTATCATAAAATAGTTTTCCACAGTTTTCACACAGGTGAGACTTTTTCTTTGAACAAACATTCAAGTCTCTTTCTGAAGCAGTCTGTTTACTCTGAGTTGTGTGGCAGTCAGTATCATCATACTCACCCAAATCATCAGGCATAAAGTTATCATTGTCCACCAGGTTAACAACAGTGTTTTGTTCAGTGCCTTCTCCACTGTCAAGAATCATTTCCAGGTTTACCTGCCTTGTACTGTCTAATGTCTGACAGACTGTTCTACACTTTTCACAGAGGAATGGCTTAAATTCTTCAGGAGCTAAAACATGCTGTTCAACAGAAAATGTACATATATAATCCTCACCACACTTTATGCATGTGCATGTTTTGTCTTGAGATAGTGCATAATCTACTGTTTTTATTTCAGATGTGTCACAGTCATCTTTTGTCATCTGACCATAATCTGGTTTGTTGCATCTGAATATGTATTCTTCATTATTATTTGCGTTGTGTAAAAAACTTACTATATTACTGTATATTTCTGCAATGCCAAGGCCATCGATACTACCCCTTGAAAACAGGGACTTGTGAACGCCTACAGTGAATTCACTCGTGTCCTTGATCAGTTTGACTTCACCTGGGAAAGAAACACCTGTACCAAGGATCCCATATTTAGCAGCGACAGTCACACCTTCTTTTGTATCATGAATATCTGCAGTGTCATTACAGTTACAAGTACAGGCAAGATCAACATGTCCACTATTGTCAGCTGTAGTGTTCCAATACCCAGTGGTTTCCTGCTTGCACTGAAAGTTATGAAAGTTTCCAGTTGTCTGTTCTGGGAATCCACTTGTCTGAGGCAGGTCTTGGGCATGTTCATGTTCAGTCACATTATCTGTGTTGACAGCTGTATTGGTCTGGGCTGCAGAGTCCTCTGTCTTGATGTTGGTTTTGCTGGGTTGCCCTGGGTCATGTTGGGGAACTGATGTCATCTGCAACATCAAGAACAGTTTATGATAGTTTTTAGTATCAAGGTGGTATGCTGTTTAAGTTATATTCCTGTTATGCTTTTTGTAAATGTCATGTGTATGTCTGAGATCTGGTAATATACAAAGAGTTCAGGTTTTGATTCCACCGCCCTTCAATAGTTTTAACACTAGATGCTAAAGCACTTGAGGCAATTCCCTGAAAAATGTGATTTTGTTTTGCTTTACAATCCACTTGTGTTTGACTTTTTTTTTCTAAGACAGATAAATCTTTAATAAAAAGAGAAAGAAACAAACAATGAATCTTAGCAACACTCACTAGCAAAATGTGTATCTCTTATTGGATATCTTCAGCAAAGAAATATGCCCATGAGGTGGTAAATTTACCCTTCCCCCCCCCCCCCCCCCCTCTTCGGACTGAATGTTTGGAATGACACCAGAATCAACATTTGCAGCAGATGTAAAATGTCAATAAATCACAAGGTTCCCCTCCACACCCTGTATCCCCGCTTTATTTTATTGTATCCCTTTATTAACAACCACTTTCTCTCATTTTTAATACTGAAAAGTTTTGGAAACTTTCTAAAATAAAGAAGACAGCCTTTGATGTACAAATACAATAACTGTATTAATGTCTTATATACATGTAATGTATGTAGCAATGTTAAGACAGGAGTATGCATACCACTTTGTTTGTTTGTTCAAAATGTAAGCACCCATAGCAATGTTTTTAATATTTTTCAGTACGCACACACGCGCGCACGCGCGCACGCACGCACGCACGCACGCACGCACACACACACACACACACACACACACACACACACACACACACACACACACACACACACACACAAGTCAATCAGAGGAGACTATAAACCGATGTCCCGTGTGTAAACGCACACAGAACATCTTGCACACACGTAAGTTCTGTTCCACTTTTCGTAAGAATAGGCGATTGTGTGCCAGTGGGAACAGATGAAAGAATTTACAAAACCGTATAAACACGGGGACTGGGTGTTAAAAAGCACACGTGCTTATTCCATTATTCTCTAAACAAAATGATAAATTAAATAAAAAATAAACACACCCCCAGGACTGTGAACTTGTTCAATGTACATCGGTCATTGGGCCACAATACAATACAACAGGAAAAAGAACAGTAAACTTTTCATTACTCGTTTAGTTTTTCTTACCCAAAAGCTAGTCATCAAAAGCACAGCAGAAAAACCTCATCTCATTCATTCACCCCAAGCCATTTGTGATAATGTAATAAAACTTGTAAGAAAACAACATTGACTGACATTTTCAGTATTAATTCTGTGCAAATCATATCAAAATGAAACAGACTATCAATTATGTACATATAAAGGTAATTTCAAATACATTTCTTTCTTTAGCCTGGTCAAAATAAGTTTGCAGACTGTTAACATTGAAAGTCACTTTACAATTAGCCCATTTCAGAAGGATATCTCTGGTCACCTTCATATAATATTTTAAAACAAAAAAGAGAGTTTATAACATAGCAACCTAACAAGTTAGAGAAATGTATAATAATTCTATTTAGGATGCATGAGAGAGAGAAGTTCTTTTAACTAATGCAAAAAAACATAGTGGTATATGGTTTTCTTTGAAAGTTTGCTTACAAAGGTTGACATATTTTACATACAGAAAACACAAGGGCATGTTAAGTATTCAATTTTCATCTTCTTTCCCCTACCACTTACACACACACGTTCACACACACATACACACACACGTTTACACACAGACACACACAGACACACACACACACACACACACACACACACACACACACACACACACACACACACACACGATTAACGGTCAAGAGGTAACGCACCTGCCTAGAAAGGGAAAAGGCTGGGTTGGAAATGTGCGGTAGTTCAAATTCCGTTTGGGCCTGAAACTTTTCCCCCATCCATTAAACAAAGAGTGGTGGTTCTGGGTGCTAGTCTCTTGGATGAGATGATAAACGTGGTCCTTTGTGTTACACATAATTATTTAGCGCATGTAAAAGAACACACGGCAACAAGAGAGTTGTCCCTGGTAAAATTCTGTAGAAAAAAAGTCACTCTGGTAGGGAAACAAATACAGTTGCAGACAGGAAAAAGAAAACAATAGGTGGTGCTGCCCTTGTTACGACTCAGAGAGAGCAGCCCCAATTTCATGGAGAGAAATCTGCAATGACTTAAAGTGGTATAAATAAATAAATAAAGTAATTAATTAATACATACATAGATAGATAAACAAATAAACAAAATAAACAAATAAATGAATAAATAAATAAACAAATGAATAAATAGACAGACTGTAGAGTTCAGGGCATCATAACTGACTAGAACACATAGAGGCATGAAGAAAATATCTGCACACATGACAGCCAAACACAAGGAAACAAAGAATTACCTTTTCCATATCTTCCCAATGACATTCATCCACAAACTGACAGTGGACCACACACCCAGCTCTCAAAGTATCCAGAACTGTGCTCAGAGGTCTGTAGAGCCATGGATGTGTTCAGTGTTCTAGGTCAATGAAAACATTGCACGTGCTGCATGATTTTCTTTTTATTGTGAACTGTGGCTATGGTCGATTTGGATAGTGAAGGAACTTGAGAAATAAGTTGAAATAATGTGTTCCTTTTTTTTATAGCTCTTGACAGCATTTTTATGGATAGCTTTATTAGCCATTGTGTTTTTTGCCCATTGTTTTACCTTTATCAATATGGCGATGGGATAGCCTAGTGGTTAGAGCATTGCGCTCGCAATCTGATGACCCGGGTTCAATTCCTGGTCGAGGGGATGTTTCCCCCTGGAGTTAACATAAGTGCTGACTCGACTCTCCCCAAAAGTCCTTCGGATGAGACTATAAACCGAGGCCACATGTGGGAAGGCACACAGAACATCTTGTGCACACGTTAAATCCTGTTCCGCTTTTCGTAAGAGTAGGCCATTGTGTGCAGGAGGGAATAGATGACATAATGTACAAAACCGCATACACACGGGCACTGTGATGTAAAAAAGCGCATTAGTGCTTATTGGCTTATCCTCATATAAAAAAATACTTTTTTTGTAATTACGTTCATCTATCTGTCTGTCTAGGCAGCTTGTTGTCTGCCTATCAGCTTGTTTTGTCTGCTTTTCATTATTTTGTTAAAACTCTAGGGTTCACCAATGGTGTTGAGATTCAACGTATGCATTCATTTTTTTCCACCTTAAAGGTAGCCACATTCCAGCTTCGGAAAATGCATGCTGCATACGCTTGGTGTTTCCATAACACATCAATGCAGTCATGATTTATGGGATCTTTAACGTGCATATTTTGATCTGTTAATGTACAAAAAGAAAATCAAGGCATTTGCAAGTTTGCAATTAAAGTTGTCCTAGATTGTGTAAATGGCCCAACACTTAACTTCCTAGAGGCCACTGAGATTCGAACCTTTGATTTCATGGACCAAGGGATTGAAGTTGAATGGTCTTAACAACTCAGCTCTAGCATCTGTCATGTGTAGCTATGTTTGCCTCTGTGCCTTGTGTGCATGCAGGCACATGGACATACATGCACGTGCACCAGCATGTGTGTTGTGTTTTACCTGTCAGTAACTATTGACAAGGAAGTACATGACAGATTAATGTAAATATGTCTGTGTACCTAAATCTTCTTTTTAAAGTGAGTGTGTGTGTGTATGTGTATGTGTGTGTAGGAGTGTGTGAGTGACTGTGTATGCATGTGTGTCTTTATTTTTTTTAATTTTTTTTTGAGGATATTGAAATAAAAGATACAATGAAAAAATAAAATAAAATAAAATAAAACACACATACATACAGTCACTCAATCATTCCTAATCAAACACACACACGCACGCAAATTTTGAAAATAGTTGTGTGTGTGTGTGTGTGTGTGTGTGTGTGTGTGTGTGTGTGTGTGTGTGTGTGTGTGTGTGTGTGTGTGTGTGTGTGTGTGTGTGTGTGTGTGTGTGTGTGTTATTTCCTGTAATAAACAAATGAGGCAGCAAAAATATTTAAGAAATCATGAAGCTGAGTCAGCAAGAAAACAAAACAAGAACATGGAATAGGCAGCAACAAAAAACAACCCCACTTTGTCATTGCAAATTAGTAATATGTTTACAGATACGAATTATTATGCTGTGTGTGTGTGTGTGTGTGTGTGTGTGTGTGTGTGTGTGTGTGTGTGTGTGTGTGTGTGTGTGTGTGTGTGTGCGTGCATGTGTGTGTTTGTATTGAATATTTTTAAAATACACATAATTTATACCACTTTAAGTCATGATAAACTTTTCTGTTTGGAATTCTGGCTGTTCTCCCTGGGATGACCTTGTGTCCACAAGAGCAACACCAGCCATCATTACTGTTTTTTTCTTTTTCTCTCTGCCTGTGTATTTGGTTCCTTATCAGAGTGACTGTTTCTACAGAAATGTGCCAGGGAAAATTATCTTGATGCCGTGTGTCCTTTAACATGTGCTAAATGCATGTTGCCTAGAGATCCTTGGTTTATCATCTTCTCCAAAATACGGGCACTCAGACCACAGTGTAGAGGATGGAATAACAGTTACGGGGACAAACGGGGATCAAACCACAACACACCTTGAACCTGGACTTTCTGCTTTCTAGAGAGGTGCTACCTCTAGACCAGCTTGTGCATGCATGTGCACAGGTGGTGAGTGTTTATGTGTGTGTGTCTGTGTGCGTGCGTGAGTCATCAGGTCATCAGGTTTTACACCTATTACAGATCAAAATCGTACAGTCACATCACAAACTTCATTTTTGATGAAATACTATTTTATTTGAAAACAGATTTTTAAAAAGTAACAAGAAAACGTTTTACACATCACAAAATCCAGTGAAAAGAGAATTTAATACACTGGGTTTATACAAACATGGCTTCTAAAATCTAACATTAGTTTTAAAGCTTGGTTAAAGAGTAATCAAATGTTTACGTACAAAAATGCGGACAGACATTCAACTCATTTCTCACCCATCACTATAATTCATGGAAAAATTGTTTCACAAACACGATTCAAATGCTATACACGTTTTGAAAGCTTCTTACCAAGTAATGAAGGATGTGGCTTGCTATTGCTACAGAGAATCAGCTTGTGAAGAAACTTTATTTAAAAAGTGAAATACTGTTACCATGGTACTGTGAACATTCAAACACTGATTTTGATGTTTGCATCTGTTTCATGTTGTGGGACTTAAACAAAACGAAACATCAGAGGAAATACTTTATGAAAAAATATACTTCAACATTGATCTCCAGATATATCACTTTCAATGAAAGGATACTAATATATCTGGAGCTTTTCAAATGTAGTACAGAAAGGGTTATGCAAGTTTTAGGACCAGATAATTCACTAACAACTATTAAAGGTACAACATCTTTTATAATTATCTTCTAAGTCATTCTGAGCTGCCCGTTAAAAACTTGAGAAGTTTCCTGATAATTATTGCGACAAAGTCCACTGCACACCAGTAACAGTCAGGGAGACCTCAAGCTATGTTAAAAGTGGAGATTAAAATTACCACACCATCACATAACATCAAGGTATTTACTTAGGGGAAAATGTACCTGGAAATTTCAACTTTATCCATTTAAATAACTTGTCATTATCAGTTTGAAAGCAGTATGTTGAGAGAAATAACAAAACCCACAATACACTGTGCAATGAAACAGAAGGACACATACAGATGCTCTGTAGACAAAGTGTCTTGCTCATATGGTTTCACTTACCATTTACAGAAATTCACCTGTGGGCATGACCAGGGATCACGGAAATCCATGTAGGTCAAAACTGGCTCTGTTGATTTAAATTGTGTTCTTGTTTCAAGATGAACGTCGCATGTGTTGTGTACAAGGTTATCATGTGATGTACTGTAAGCTGATTTCTAGGTGCGTTCTTTAGCTGTGTATAACTGGGGTTACCTTTGTCCAGTGTAGTTGTGAATGTGTCTGACTGAACTGAAGGTTCCACTCTGCACTATGGCCACTGTCTGCTTGACTAGCCTGTATCTGATTCTTGAGATTTGAAAGCAGATCCTTGTGCATAGTGCGGTCCTTACTGTGGTATGTGTTTTGTGTGAAGTAGAGTGTGTACTCTTAAATTTTGTTTGGTGGTGAACTGCTTTCCACAGAATGCACAAGTGTAAGGCCTTTCTCCTGTGTGGGTTCTGATGTGGTCTATCAAATGATGTTTCTGGGTAAAAGCCATATGACAATATGTACACTTGTGTGGCTTTTCTCCTGTGTGGATTCTGAGGTCAGCAGTTAAATTACTTTTCTTGGCAAAAGTCTTATCACAATATGTACACTTGTGTGGCTTTTCTCCTGTGTGGGTTCTAATGTGGACAGTTAAACTACGTTTATGGATAAAAGTCATATGACAATATTTACACTTGTGTGGCTTTTCTCTTGTGTGGGTTTTAATGTGGTCTCTTAAGATATATTTAGTTGTAAGTGTTTTATGACAGTATGTGCATTTGTATGGTCGTTCCTCTGTATGTGCTTGCAAGTGTCTTTTTAAATGTGTATTATGCTTGTATTTCTTCCCACACTGTGAGCATTCGTGTGGTGTTTCTCCAGTGTGGGTTCGAAGGTGCCTTATCAAGTGAGATTTTTGGGTAAACCTCATATCACAGTATGCGCATTTGTGTGGTCTTTCTCCTGTGTGGGTTCGCATATGTGGTCTTAAGCTTGTGTTGTATTTGAACGTCTTCTCACATTGTAAACACTTGTATGGCCTTTCTCCTGTGTGTTCTTGCATGTGCTTTTCTATAGTGCATTTATTATAAAATATTTTTCCACACTTCTCACAAGGGTGAGATTTCTTCTCCTTAAAAACATTCACGTCGTTTTCTGAAGCAGTCAGTTTACTCTGAGTTTTGTCACAGTCAGCATCATTTTCATCACCCAAATCATCAGGCATAAAATTATCATTGTTTCCTAGGATGACAGGAGTGTTTTGTTCAGTGCCTTCTCCACTGTCAGGAATCGTTTCCAGGTTTACCTGCCTTGTACTGTCTGATGTCTGACTGGCTGCTGTACACTTTTCACAGATGTAGGGCTTCAATTCTTCAGGAGCTACAGCATGCTGTTTTAAAGAAAAGGTAGAGATAAAATCCTCACCACACCATATGCATGTGCATTTTTTGTCTTGAGTTAGTACATTTTCTGCTGTATTTCTTTCAGGTGTGTCAGAATCATCTTTTGTGGTTTCACCATAATCAGGTTTGTTACATGTGGATATGCCCTCCTCATTAGTATTTGCATTGTGTAAACATCTCACTATGTTATGTTTTAGCTCCTCAATGCCAAGCCCATCTATAACACTCCTTGAAAACAGGGACTTGTGAACACCTACAGTGAAATTACACGTGTCCCTGATCAGTTTGACTTCACCTGGGAAAGAAACGCCTGTGCCAAAGATTGAATATTTAGCAGCATCAGTCACACCTTCTTTTGTCTCATGAATATCTGCAGTGTCATTACAGTTACAAGTACAGGCAAGGTCAGCATTTCCACTATTGTCAGCTGTAGTGTTACAGTATCCAGTGGTTTCCTGCTTGCATTGAAATTTCTGATAGTTTCCAGTTGTGTGTTCTGGGAATCCATTTGTCTCAGGCAGGTCTTGGGCATGTTCATGTTCAGTGACAGCATATGTGTTGACAGCTGTGTTGGTCTGTGCTGAAGAGTCCTCTGTCTTGATGTTGGCTTTGCTGGGTTCCTCTGGGTCATGTTGGAGAACTGAACTCATCTGCAACATGACCATCATGTCATGATAGTTTCTAGTATCAAGGTGGCAAGTTGTGTTTAGTTATATTGCTGTTATGGTTCTTTTAAATGTCATGTGTATGTCTGAGAGCTGGTAATATGCAAAGAGTTGAGGTTTTCGTTATACCTCCCTATCTTAATGTTGTCTTCCATTGTCTCAGATAGAAAAGTCACCAACAGGAGCTAAAGAAACAAGCAATGAATCCTAGCAACACTCACTAGCAAAATTTGTATCCCTTACAGCCACTCTTCAGCAAAGAAATATGCCCAAGAGGTGATACATTTAACCCCCTTCAACCCTGTGCGTGTGTAAATATATTAACATCAACACAATCACAGCGAGAGATAAGTTTTTTTCACTAATACAAAAAAGAAATGGTATATTTTTTCTCTAAAGGTTTACTTGACAAAGCTTCGCATATTTCACACACAGAAAACGGTGGGAATGTATAGTATTTCATTTTTCATCTCCTTTCCCCTACCACTTTCACACACACACACACACACACACACACACACACACACACACACACACACACAACACACACCACACACACACACCACACACACACACACACACACACACACACACAGTAGATGGGTGGTCTAGAGGTAACGTTTAACTAGTTCGAATCCTGTTTGGGCCTGAAACTTTTCCACCATTCATTAGACCATAAGCGGTTGTCTGGGTTCTATTCTTTTGGATGAGATGATAACATTAGGTCCTTTGTGTTACACATAGTTATCTTATGCAGGTAAACAAACCCACGGCAACAACAGAGTTACCCCTGGCAAAATTATGTAGAAAAAAGCCATCCTGATAGGGAAAAAATACAGTTGCAGACAATTGGGGAAAAAAGATGGCGCTGCTCTTGTGGTGATGAGCTCTCCCTGGGGAGAGCAACCCGAATTCCAAGCAGAGAAATCTGCCATGACTTTAAGTGGTATTAAAAAATGAATAGATAACTGAATAAATATATAAATAAATAGACAATATATAAAGTGACTAGAAAACATAGACATTAGGAAAATACTTGCACACATAACAGACAAAGAAAATAAAACAAAGAATTACCTTTTCCATGTCTTCCCAATGACATTCATCCACAAACTGACAGTGGACCACACACCCAGCTCTCAAAGTATCCTGAACTGTGCTCAAACTTATGTAGAGCCATGGGTGTGCACCTGTTTTAGGACAATCAACATAATTAACGTGCTGCACGATTTAAAAAATTTTTTTTTAACTGTGGCTATTGTGGAGGTGGTAGTGAAAGAATTTCAGAAAAAAGTTGAAATAATATGTTCCTTCTTTTATAGCTCTTGACAGCATTTGTATGGAGAGCTGTATTTGCCATTGTGTTTCTTTGCTCATTGTATTACTTTCATCTTGCTGTGTATTACTTTTATCAATATGTGTATTACTTTCATCAATATGTGTATTACTTCCATCTATCTGTCTGTCTAGCCAGCTTGTTCACTAACTATCTGCTTGTCTGGATTGTTTTTCCTTTTTCATTGTTTTGCTAGAACTCTAGGGTTCACCAATGGTGGTGAGATTCAGTGTATGCAATCGGTTTTGCCAACCATGAAGTTAGCTGAATTCTGACTTCAGAAACTGCATGCTGCATAGGCTTGGTGTTTCTATAACCCATCAAATGCAAACATGATTTATGGGATCTTTAACGCGCATATTGTAGTCTCCTGCATGTCTGCTCTTGAAGATGACCTGGAAGATAGAACAAAATCCCCACCCTTAATTAACCACACACCAATAAGGTTCAATCCCAGGACTTAGTGGACCCATAGGATTGAAGTTGAATGGTCTTAACCACTGAGGTATACTGTCTGTCATCTGTTTGTGTGTTTGCCAGTGTTTGTGTTTGTGTGAGTATGTGTGTGTAAACGCGTGTGTGCCTCTGTGTGTGCTTGCCTGTGTGTGCCTATGTGTGTGTGCCTCTGTGTGTGTGCCTATGTGTGTGTATGTGTGTGTTCTTTCTTTACTTAAAGGTCTGTTCACTCACGGTGATATTAGACCAAAACTAAAATGTTACTTATATAGAGAATGTGCGCATACATGTGTTTTGTCTGTGTGTGTGTGAGGGGGGGGGGCGTGGATTGTATGCGTTTCTGCACGTGCACGGGCGCGTGTCTGTGTGTGTGTGTGTGTGTGTATTTAGGTGTGCTTGTAAGAATTTGAGTAGATGTGTATTTGGGAGCTAAGGTAGGGGTGTGCGTGCGTGTATGTATTTGTATACGTGCGTGCGTGCGAGTGTGTTTCCTATTAGTATCTGTGCATGATATAAAAGAAAGAAAAAAGAAAGGAATTATGGAAGGGACGGGGGAGGGGGCATTGAACAGACTAAACTTCAGCAAGAGCAATCACATCAGTTTTCCAACAGGGCTTCTAACTAAACAAATAACCATCTCCATCATAACCACATTATCGGCCAATAATTGTTCAAATGACCTATTTGAAATCTTACCTACAACTGTACCAGAAAAAATATGGTCAAAGTACTTCACACTGAAAAATGACATGCTTAAGTGATAAACCAGAACCGCATAGACAAGTTATCTGTTGACTGAATTTAGTACTAAATGCATCCAATCTGAACCTGTAGATCAGACTTCCCAGCAGTTTGATATGAAAATGAAACACTCTGACACTTAATGGATGTCCATGTAAAGAATACTTTCGTTGGGTCTTTTTTCTTTAAATCATTGATCCCACAGTGCATCACAACAGCATCTGGTGATTTCTCAGATGAAGAAACCACTGATTTAAAGCTGTAGCTATGTTTTCCGTTATATATGTTTTGTAAGATAACCCATCAAAGTCATAGGAACAGCAGGGTCTCTTATCATTGACTCTGTTTGCTACAGAGTCATGGAGCATGACTACATGAGGGAGATCTGAATCTGGTTTCTATTTTAGTTTTATGTTTGGGAGTGGAGGGTGATATGTGGTGTCATTTGACATTTTGACGTCACTTTCTTGATTGACTTCAGGTCTTTCTCTATTCCCTTTTTGATTTGAAGTCTGGTCAACCACAGGCGTTGCAGCTGGCTTTGGTACAGTTCCCCAACTGCCTGGGTGGACTTTGACTTGCATACATCGGCATAAGTGAGACTAGATCTGCTTGTGCTAGTCTGACAAGGCCTCCCTATTTCAGTCATGCTGCCTGTCTGTGTTTCTCTGTCCTTAACACAAACAGATCTAATCGATGCTTTTTGTAAGGAATGCATTTATTGTTTTCTTTTGGTCTTCCTCCGTTTTTTTCTAGGCTAGTGTTACGCCCACATAGAGATGTTATGACTTTCTTTAAATCATTAACGGCACGTACTGCATCAACAACAACGGAAAGTGCCGGCTGTTCCTGGGGTTGGCCGTCATCAACAGTGGAGGCAGCAGATCCAGTCAGGGCAGGGAGGCCTGGTTCTTCAGCCCCTGCACTACCTTTCCCGCAGCTTGTGGGTTTCGCTGCTGGGAAAGAAGCGCGAGCGCCCTGACTTTAAGATCTGGTAGTCTTGGTCATACCACCAGTACACTTGCCAATGAATAACTTAGTGGGCAGGATTCTAGCAACTGACCATTTCCGCCATTTTGTATTTGTATTTGGTGTGTGTCCATGTGTGTGTATGCGTGTGCGTGTGTGTGTGTGTGTGTGGTGTGTGTGTGTGTGTGTGTGTGTGTGTGTGTGTGTGTGTGTGTGTGTGTGCCTGTGAGTGTGGTGTGGTGAAAGGGGTACACTCTTATTTTTCATCAATGTTTGGTGGTGAAGGATTTTTGTTGTCATTGCTTTTGTAAGTGTAGTTTTTACAGGGTGTTTTTTTCCGAGGATAATGGAAAAGACAGTTTAGTTATTTATTTTATCCATTCCCACCAGCACACAACGGCCTACTCTTCAAAAATCCGGAACGGGTTTTAACGTGTGCAAAAGCTGTTCTGCACACAGGACCTTGGTTTATAGTCTCATGGGAAGGATTAATTTGGGGAGTAGAGTCGGCACTGATGTTAATTCCAGGGGAAACCCATGTGGATTTCTCCGTTAATTGAGATGATGAAGTATTGCCATTGGTACATACACACACACACTCAAAATAATAATAATGATAATAATGATAATAATGATAGTAATGATAATAATAATAATAATAATAATAATAACTAAAATAATAACAAAAATAATAACAATAGTCATCACTATTTAAAAATTGGCTTCATTAAATTCTTATGTGTAATAGTATGACAAAAAATAGTTAGCAACGTGGAGGAGGACTGTAGAAAGTGAGATGAAGGCCATTCAGCACTCTTGGGGATCAGTAACTAGGTTAACTCAGGATAGGCAGGAGTGGAAGTGCTTTGTTGCTGCCCTACACACCACTGGGTGTAATGGTTGATAATGATGATGACACCCATAAAAAGCATACATTTGCACTATCACATCACAAACAAACTGAATTGTTAACAACATACATTTTTATTTGAAAAACACTATTAAAATAGTATCCAAAAAATGTTGAACACATCATAAAATTCAAAGAAAAGATAATTCAAAGCACTGGGTTTATACAAACATGGCTTCTAAAATCTAACAGTAGTTTAAAAGCTTGGTTAAAGAGTAATCCCATGTTAAAGTACAAAACGAATGACATACATTCAACGCACTTCTCACGCATCCTCATAATCCATGCGAAAAACTTTTATTACAAACATAATTCTAAATGCTATACACGTCTTGAAAGCTTTTTCCCCAAGTCATGAAGAATGTGCCTTATTATTGTTAAAGAGAATCAGTTTGTGAAGAAAATTTTTAAAGTGAAAAACTGCGACGATGGCATTGTAAAAATAAAAACCTGGATTTTGATGTTTGCATCTGTTCCAGTTTGTATGAATTAGACAAAAAGGAAACATCACAAAAGTAGTTAATGAACAGATGCACATGATTATTGCTGTTCAGATATACCAGTTTCAATGAGAGGATACCAACATATCTGATATTTTTCAATTACAGTACAGAAAGTCATGTGCATGTTTTAGGACAAGGTACTTCAATGACACCTGTTAACGGTAAAACGTCTTTAATATTTATCTTCTAGGTCATTCTGAGCTGCCTATTAAAAAAAGTGTAGTTTCCTATTAACGATTGTGACAAAGTCAACTGCACACTAGTTACAGTCAGGGGAGTTTGATTCATGTTAAAAATAAAGAATAAAAACAACACACCATCACATAACATCAAGGTAATTAATTAGGAACCATGTGCCTGGAACCTTCAACTTTATCCGTTTTGACAACTTCTCATTACTAGTCTTAAAACGGTATGTTGAGGGAAATAGCAAAACCCATAGTACAATGCACAATAAAACAAAGTGTCTTGCTCATCTGGTTTCACTTACCGTTTACAGAGTTTCTCTTGTGAGCATGACCAAAGATCACGGAAATCCATACAGGTGCAAACTAGCTCTCTTGATTTATAGTGTGTACTTGTTTCAAGATGGATGTTGCATGTGTTGTGTTCAAGGTTGTCATGTGATGGAGTGTGGGCTGATTTCTAGGTGCGTTCTTTACCTGTGTATAACTGAGGCGTTTTTGTCCTGTGTAGTTGTGAATGTGTCTTACCTAGCTGAAGGTTCTACTCTGCCCTATGGCCACTGTCTGCTTGGACTAGCCTGTGTCTGATTCGTGGGATTTGGGGGCAGATCCTTATCCATAGTGTGGGCATTATTGTGATCAGTGTTTTGTGTAAAGTAACGTGTGTGATCTTAAATTTTGTTTTGTGGAGAACTTCTTTCCACAAAATGTACAAGTGTAAGGCTTTTCTCCTGTGTGGGTTCTGATGTGGTTTATCAAATGATGTTTCTGGGTAAAAGTCATATCACAATATGCACACTTGTGCGGCTTTTCTCCTGTGTGGGTTCTAATGTGAGTAGTTAAATTACTTTTCTGGGTAAAATTCATATCACAATATGTGCACTTGTGTGGCTTTTCTCCTGTGTGGGTTCTGATGTGGGAAGTTAAACTACTTTTAGTAGTAAAAGTCATGTCACAATATGTGCACTTGTGTGGCTTTTCTCCTGAGTGGGTTCTAATGAGGGCAATTAAATTACTTTTATTGGCAAAAGTCATATCACAATATGTGCACGTGTGTGGCTTTTCTCCTGTGTGGGTTCGAATGTGCTTTGTTAAATTTTGTTTCCAGGTAAAAGTCTTATTACAATATGCACAGCTGTGTAACTTTTCTCCTGTGTGGGTTTTCATGTGCTCTTTTAAGTTATGTTTAGTTGTAAACGTATTATGACAGAATGTGCATTTGTATAGACTTTCTTCTGTATGTGTTGTTATGTGTTTTTTCAAGCTTCTGCGATACTTGTATGTCTTTCCACACAGTGAACGTGTATGGTCTTTCTCCTGTGTGGGTTCGAAGGTGGCTATTTAAGTTACATTTCTGGGTAAACGTCATATAACAGTGTATGCATTTGTGTGGTCGTTCTCCAGTGTGGATGTGCATATGTGCTCTTAAGCCTGTGTTGTATTTGAACGTCTTTTCACATTGTGAACACTTGTATGGCCTTTCTCCTGTGTGTACTCGCATGTGCTTTTCCAGTGTGCTTTTATAATAAAATAGTTTTCCACAGTTTTCACACGGTATGGATGTTTTCTTTGTACAAGCAATCACTGTCAGTTTACTCTTAGTTCTGTCATGGTCAGCATCATTATCATCACCCAAATCATCATGCATAAAGGTATTTTTGTCCACAAGGTTGCCAGCAGTGTTTTGTTCAGTGCCTTCTCCACTGTCACCAATCCCTTCCATGTTTACCTGCCTTGTACTGTCCGACGTCTGACTTGCTGACATACACTTTTCACAGAGGTATGGCTTTATTTTTTCAGAATTGAAAATATGCTGTTTAGCAGAAAAAATGCAAATAGAATTCTCACCACACTTCATGCATGTGTATTTTTTGTTTTGAGTTAGTGCATATTCTGCTGTTTGTCTTTTAGGTGTGTCACAGTCATCTTTTGTGGTTTGAACATAATCAGGTTTGTTGTAAGGGGATATGTCTTCCTTATTATTATCTGTGTTGTGTAAAAGGCTTACTATATTACTCTTTAACTCTTTGATGCCAAGCCCATCTATAGCACCCCTTGAAAACAGTGAGCTGTGAATACCTACAGTGAATTCACACGTGTCTTTGATCAGTTTGACCTCACCTGGGAAAGAAACACCTGTACCTAGGATCCCATATTTGGCAGTGATAATCGAGTTATCTTTTGTATCAAACATATCTGCAGTATCGTTACAGTAACAATTACAGGCAATGTCGACATTTCCCATATTGTCAGCTGTAGTGTTCCAGTACCCAGTGGTTTCCTGCTTGCACTGAATGTTCTGATAGTTTGCAGTTGTCTCTTCTGGGAATCCCCATGTCTGAGGCAGGTATTGGGCATGTTCGTGATCAGTCACAGCTTCTGGGTTGACAGTTGTGTTTGTCTGTGTTGAAGAGTCCTCTGTTTTGATGTTTGCTTTGCTGGGTTGCCCTGGGTCATGTTGGAGAACTGAAGTCGTCTGCAACATCAACAACAGGTCATGATAGTTTCTAGCATCAAGGTGATAGGCTGTGCTTGGTTTTTTCCTGCTATGGTTCTTCTCAGTGTCATGTGTATGTTTGAGAACTGGTAATATGCAAAGGTTTCAGGTTTTGTTTCTAACTTCCGTTCATAGTTGTAGCAGTAGATACTAAAGCACTTAAAGCAAGTAGCTAAAAATGTGATTTTTTTGTTTTACAGTCAACATGGTTTTTGTCTTCATTTACCTTAGAGAAATTAATCCTTTATAGAGGAGAGAGAAACACGCAATAAATCTTTACAACACTCACTAGGAAAATGTGTATCCCTTACAGCCTGTCTTCAGCAAATAAATATGACTAAGACGTTGTGCACTTAACCCCTTCCCCTGTGTGTTTGCAATGATACCAGCATCAACAACTGCAGAAGATGTACAATGTCATTAACTCACAAACTCCCTCTCCCCACCATCTACCCCCACTTAAATTTCATGTATCCCTGTATTAACAACCACTTCCTCTAAATTTTTTGAACCCTTGAATTAATGTACAATACATAAGACACCTTTCGGTGTACAGTTACAATAACTGTTTTCATATGTGAATGCTTAAACTCCTTGTACGCATGTAATGTATGTAGCAATGTTAAAACAGGAGTCTGCATAACACTTTGTTTGTTTGTACAAAAAGCATGCAGCCATAGCCAAGTATTTATGTTTTACAGTGTACAGAGAGAGAGAACTCGACTTCGAAAGATGTATTCACAAACAGGCCATTGGCCCATATATGAAGGGGGTTGCCAAACTGCTTAGTACTTTAGTGAGAAGTAACACACACACAAACCAAAGTGTTTATGTATACCCACAGCTACCACAATAAAAAATCAGTTAAAAAATATGACTTAAGAAACCAAGATATCTCATATTCTAAAGGCTTTGCACAGACTTAAAGCAAGGCTGTGCACAATCTCAGGGTGATTAGATGCCATGAGTAGACAGAATCTAAATAAACTAGGCTGTCTTCTATACTTTACCAGAATGTAATTCTAATAATAATAATATATGGAATTTATATAGCGCTGAATCTTGTAAAAAAATAAACAAATCGAAGCGCTTGCACTCAACCATTTACAGGAATGCAACTCTCCTTAAACATAATGAACAACAGATTTCAAAAACCATGCGCGCGCAGTATGCACGCATGCCGCAAAAAACACGCAATACACCCCCACACAAAACACACACACACCACACACACACACACACACACACACACCTCGGAAAACACTTGAAGGTGAAAAGATTGTTGAAAATTGGGACAGATTTTTTGGGGGAAAGTTCAGTAGGAAAAAAGGGGTTTTTTGAGCTGGATTAAAGGGTATAAAGTAAAGGCTTTTAGCAAAGTGAAAGAGAGAGGCTTTCCAGGTGGATGGATTTCATCTTCTAAATACTGGAGAAAGAGAAAGAGGAAAGGAAAGAGAAAGAGAGAGGGAGAGAGAGGGGAGAGAAGAGAGAAGGGAGAGAGGAGGGAAGAGGGGGAAGAGGAGGAGAGAGAGAGGAGAGAAAAATTGGGAAAATTTTCAATTTTTTTAAAAGAGGGTAAAGATAAGACAATGATTTTTTTCATCCACCCCTCAAAAAAAAAAAAAAGTTTAAAAACGTAAAGCAATTAATTTGGGAAAAAAAAAAAGGGAAAAAAAGGAAAAAATAAAGGGAAACCAAAAAAAGAGAAAATAAAAGAATATAAAATAATAAAAAAAGAAGGTGTAATGTTCACTATCGTGAAAGCCAATGTAGTATAAAAAGAGTAGTATAAAAAGGAGAGTAGAGAGAGAGAGAGAGAGAGAGAGAAGGGAAGGAAGAGAAGGGGGGGGAGCAAAGCGGGCCGACAGAGGGAAAAAAACGACAGATGAAGACAGAAACAAAAAAAAAGAGAAGGAGGGGAGAGAAAAGGAGAGAGAGAGGAAAAAGAGGAGAGAGAGAGAGAAGAGGAGAGAAAGGAAAACAAAAAGGAAAAAAACAGAAAAAAATAGAAAAAACAAAGAAGTAGAAGCAAGCAAGAGGGGATTTCCAAAAATACAAGTGGGAGAGAAAAGAAGAAAAAAAGAAGAAAAAATCAGAACTTTAAAAATGGGTTAAAAAATAAAGAAAAATAACACTTTTTTCATCAAACAGACTGTTCAGTTTTTTTCCCAAAAGGGTTTAATTCACAAAAACCCCAGAGAAAAACTATCCAATCAGTACCCACATTTGGGTTTGTTTCAAATTAGAAAACAACAAGATTGAAAACACACCGTGCAAAACATAGTTTGAAAGGGCAATATGATAAAAAAAAGGTTATTTTTATAATTCTTTTTTTTAGTTTGAAAAAACACGTTTAAGTTAACGGGGAAAGCTTTTTAAAACCTTTTCAGGGGGATATTCAACTCCCCCACCAAAAACATTTTTTCCTTTAAGAATCTGGAGAGGAACATCAGAAGGATCTCCATTGGTCAGAAGCCCAAACCCGTTCGGAGACTTTGTTTGGAAAAAGGGATCGAAAAAGGCCCCTAAAAGCACAAAAGGGGGTAAAAAATACGGCATGGAATAGGCGGAAAAGAAAACTTGATAAAAACCAAGGAAGAAAGGGGTTTTAAATCCCAGAACCAGCAAAGCCAGCCCCTGGGGCCTTTTGTAAGACCGGGAAACCCAAAAAAAGTATGGGCTGCACAGACAAAACAGCTTTTTTCAAAACTCAAATTTGAAGAAAAAACCCAACCCAAAGACAGACTAATGGCCCTGTCAACCAACTGGGGAAAAACCGGAGGGAGAGAGGAAGGATGGGTGAGGGGTTTCGGGTCCCCCCTCCGGACCAAAATGAAACAAAAAGGTGTAAAGAATCCGCGCCATTGGGGGGGGCCAAGAGAACCCACGGACGGAAAAAGGAAATTAATTTGGGCCCTGAAAAGTAAGAATTACAAAACATTTTGAAAGGCACGCCAAGGAGGAAAAAGAGAACCCAAAAAGGGGGAGGAAAAAACACAATAAAAGGGCCTAACCAACAAAACCTGAGAAAGGCGCCGGAGGGAAAATGAAGGGAATGGTTTTATTTTGGGGGTTTGCCCCCACCCAACAACAAAAACCCCAACCCCCTTCCAACAAAAAATTTAAAACCAAAAATGAATAACAACCACCCCGGGGCAATTTGGAGGCAAAACTTTTGGTGAGGAAAAGAGAGGGGTTTTCAATGCAAAAAAAAAGGTGTATGTTTTTTTGAAAAGGGGTTTTGGTAATTTTTTTATTTTTTTCAAATTAAAAAAAAATTAAACACACAACAAAAAGGGGTTTAAACCACCGATACCAACCCCAAAAAGGTTTTGGCGGGGCGATCCTTAACTAATGTGTAAAAAGGGGGAAAAGGTTGGCTTTAAAGTGTGTAGAAAAAATCCCTTTGGGGTTTTTTCCCCCCCTTCATTAATTTCTAAAAGGGTTGGGGGTGTTTTAAAGGGAAGGAAAAACTATCATGTGAAAAAAATTTTTTAGGGCATGTAAAGGGGAAAAGTCAAAAAGAGAGTTTTTAGTCAAAATAATTTAATAAACCATTGATGGAAAAAAACCCCTTCAACGAAAAAAAAAAAATGGGTGGGGCCTGCTTTGTAAATTGTTTCTTTCCCCAAAGCCCCCAAAATTTTTGCAAAAATTGTTTAAAAGTGGTTTAATAATCATAAAATAAACAAATAAAATAAATAAATGAATTTCAATGAAAATTCACCCCCTTTCTTTCTAGAAAAATAACATAAAAAATACTTGAAAAAAAGGGAAAACCCCAAAAAAAATGTTTTACCCTGCCCCCAAAAATTTTTCCCCAAAAAGACTAACACCCCCTTAAATAGGTTTTGGTGAATTTTAGGGCCGGGGTGTCCATGTTCAAAATGAACAAAATCACTGCTGCAGATTTTCTTTTTTATTTAAACTGGGTGTGGGGAGGGGTTTTTGTGGAAGAAGGGGTTGAGGAAAATTAAATAATGCTTCTTTTATAGCCTTGACAGCTTTTTATGTTAGCTTTTTATGTCATTTTGCTTTTTTCCAGCTTTATTTTTGCAGGGTATATGTATGTTTCACAATATGTGTTTATTTTATAAATAGTAGTGTATATTTTCACGAATTGTCTGCTAGCCGCTTTTTTAAACTCCCTGTTTGTCTCTTTTTCTGTTTTCATTTTTTTTAGAACTCTAGGGTTCACCAATGGGGGAGATTGTGTAGCAATCGTTTCCCCCCAAGGACCCGCTTCCGATTTCGGAAATGTATTCTGAAAGGGTTTGGGGTGTTTCTATAACCATCAAATGCAGACAGATTTGGGGATCTTTAACAACTTTTGCCCTCTTTGCATGTTCTCTTGAGTGACCGGGGAATAGAAAAACCCCCACCTTAAGTAATAAGACAAAATGAGTTTCAATCCAGATTTAAAGGAACCAAACGATCAAAGTTCAATATTCCCCCCACCTAGTATAGGGGTTGTCATCTATCTTTAAGTTTCATTGTGTTTTCCCTGTGAGGTGTTTTGTGTGAGCTATTTTGAGGGTTTTCCCTACGGAACTGTGTTTCATTTTCACTTTTTGGCTTTCCCCCAATTTTTCAGCATGTACTTTCTATAAAATCTCAGTTGATGTCATCCATATGTTAGTATTATTTACAAAACCCATACCCGTTTTAAAGTTGTCACCCACCCCAGTCCTCCCATAGTGCCCAGATCGGTAGCATTCGGGCAAATGCAAAGGATGCCCTTTTTTATTTCCGTCCCGCCGACCGGCCCACAAAAGGAAGGCCACCCCTGGCGTGCAAGTTTCTCTCTGTTCTGATTTTGTTTCCCGCCAAAAATGTCTCCCTCGGGAGGTAAAACTGCGAGGAAATGTGGCTGGGGCTGCTTGTTTTGATCCTGCCCCCAAAACGGGCCAGCTGACATGTCCTGCTGGGGGTGGGAAAGTGGGGTTTCTGCCAACCCAAATAATCTGCCTTGAACAGAGTGATGTGGCAGCAACATCTGCCTAAGATGAACTAACAAGAACAGAAGTTTATGACTTTCTTTTCCCATCTGGTTTGCGAGGAAGAGGACTGAAGTCGTTTTCTTTTTACAAGCGATGTTTCATATAATAAAGTTGGTTATCGTGGTACTTTGCACCTTTTTTTTGTTGCTGTTGTTTAGGGGGGTTTTCACTGGAAAGTATGAACATAAAAAAAAGGGAGATATTGTCCCCTGATAAAATTTGTTTAAATTTTATGATTTGCTCTTTTCTTTTCTTCTTTAAAAAAAATCTGATCTAATGTGTTACTGCGTGCAATGTTGTCCGTATTTGTGTTTTAATGGTGAGAGAGAAGAGGGAAAGAAAAAAGGCCCTGCAGTGTACTGTTGTTTTTTTTTTTTCGGGTGAGAGGTGTTTTTGTTTTTGGGGTTTGTTTGCATGTTGTTTTTTTAATCGAGTTTAGTTATTTTGTAGGGCCTGTCCAAAAAATGTGATATATTCATTGATAAATTGTTTTTTTCCCTAGTAGTGGCTTCGGGAAAAAAAGCAAATGCTTGCCTTTTAAATTTCCCTCGGGAAAATTTAAAAAAATGATTTGACTATTTTTAAAATTTACACCCTCCCCCCCAATGCCTCCCCCCCTTTATAAAAAGAATGACTTCAATTTGGGCAAAATGTGTGATTTCTCAGCCCCCCCATCCCCTTTGTCTCAAGTGGAGCTCAGTGAGGTAGAGAAAGTACAGATTACAGCCTGGACATCCCACTGTTTGACAGATCACCAAGGGTTGACTTTCCCCCCGTCCGCTTAAGTGTAGGGAGTAAAGTAAAGGAAGTCGCCAATTAAGCCCAGGGGAGTACCTTGACACTTAAAGTGTCCAAGTGCCCAAAACCCTCCTCCCCACACCCTCCCCCCTGCCCGGGGTTTTTTCCCCCCCCCTTCCCCTTCTCTCGGGGTGAATTAGCATGTTTTCAGAGAAGTCGGCTTTTTTTGTTTGCAGTATTCCCGGGTTGGGGGTCCCAAGCTCACCTAACTTTGCCCATTGGTAGCGGGACTTGACAGGGGGCAGAGCTAAAAGCCCCTCCCCCCTTTACCCTGAACCAATAGGTTAAATTGTATAATCAGGGGACTCTCCTTTTGTAGTATAATCACAGCAACAAAAAAACCCCCTTGGAAATAAAGCCTTTCAATCCCCCAAAATCTTCTAAAACGATGAGGCATGCTTTGGGGAAAACCCCAAATTTTTTTTTTTTTTAAATTTGAAGTTTAAAATTTGGGGGGAAAAGGCGGGCTCTGAAGGATTCAGTTTATTATTTTTAAAAATTTTGAATTTAAAATAAGAGATGCTGAGCACCCCACACACACACGCGCGCGCGCGCGCGCGCGCGAACGGAGAGCCTAGGGGTTGAACATTGCGCTCGCAATTGCGCCCCGGGTTCGTTTCCCCGTTCGGGGGAATATTTTCCCCCTGGATTTAACATTGCGATCCATCCCCCCAAAAGTCCTTGGGATGAGACTTAAACCGAGGCCGTGTGCAACGCAAGCGAACATCTTGGCCACGTTAAAATCCTGTTCGTTTTCGGAAGAGTGGGCCATTGTGGCCGGTGGGACAGATGACTAATGTAAAAAAAAGGCTACACACGGGGACTGGATGTAAAAAAGCACATAAGTGTTTTTCCCCTATCCTGATATAAAAAAAATAAAAAATAAATAAAACCACGCACACAGAGACCGCAGACACCCATCGGGAGAACTCGAACTCGAATGAATAATTTTTTAACCAAAAAGGAGTTTGGCATGGATAATGAAGGGGGTTGCCAAAAACTTAGTTTTTTGGTGGGGTTAAAGCAATAGTAAAAATCGACAAATGTTACTGGTAAAAAAAGTCAGTAAAAAATTGACTTAGGATAAAATACTCTCTTTTCTAAAAAGTTTTTACCAATTTTAAAAAGTGGGGCTGCCCAAAACCCTCGGGATGCTTGATGCCAGGGTAAAAGGTCTTAAAAAATTAGGGACTTATTTTCGGGATTAGTTCCCAAAATCCTCTAAACGGACAGACAAACCCCAAAATTTTACCCCTCCTCCCGTTGCAAAAAAAACCCACCAAAGTTTTTTTTGGAAATGAAATTTTTCTGAACACCAAAGTTAATTTAGAAAAATTCTTTTCAAATGAATACCTATAAATTTTTAAATAAGTTTTGACATCATGCAAACTTAAAAATTGTTGTCTTTTGAAATTTTTCACTGTTTTGCTAGATCACCTTTTCCCATTGGCAGCTAATTTTTCTGGCTCTAAACTCTACAATTTCATCCTTTTTTAGCCAAAAACTCCAAACCCCGGCCACAAACGGGTACGGGGTTTTTTTTTGGGGTTGGTTGTTTTTTTCCCTTTTGGGACACTGATCATAAAGATCTTGTAGGATTTAAAGGTCCTGCTCTCATTATATGCAGAAAACAGAGGGGGGGGATTATTAGTTTCACTTAAAAAAAGAAAATTTGGTGTAGTCTATCAAGCTAAAAACGTTTCAACCCAAAAAAAGGGCATGTTTTTGAAATTTTTTTATGCTGAAACCAAGCCCCAAATTTCTGCACCATATAACACAGTGGGATTATTTGTGATAAATCTTAATGAAGAGTCAAATAGTTAATTATTCAATATTGTTGTTTTTTCAAACAAATAACAAGCTTCTTTTACCTCGATTTCCCAGATCTTTAAATCAGTGTGAAACTACGTTTAGTAGAAAAATAGATTCCAAATTAGTATATACATTAATCAACATATTTTTCCATTGTCAAATTTTTCATGAGCAGCTAAATTCCACATTTTTAAATGCAATATATTTCTTTACTCAGTTTAAAATCAAAGATCAAGTGAGTTGCGCATTTTTAAGTTTTACCTGTTTTTTTTGAAGCCTCTAGTTTCGATAAAAGGATGACTCATCGCGCAAAAAAAAAATAATCTGAGAAATCTTGGGGAAAGTGGCCCCATGTTTCCCATTATTTGATGACGTATCTGGTAGTCATTGATAAAAACAAAAAAAAAAGGGTACATACATCCCCCTGTTTTAACACCGTGGTACAGTTTTTATGTCATCAATTAGTTCCCCATTTTTCTGCTTCTGAAAAATTTTGTCTGGCTCCAAACATGTAAAGGTTTACCCCTTTACACCTTTTTCGAGAATAGGCCACAACAAATTCTGTTAACGAAAAAATGCTTTTTGAAAGTCAATTTGCTACATAGGCTTAGGTTAGAGAAAAAGTTTTGTAAAATGCAAGCAGAGTAAAAAAAATGAAAAGAGAGGGAGAGAGAGTCATTTTTTTTTCACGTTACAAAAAAACAGAAATGTGAAGCTAATTTGTACATGCTTTTTTGGGTTTATAAATACCACTTTTTGAAAACCCGTGTTTTTCCCGTGAGGATTTTGTTTTAATATTCTGAAAAAAGCCCCCTTGGTTTTTTTTCCCTTCATCAGCGAGTCAGCTGAAAAAAAACGCTAAAGAAGATTCAACCCTTTGGTGTTTTGCATTGAGAAAGAAAGCAGACCCAAAGTATTTTCCCCACCATTTGGCATGCTGGGGGAAATGAGCTGGTAGGTTCCCGGCTAAGTAGCTTGCCCGAATGCTTATAGCAAGCTGGCCCCGTTCAGGAGACACAGTTGTAATTTAAATTTTCCCCCCAAGCCCTAAAGCCCCAGTGGCCATTTAAAAGGGTTTGGCGTCAGGGAGGTCTTTTCTTTTCGTTTGCTCTTTCAGTGACCGTCGAATTGACCCCTCCTACTTGGTTGATTAAGAAGGGTTTTTCAAAATACATAACCCCTTTTTCACGTTGTTTTCATATGAGAATTGATATATTTTACAAAAAATTGTTGCTGAAGAATACAGCAAGAAAGGAAAAAAAAGCTGACACGTTAAAATATCAAAAGCGTTTTTCTCGAAAAATGCCATAGCCTTTGGGAGGCAACCCTCCATATGAAAATGAGGTAAGTGTTTGTGTGGGGTGTGGTGTGTGGTGTGTGTGTGTGTGTTGTGGTGTGGTGTGTGTGTGTGTGTGTGTGTGTGTTACCTATTATAGCAGTTTTTTCTAAAAAAATACAAAAAGGATTTCAGCTCAGTATTATAAAAAAAAAACTGTGTTTTTTTGTGTGTGTTTTTTATATAAACCAAAAAATTATACCACTTCAAATCATGATAAACTTTGTGTGGGGTTTTTGCGCTTGCATTGAAAAACTCGTGGCCACAAGAGCACCAACCATTTTTTTTTCCCGTCTGCGTGTATTTTTTTAAAATTGATTGACATTTTACAGAAAAATTTTGTGAGGTAAAATTATCTTGATGCTATTGGTTTTTCCATTAATGTGCTAAATGCATATTGATACGGTTTTTGGTTTTATTCATCCAAAAGACTTGACTCAGCCACAACTCACAGTTAGAGGAGGGGAAACCAGTTTCAGGCCAAAATGGAATACACCACTAACACTTTGAAACCAACTTTTTCTTTTTATAAGGTGGGTTTCCCCAGACCACATTGGCGTGTTCTTTAATATTTTTTTGCTTATCATTTATGAAACTTTGATTTTCAGTTTCTTTTACTATTCTTCATTTTAGGTGGATTGCTATTAGGTTTTCTCTTTTCAAGTTGTTTGATTTCATTACCCTAAAAAAGGGGTGAAAGGAAATTAACCTTAAAACTTGAATGTGCATGATACGTGCGTGCGATTTTGGGGTGTGTGTGTGTTAGTGTGTGTGTGTGCGGGTGGTGGTGTGTGTGTGTGTTGTGTGTGGTGTGTGTTGAGTTGGTGGTGTTTGTTGTGGTGGGTGGTGGTGTGTGTGTGGTGTGTGTGGGGGGGTTTGTTCCCCGGTGTCATTTCTTTTCTGTTTTTTTCTCGCCCAAGGCTGCAATACAATTAATAAAAATAATAATAATAATAAATTATAATAATAATAATTAAAAATAAAAATAATAATAAAAAATAAAAAATGGAATAAAAAAAAAATAAAATAATAATAAAAAATAATAAAAATATAATGTATGGCATTTTTTGGTGAATTTTTTAAAGCCCAAAAACAAAGGGTAGGGGATATGAAAATTTTTAAAATTTATTTTTAAATTTTTTTAGGGTTAAAAAAAACCCATGTTTCTTTTTACCCTCCATCCCCTGTGATGAGTTTTTTAATTTTTGTCATCTGTTCCACGGCAAAATGCCTCCTTTCAAAAAAAGATCTATTTAAAGTGGCCCAAGTGTTCTCCTTATGGGTGACAGATCTTTACACCCATTACAAATTACACATTTGCAATGTCCATCACCCAAAAAAAGTTTTAATAAAATACTTTTTTTTTAAAAGAAATAAAATATTTATGGGAAAAAAAGTACCATCAAAAAAATCCAGTGAAAAGAGTACATATTACATTTTGGATTTAATTTAGAGAAAGTCTAAGTTAAAAATTTTTTTTTTTAAAACTTGACCAAGTATAAACAAAAGTTAAGTACAAAAAACAAAGGATTCAACTTACTTTCAGGGGATCGTAAAAACCAAGTACAAATTTTTAAAAAGCATTTTCCCAAAGCAAAAGACTTTTGAAGGCTCAAACCGTTAAAATAGGGGTTTCAAAAGTACAGAGAATAAAATTTGGAAAAAAAAACCCTTTAAAATGAAATAGTTAACTGGCAGTTGAAATTAAACTTTATTTTTGTGTTTGCATCTGTCCCCTGTTTTATGGAAATTAACGAAATGAAAAATCAGAGGGAATGTTTATTACAGATGCATTTCAACATTGCTGTTAGATATGTGTTTCAAGAAGGGTAATAATCGGGGCTTTCCCATTTAATACAAAAGTGATGTGCAGTATTTCAGACCAGGTACTTACTGAATGTGAAGTGAAGCATCTTTTATAATTATCTCTTTAAAACATTTTTGGGAATGTTAAAAAATTTAAATAATTTCCCTTTTTAAAGATTGGACAAAGTCAACTGAATTATTTTCTTGGGTGCTCCAGTATGTTTTAAAAATAAAGATTAAAATAAACACCCCTCCATAAAATGAAGGTAAATAATTGGGGGAATGGGTGGAAACGTCAATTTGTCCTTTTAATAACTTTCATTATCAGTTTTAAAATTGCTGGGGGAAAAACCCAAAACTCACCAAAAATGACAAAAAAACAAAGGATAAAAAATGTTCAGAGACAAGTGTTTTCCTCTTGGGTTTTTTTTACCCTTAGTTTCTCCTTTGGGGAGACCAGGGTCGGGGAAAACCAGACAAGTGAAAACCGGCTCCTTTGTTTTTATCCCCTTTTGTTTTAAAAAAGGACGCTATATTTGTTACAAGGTTTTATGGATGAAAGTGAATGATTTCTGGGGCGTTCTTCAGCGTGTATAAATGGGGTTACCCCTGTCCCTGTGTTTGATGTAGATGAAAATGAAAGGTTCAAATTACAAGGCCACTGTCTGCTTGGAATAGCCGGTCTGCATGGTTGGGGGGCCCCGATCCTTGTCCCTAGAGTGGGCAAACATTGGGTCAGTGTTTTGTGGAAATAGTGTGTGGCTCTTAAATTTCCTTTTTTGGGGAACGTCTTTTTCCCCGAAGGTACAATGTGGGCTTTTTTTTCCTGTGTGGTTCGATGGGGGACAGTTAAAAATTTCTTTTCGGGAAAAAATATACACCAAAATTGCCTTGGTGGCTTTTCCCTGTGTAGGGTTTTTTGTACAAGTTAAACTAATTTTTTGGGTAAAGTCATTCACAATGTTTCCTTGTATGGGGTTTTTCCTGTAGGCTGTGTGACAGTTTAAATCCTTTCCGGGTAAAATTTTTATCACAATATGTGCACTTGTGTGGGTTTTTGCCCTTTTGGAGTTTTAATTGAATGTTAAGATTTATTTATTGTAACGTTTTATTTTCGTATGGCATTTGTATGGTTTTTTTTTTCCCCCGTATGGCTTGCGAGTGCTTTTTTAAAAAGTGGGGTTTTGTTGTTGCTTTCCCCCACTGTGCATTTGTAGGTCTTTTTCCCTTTTTGGGTTCGAAGGTGGCTTTTTTTTAAGGCAACTGGGCAAATGTCATAGACATATGTCATTTGTAGGTTTTTTCTCCCGTGGGATTCGAAGGTGGCTTTTCAAGTCATTTTGGGGGAAACCCCATGTCCATATGTGCCCTTTTGGGGGTTTTCCCGTGTGGATTTTTATATGCGTCTTAAACTTTCATTTCATTGTATGTTTTCACATTTTGAAACGTGTTGGTCTTTCTCCGTGTGTATGGGGTTTTTCCATCGCTTTTTTTAAAATAGTTTTCCCCAGTTTTCCCCCCAGTGAATTTTTGTTTTACTAACACCCCTGTCTCCTTCGAAACATCTGTTTACTTGGTTTGTGAAAAAGTCGCATCATTATACCAAATCTCGTCATAAAGTTTTTATTGTCTACCAGGTGACGCTTTTTTTTTTTCAGTGCCCCCTCCCCTATCAGGAATGTTTCCTTTTCCTGCCTTGTACTGTCTGATGTATGACTGGCTGTTTAACACTTTCACAAGGTATGGCTTAAATTCTTAGGAGCTAAAGTTGTGTTTTAAAGAAAAGGTACAGAATAATCCCTCAAATTTTATGATGTGTATTTTTTTTTTGAGTTTTGCTTTTTTACTAATTTTTTTTCATTTTGGGTACGCATCTTTTGTGGTTTGAATAAACGGTTTGTTACAGTGGGGTTTTTCTTCTCATTTCTATTTTGTTGTGTAAACTTCACGATATTATGCTTTAACTTTCAATCAAGGCCATCTAAACACACCTTGAAAAATGTGAGTGTGAACCCTACGTGAAATTTACGTTTCCCCTTTATTATTTGACTCATTAAAGAAACATCGTACCCAAACCCAATTTGCGTGTTTGAGGACCATTTTTTTATTGGGATTCGCGGTCCTTTCAGTTTCAGCAGGCAACACCCCTATTGGGTTTGGGGTGTGGTTTTAGTACCAGTGATTTCTGCGCACTGAAGTTCTGTAGTTTCCTGTGTCTGTTCTGGGAAACCATTTTTCTTTGGAGGCCCTTGGGCATTTTTTTTCAGTCCGCATTGGGGTTGACAGTGTGTTAGTTGTGTGAAAAAGTCCTTGTTGAGTTGGATTTGTGGGTTTCCCCGGGTCATGGGAGAAAGAAGTCATCTGTAAAAAAAACAAAGGTTATGTTTTGGGCTACTTTTTACGGGAGCGGGGATGGCCCAGGGTTAGAAAAATTTTGGAATTGATGAGGGTTCGATTCCAGTCAAGGGGATAATTTCCCCCCGGAGTTAAATCAGGCGACTCCCCTCCCCAAAAGCTCCCTTTTGAGACTTTTAAAAAAGGCACGTGTGCAATGCATGAGAGTATCTTTCGCACCCGTTAATTCCTGTTTCCCCTTTTCGTAAGAGTAGGGTTTTGGTGCCGGGGGAAAAAATGGCAGCATTTCAGAACCGCATACACAGGGGGCTGGATGTAAAAAGCACATAAGTGCTTATTCCCCTTACCCCGATACAAAGAATAAAAGAAATAAAATTTAAATTTAATAAAAACTATTGAGGTTACAGTTTGTGTTTGTTTATTTTTGTCATGATTTTTAAGTGTTTTTTGTTGAGAATTGGGAATTTCAAAGATTGGGTTTTTGTTTTTAAGCTCTGCATACTTTTTTTTTTAAATAAGATGCTAAAGCACTTTCGGGAAAATAAATGGAAAAGTTATCTTTTTATTTTTTTGCGTCCACGTTTTTGTTTCTTTCCCTTTTTCTCTGATTTAAATCCTTAAAAAGAGGATTAAGAAACAAGCAAGATTGTTTAAACACTTCTAGCAAAAGTGTTTCTTTATTTCAGGGAAGAAATAAGCCAAAAAAAGGGGTATATTGAACCCCCCCCCCCTTTCCCCTATGTGTTTTTAAAGATCATGCATCAACAATTGAAAACATGTAAAAAAAATAAATTCACTAACTTTCCCCTGCCCTACCCCCTACGCCAATTTTTATGTTATTTTTATTTAATCAACAACCCCTTTCCCCTCTTATAAAGAAAAAACCCTTTTAATGACTTTTAAAAGTTTAACAAAAATGGACAAAAAACTTTGGGGCATAAATACTATGACAACATTTTTTTTTTTGTAATGATTTAAAGTTTCCCCAACACGATAGAGAAAAAGCGTTTTAGATGGAGTTTTTAATTTTAACATTTGTTTTTTAAATTGCAACCAATAATACCCCTGCATTCTTGTTATTCAGCCACACACACAAACCACACAACACAACCTACAACACCCCACCACACACACACACACCAACCCACAAAAAACCACACCAATTACCACTGGAAAAACATGTGATTTTCTTGCAAAAAAAGGGGAGCTTTTGATTATTAAAAAATTGTCCTAAAAAAGGTTTTTTTGAAGGGGTTTCTTACAAAAAGATTAACATATTTTAGATAAAAGAAAATAGTGGAAAGTGCTATTCTCTCTTAGTTCTGCCTCTACCACTTCCACAAACACCACACACACACACACACAACCACACACACAACCCCAAAACAACACCACCACACACACACACCCCCCAAAACCAAAAACACACCATATGTACGCACACAAAATTCACACAACAATTCACACACATCCCTATGGGTACTCTCACTAAACACAAACACACAATGCACACACATACACCTCACAACCCCAAACACACACCATCCATAGGATCACCCATAAAAACCCACACCCAAAAATAAAACACCACACACACACACACACCCAACACCCAAAACACCACCCACACACACAACCCACAAAAGACAGCGGTTTAGTTCGGGGCATATAAATGCTAAATAATTTAAGGATGAAGAAAAGTACTTGTCAAATCACAGACAAAGCCAAGAAAAATAAAGGGGAGAAAAAAAGAATTACCCCTTTTCCTTTCTGTGCAATGACATCAATCCCCAAAAATGACAGGGGGCCATACCCGCTCTCAAAAATATCTGAACTGGCTATATCTTAGAGCCATGGGTGTGCTCGTGTTCTGGACAATAACACAATGATGTGCTGCACAAAATTTCTTTTTATTGTAAAAGTGGCTATGGGTTAGGATTGTATAAGGAACTTGAGGAAAAAATTTAAATAATGTGTTTTTCTTTTTAATTCCTGTATTTTTTATGGAGAGCTGTTAAACTGTGTTTTTTGCCCATTGTATTTTTATTATCTGTCTGTATAGCCAGCTTGTTAACTGGCTATATGTTTTTTTCTGTTTTGGTTTGGTTGGTTTTATTTTATTTTTCATTATTTCGCTAGACCTCTAGGGTTCACCAATGGTGGTAAGATTCAGCGTTTTGAATAGTTTTTGTTTACCATGAAGGTAGCCGCATGCCAGCCTATCAAATGCAGACATGATTTATGGGATCGTTAATGTGTATATTTTAACCTTCTGTATATCTGCTTTGCAATTGACCTGGGAGATAGAAAAAAATCCCACCCTTAATTAAGCAGACACAAATGAGGTTAAATCCCATGACTTAATGGTCGCAATGAATTCAAGTTGAATGATCTTAACCACTGAGCTATATTGTCTGTCATCTGTCTGCATGTTTGCCTCTGTGTGTTTGTGTGTATGTGTGTGTCTATGTGTTTGCTATGTGTGTGCGTGTGTGCGTGTGTGCGTGTGAGCACTCGTATGTGCCTTTGCATGCACATGGGGCTACGCACTTGTGCATAACTGTGTGTGTGTGTGCATGTGTGTGTGTGAGCACTCATAGGTGCACATGCACACACATGTGCATATGTGCTTTCACACATGTGTGTATGTGAATGTCAAGTCATTATTTAGAGATGGTTTACTGAATAAGCAAAACACTTGCCCTTTTCATTAGCCATCTGTGAAAGATATGGACGTAAGAAAATAAATAAATAATAATAACAATAGTAAGAAAAAGACAAAGAATGATGATGCTGATGATGATGCTGTCGCTGCTGCTGATGATATCAAGAATAATCATAATGACCATGATTAAAACATACAATGATAATGACTTTAATGACGAAAATTTAGAAAACTAACCTCACACACACACACACACACACAAACACACACACACACACACACAAACACACACACACACTTACACACACACACACACACTAACACACACACACTCACACACACACACACACACACACACACACACACACACACACACACCTAAAGTATATCTCCACAGCATATCAATAGTAACATCCAATGTATACACTTACATCCACTGAAGAGAATACGTTACTACGGCAACATGGAACATCAGAACACAGGGAAGCTACAAGAACTTACCCACGAACTGAAGAAGTACGCCTGGCACATAGTTGGCCTCTGTGAAGTCAGATGGAAGAATTTCGGTGAACATCTCACCGACGATGGACATGTACTCTACTACAGTGGTGAGGTCGACAAGCACACCAATGGCGTAGGCTTCCTTGTCAACAAGAACACCAACAACTCAGTGCTCTTGTGCTGCCCAGTAACCAGCCGACTTTTAACCAGAGCAGCCCCTTTCAACATCACGGTGGTACAAGCTTACCCACCAACAACAGGTCATGGTGATGAAGTAGTAGATGAATTTTACATGCGACTCTAGGGCATCATCCACAAAGTTAACAAGACATCCTGATCATTCAGGGAGACTGGAATGCTAAGGTGGGCGCTGACACACTGAAAGACTTGAGCAAAGTATGTGGACCCTCCTGTAATGCAGATACCAACGAGAGAGGAACCCGACTACTGGAATTTGCCAGATACTTTATTGTATTTATTTATTTTATTCTTTTATATAGAAGATAATGGAAAAAGCACTTATGTGCTTTTTACACCTAGTCCCCGTGTGTATGCAATTTTGTAAATTCTTTCATCTGTTCCCACTGGCACTCAATAGCCTACTCTTCCAAACAGCAAAACAGGATTTAACGTGTGCGCAAGCTGTTCTGCGTGCGTTCACACACGGGGCCTCGGTTTATAGTCACATGCAAAGGATGACAGGATGACAATGGCATGCTGCTTGTAAACAGCCATGGGGAGCACAAGGCATCACGACGCTGGACGTGGCGTGCACCCAATGGAACCCATCACAGCCAGATCAACTATGTACTGGTACAACACGGGTTCAGATCTGGCATCAACAGAGACAAGTCGAGGACATTTCCAGGTGCAGACGTGGGCAGTGACCATGACCTGATGCTCCTGAACTTCAGAATCTGACTGAAAAAGATCAGCAAGCCAAAGAACATCAGGCTACAATTCAACTCAGAAAGATTGAAGGACCCTACCATCGCAGAAACCTTCCGAGCAAAAATGGGTGAAACATTTCATGTACTGGTTCCACTCAATAAAGATGCAGAGACAATAACCAACAGCTTCAGTGCTGCTCTTGAAATTGACCTGGGAGATAGAAAACATCCCCATCCTTAATTAACCAAACACCAATAAGGTTCCATCCCATGACTTAATGGACACAAAGGTGAATGTCCTTAACCACTAAGCTATAGTGTCTGTCATCTGTCTATATGTTTGCCTCTGTGTGTGTTTTATTTTATCTTTGTATTTATTTTATTCTTTAGAATCAAGGATAATGGAATAAGCACTTTTGTGCTTTTTTACATCCAGTGCCGGTGTGTATACAGATTTGGGACTTCTGTCATCTGTTCCCTGATGTTCTGTGTGTGTGTGTGTGTGTGTGTGGGTGGGTGGGTGGGTGGTCTGTGTGTCTGTGTGTGTGTGTGTGTGTGTGTGTGTGTGCGTGGGTGTATGTGGTTGTTTTATGTGTGTCGGTGTATGTGAATAGGAGTGTGTGGGTGTGGGTGGGTGGTGTTAACACTTATATGTGTGATGCATGCATATGGGAATATACGCTTGTTCATATTGTGTGTGTGTGTTTGTGTGTGTGTGTGTGTGTGTGTGTGTGTGTGTGTGTGTGTGTGTGTGTGTGTGTGTGTGTGTGTGTGTTCGTGTATGTGTGTGTGTATCAGTACTGGTGTATGTTTGTGTTTGTGAGTGCTCATATGTACACATAAACACACATGTGCATATGAGCTTGCACGTTCGTGTGTGTGAGTTACCTATTAATAACTTTTGATGAAGAAATACACAAATGATAACAAAATTGCTGGGTGTTTTAATGTGTGTGTGTGGTGTGTGTGTGCGTGTGTGCGTGCGTGTGTGCGTGTGTTTGTGTGTGTGTGTGTGTTTGTATGTATAACCTGTACACTCCTTCACGACTTGTGTGAGTGTGTGTGTGTACCTTTGATAAACATTTGACTATTGAAATTTTATTTCATGGATTTCGTTTGCAGCGCAACATGTTTGTAAATACCTGTTTGTTTAAACTATTGATTATTAGTAATTGATTGCATGACTGTGTAAGATTAGGTGGAATGCATGCACTTTGATTTGTCTTAGCCCTATATAAGTTCCATTTATTATTATTATGGGAGGCACCTGGGTCGAGTGGTTTAGGCGGTCAACTCGTAATCCAGAGGTCGCGGGTTCGATCCCCGCTCGGCTCGGTGTTGTGTCCTTGGGAAAGATACTTTACTCCAATTGTCCTCACTCCACCCAGGTGTACAAGTGGGTACCAGCTCTGCTGGGGAAGTATCTGGCGACAGACTAGCGTCCTGTCACAGGGGTGGTGAAAAACCATCAGTTTGCTTAACGCTACAGAAACCGGGATAAGCTCCGGCTCTATGGGCCTTCTGGCTCGAAAGAACATACTTTTACTTTACTTATTATTATTATTATTATTATTATTATTATTATTATTATTATTATATTATTATTATTATTATTATTATTATTATTATTATTATTATTATTATTATTATTATTATTATTATTATTATTATTATTATTATTATATTATTATTATTATCATTACTACTATAGTAGTAGTAGTAGTAGTAGTAGTAGTAGTAGTAGTAGTAGTAGTAGTAGTAGTAGTAGTAGTAGTAGTAGTGTTGTTGTCGTTGTTCTTCTTCTTCTCCTTCTCCTTCTTCTTCTTCTTCTTCTTCTTCTTCTTCTTCTTCTTCTTCTTCTTCTTCTTCTTCTTCTTCTTCTTCTTCTTCTTCTTCTTCTTCTTCTTCTTCTTCTTCTTCTTCTTCTTCTTTGTAGTAGTAGTAGTAGTAGTAGTAGTAGTAGTAGTAGTAGTAGTAGTAGTAGTAGTAGTAGTAGTAGTAGTAGTAGTAGTAGTAGTAGTAGTAGTGTTCTTCTTCTTCTTCTTTTCTTCTTCTTCTTCTTCTTCTTCTTCTTCTTCTTCTTCTTCTTCTTCTTCTCTTCTCCTTTCTTCTTCTTCTTCTTCTTCTTCTTCTTCTTCTTCTTCTTCTTCTTCTTCTTCTTCGTAGTAGTATAGTAGTAGTAGTAGTAGTAGTAGTAGTAGTAGTAGTAGTAGTAGTAGTAGTAGTAGTAGTATATTTATTATTATTATTATTATTATATTATTATTATTATTATTATTATTATTATTATTATTATTATTATTATTATTATTATTATTATTATTATTACACACATTATGTACACCACCTCAAGTGATGATAAACTTCTCTGTGTGGAATTCTGACTGCTCTCCCTCAGAAGACCTCGTGTCCACAAGAGAGACACCATCCATTATTTTTCCTGTCTGCATGTGTATTTATTTCGCTATTAGAGTGACCTTTTTCACAATTTTTTTTACATGTGCTAAACGCGTTTTGCATACAGGTCCTGGATTTATAATCTCCCTCAAAAGCCTAACAGTCAGACAACCACTCATAGTAACAGTTTCAAGCACAAACGGGGATCTAACCACTGCACACTTTGTACCTAGACTTTATACTTTTTAGGTAGGTGGGTTACCTGTAGACCATCATGCTTGAGTGTATAAGGCGTGAGTCTGTGCACCTGTGTGTGTATGAGCGTGCGCGCAATTGAGTGTATGTGTGATGATTATTTTTAGCACTATGAACCACTCATCAGAGATGGGTGTTTCTCTACTGGTCCTTATTTCCCAAGGCTGCAATCACACCTAGGGGTAATCATATCTTTACACCATTACAAATTATACACTTGCACTGTCACATAACAAACAAACTGCATTTTTGATAAAATACCTTTTTATTTGAAAAAACAGAAATAAAATAGTACAGTATAAACGTGGTACACATCAAGAAATTCCAATAAAAAGAGAATATATACATTTAGATTTATGCAAACAAAGCTTCTAAAGTCTAACCTCAATTTTAAAGCTTGCCAAGTGTAATCAAAAGTTTAATAGCAAAATAATGACAGACATTTAACTCATTTCTCGAGTGTCATAAGAAATCATGTAAAACTTTTCAAAAACAATATCCCAAATGCAATAGACATTTTGAAAGCTTCATACCAAGTCTTTACAATGTGCCTTGCTATTGCTATAGAGAATAAGCTTGGGGAGAAACTTTTTAAAGTTAAATACTGTTAGCATGGAATTGTTAAAATTAAAACCTGGATCTCGATGTTTGCATCTGTTCCAGGTCGTATGACAAAAGACAAAATCAGAGAAAATAAATTATGAACAGGTTCACTTGAAGATTGCTGTCCAGATACATCAGTTTCAATGAAAAGGAATCGAACATATCTAGAGTTTTTCAATTATAGTACATAAGATGATGTGCATGATTTAGGACTAGATACTTCACTGACACCTGATAAAGGTATAACATCTTTCATAATTATCTTCTAAGTCATTCTGAGCTGTCTGTTAAAACGTTGAGTTGTTTCCTAATAATGATTTGACAAAGTCAACTGCACATTATTTACAGTCGGAGAGCTCCAGTCATGTTAAAAATGAAGATTCAAAATAATACACCATCACATATCATCAAGATAAATAATTAGGGAAAATGGTCCTGGAAAGTTTGAACTTTATCCATTGTAATAATGTATCATTTTCAGTTTGAGAACAGTATGTTGGGGGAAGTAACAAAACTCACCATACAATGCACAATGAAACATAAGGACGCATAAAAATGTTCGTAGACAAAGTGTCTTGCTTATCAGGTTTCCCTTACCATTCAGATTTTCTCCTGTGGGCATGACCAGGGGATCACATAAATCCATACAGGTTAAAACTGGCTCTCTTGATTTATATATTGTGTCCTTGTTCCAAGATGGGTGTTACATGTGTTGTGTACAAGGTTGTCATGTGTTGGACTGTCAGATGAGTTATAGGTGCGTTCTTTAGCTGTGTCTAACTGAGGTTATCTATGTCCTGTGTGGTTGTGAAAGTATCTGACTTAACTGAGGGTTCCACTCTACACTATGACCATTGTTTGCTTGGACAAGCTTGTGTCTCTCATGGGATTTAGGGGCAGATCCTTGCCCATAGTGTGAGCATTACTGTGGTCAGTGTTATGTGTGGAGTAGTGTATGTGCTATCAAATGTTGTTTGGTAATGAACTTCTTCCTGCAGAATGTACAAGTATGTGGCCTTTCTCCTGTGTGGGTTCTAATGTGAACAGTTAAAACTACTTTTGTGGTTGAATGTCATATCACAATATATACACTTGTATGGCTTTTCTCCTGTGTGGGTTCTAATGTGAACAGTTAAACTACTTTTACAGGTAAATGTCATATCACAATATATGCACTTGTATGGTTTTTCTCCTGTGTGGGTTCTAATGTGAACAGGTAAATTATTTTTCTCGGCAAAATACATATCACAATATTTGCACTTATGTGGCTTTTCTCCTGTGTGGGTTCTGATGTGACCACTTAAAGTACTTTTCTGGGTAAACGTTATATCACAATATGTGCACTTGTAAGGCTTTTCTCCTGTGTGAGTTCTAATGTGCTCTGTTAAGTTATGTTTAACTGTAAATGTGTTATGACAGTATGGGCATTTGAATGGTCGTTCTCCTGTATGTGCTCGCAAGTGTCTTTTTAGACCTGTGTTTTGCTTGTATGCTTTCCCACACTGTGAACATTTATATGGTCTTTCTCCTGTGTGGGTTCGAAGGTGGCTATTTAAGATAAATTTCTGGGTAAACGTCATATCACAGTATGTGCATTTGTGTGACCTTTCTCCTGTGTGTATTCGGATATGTGCTTTTAAGCCTGTTTTGTACTTGTATGTCTTTTCACACTGTAAACACTTGTATGGCCTTTCTCCTGTGTGGACACGCATGTGCTTTTCTAGGTTGCTTTTATCATAAAATAGTTTTCCACAGTTTTCACACAGGTGACACTTTTCCTTTAAACAAACATTCACGTCTCCTTCTGAAGCAGTTTGTTTACTCAGAGTTGTGTCACAGTCAGCATCGTTATCCTCACCCAAATCACCAGGCATAATGTTATCAGGGTCCACCAGGTTGACAGCAGTATTTTTTTCAGTGCCTTCTCCACTGTGAAGTATCATTTCCAGTTTTACCTGCCTTTCACTGTCTGATGTCTGACTGGCTGATGCACACTTTTCACAGAGGTATGGCTTACATTCTTCTGGAGCTAAGATATGCTGTTTAATAGAAAATTTACAGATAGAACCCTCACCACACTTTATGCATGTGTATTTTTTGTCTTGATATATTGCATAATCTACTGTTTTTCTTTCAGATTTATCACAGTAATCTTTTGTGATCTGACTATAATCAGGTTTGTTGCCTCTGGATATGTCTTCATCAATATTATTTGCATTGTATAAAAATGCCCCTATATTATTCTTTAGCTCTTCAACTCTCAGCCCGTCTATAACACCCCTTGAAAACAGGGATTTGTTAACACATACAGTGAATTCACACGTGTCCTTGATCAGTTTGACTTCACCTGGGAAAGAAACACCTGTACAAAGGATTCCATATTTAGCAGTGACAGTCACGCCTTCTTTTGCATCATGGATATCTGCAGTATCCTTACAGTTACAAGTACAGCCAAACTCAACATTTCCAATATTGTCAGCTGTAGTGTTCCAGTACCCTGTGATTTCCTGCTTGTACTGAAAGTCCATATAGTTTCCACATGACTGTTCTGTGAATCCACTTGTCTGATGTTCAGTCACAGCATCTGTGTTGACAGCTGCATTGGTCTGTTCTGAAGAGTCCTCTGTCTTGAGGTTGGCTTTGCTGGGTTGCCCTGGGTCATGTTGGAGAACTGAAGTCATCTGCAACATCAACAACAGGTCATGATAGTTTCAAGTTTAAAAGTGATAGGTTGTTCAAGTTTTTATTCCTGTTTTGGTTCTTCTAAGTGTCATGTGAATGTCTGAGAGGTGGTACTATGCAAAGAGTTGAGATTTAGTGTTTACCTCCCTTTCATAGTTTTAACACTAGATGCTAAGGAACTTATTGCAGGTAGCTGAAAAAAATGTTATTTGTTTAGTTTTACTATCGATGTGTCTTTGTTCTCCTTTGTATCAAATAGATAAATTATGATCAGAAGATACAGAAACAAACAATGAATCTTAGCAACACTCACCGGCAATATGTGTATCTTTTATTGCATGTCTTCAGTAAAAAAAATATGCCCAAGAGGTGTTACATTTAGCCCCCTTCTCCCTGGGTGTTTGCAATGATACCAGCATCAACAACCGCAACAGATGTAAGATGTCAATAACTCACTAACTCTCATCATGCTATACCTTGTAGCTCCACTTCATGTTAACATACTTATGTATCAACAACCACTTCCTATCATATATGAAAGAAATCATTTGAATGACCTGAAAATAGTTTAACTAATCATGCATAAGACAATGTTTGGTGCACAAATACGATGACAACATTTTAAAATTGTAATGATTTAATTTCCCTATACATAATAATGAATGTACTAATGTTTGGATGGGAGTTTACATACAATTTTACATTTTGTTTCTAGAAAATGTAGGCCCTCATACCCATGTATTTTTGTTTTTTAATCCACACACACACACACACTTATACACAAACTCTCTCTCTCTCATACACACACACACACACTTATACACAAACTCTCTCTCTCTCATACACACACACACACAAACAATGCGCCTGCACATGCGTACACCCACGTGCACATACAACACACACACACACACAAAACATACGCACAAGACACACTGTCTAC